>NQII01004340.1:211192-271403 GCA_002778355.1 Clitarchus hookeri
TATATATATGCTATATATGCATGAAAGTACATAAATATGTATTACATATTTCGTTACCACTTAAACACTTGAAGAAAAAATCTTATTCATTCAAAATCTGTTTAAAATCTACAACAGCAAATTATTAGAGTAGTATATATTAAGACAAATTTAAGTTCATCTCCATCAAAATAATAACACTACAAAATAGCAAAATGACTGCAGCAAAATGACTGCTACCTACGTTTCCGCTCTGGTAAGATCATAGTCCAGTTAAACCCACCTTTATTAAATTCAGACAATTTGTTTCTCATAACGCCCCTTTAGAACATGCAACCATATACTAGAAAGTCTTGGAAATCCGCCTCACTCATTCTTATCTCATAGCTGTTCATGACATGCGTCTTGGAGTTTTGTGTTTCCAGACTCTTTGATATCATCAACGTTCACCATCTTCATGTTGTTATAAACGTGATTTTAATAATTGTATATAATATTTATTTTGTAGGCATGAAATAAGATAAATGTTTTGTCCTAACAACTGCAATTTAGCACATCGTTACCTGCTGAAGGAANGATTTTAATAATTGTATATAATATTTATTTTGTAGGCATGAAATAAGATAAATGTTTTGTCCTAACAACTGCAATTTAGCACATCGTTACCTGCTGAAGGAAAATAAGAAATAAGCGTTTTACGAGGACGTAGTAAAGACTACAAACGCATAAATTAAGAAAATAGAAAATCCTTGCTCTCTTCCTTTCGTGAAGGAAATTGGCCATAAAACCGGTTTTAAACATATCATTAATCCTCCCGACGCGAGAACCCGCCGTACCTACGCCCCGCAAAATAGCTGATTAAGGGCTGCTGCAGGGGTGAAAGTGGTGACGATGGCAAACGGGGAAGGGCGGGAAGAGCTTCCGAACTAAACTGCTTCATTACCCCCCACGACGCGCTGATTACAGCAGCTCTCCCCCTGGCGCCGTGTTTGATAGAGTGTTTGTAAGGGGGAAGGGGAGCACCGAGACGCACGCACGCATAACTTTCGCCTCACTGAGGTTGAGGTAAACTAAGTGAATTCCGCGGCGTTAAGTCGGCGCAGGTGACGTCGCCCGGAGCCCGCGAGGCTGCCTTCGGATTTGATTAGCGCTCTGGCTAACAAGTNGTTGAGGTAAACTAAGTGAATTCCGCGGCGTTAAGTCGGCGCAGGTGACGTCGCCCGGAGCCCGCGAGGCTGCCTTCGGATTTGATTAGCGCTCTGGCTAACAAGTCGTTCCCCTGCCACCAAGCCGGCGGAGCGGGGTGGCGCAGTGGTAACTCACTGGACTCACATTCGGGAGGACCATGGTTCGACTCCCGGTCCGGCCATATTGGCTTCGACCTTCCATGGTTTCCCGAAATTGTTCCAGGCGAGTGGCCGACTTCTTCCCATTCCTTCTCCAGTCCCTCTTCCCTGAGCAACTTGCTTAGTCTGTAATGCTAATGTCTCAACAGCGTATACTGCTAACGAGAGTTCCTTTATTTACTCAGGCTGCTTATGAGTCACTGACGGGAGGTGTTTTGGCGCCTTCGTTGAAGACTTCATCCTACAGAGATCACTGACGTGTGGAAGGTAGGGCAGTCTCAGCAGTTTCAGACAAACAACCGTGGGTGTGGTAAACGATAATTCTATTCAAGAAACTGTAACATTGCTGTTATCCACCGAAAATTCGAAGAGAGCAAGGAAGGTTTGGTATTCGATTATTTTCATTGCCATAGTATAATTTTTAAAAATCTCCCTGTCATCGAGAAGCACACCCATTGCCAATGACATGACAGCAAACTCGTCGGTCATAGCGGACGTCATTAATTTCTCTTGCTGGCACTGCTGACGAGTGCTCCACCACTGAGACCACTGACTCGCAGTTAGCGTTCATAAATGGTTTCCTGCTGATAACTAACCTCAGTGCTGTCAGTAGGAAAAGGAATGTAGCCTCATTCGACTCCATACATCTTGCTTCGCCGACAGTAATTTGCGAATAGGGTAGCCTATCTTAAACACAATCTCAATCACCGTTTTCCACTGAGGTTAACCATGTTTTATTTCAGTAGGTGACAAATTTAATTAATAACACCATTATTGTCTTGGAATGCGAATGGGTGACCAATCAAAAATACTATACCTAGGGACATCTGTTTTTCGCGAAAATATTTACGTGGAGGATGGACTTCAATATTCTATGTCAACAGTTGCAGTCTTCATTTGACTATTCGCCGCTTTTTTTGTGTGAAGATAGTCTGTTACATGAGTGAGCCAATCATAATTAAATTAATACTATACTGACCGTCCGTGATTAGCGGGCAGACAGATAAGGTGCGTAATAATTTAAATGATCCAATCACAAAAGTCGTTCTTAACTAAAGTGCATTAGAACACCACTTGTCATGAAATCTTTCCGCGAAAAACCGGTGCCTCTAATATACCATGTGGAGCCAGACAGGACTGAGCCCTACATCCTCTAGAATATGAGATAGGTTGGCATATGTAACTCATCTTATAATGAAACATTTCTTTGAGCCCACATATAGCCCACTTGTTTCCAGAGTTCATTCAACCAAATATGTTGTTACCGGACATATTTTGTTGAATACATAAAAGGATTACAGCTACTCGTGTATATTTGGCTAAGCAAATTAAATCAATTAATTTTTTTAAGTTTGTTAGTTCCACCCTCCCCCCTTACCGGGCCAACACCACCTCCCCAAAAATTCTACTCACTACGACAAAAAAATTTAATTAATTAAGTGTGTGTTTTAACGCATACAAAAAATTTATTCGTTTTTTCAAGAAAATTTTCTTTCTCTGAAGATATGTTCGTGAGGGTCTCCCACGACTAACTAACACATTATTGCAACCTAATCGAGTTTTTAAAGCCAAAACCTACAGCCAAAATTCTGTATTTAACAAACGCAAGTAACGATAAAATTAAATTTATGCATTTTTGTAGTTATTCATTACGTAAATTTTGTGGCGGAATAAATGATTTGAATAATGTATCCAAGGGAACAACTATTCCAACATAAAATTGGGTAATAATATCTTTTAAAAATGTATTTTAACAATGACACCTAAAAACATTTCCAATGGCTTAAACCTACAAAAATATTCGATGCATTGCAAAACATAAAACATAAAATTTTAAAGTGTCTTTTTTTTTTTCTTTTTTTTTTTTTTTAAGAAAATGGGCTAATTATCGACTATTTCTGACTATAGTTAAATCTCAATAAATGACTCAGTCCGAGCATACTAATGTAAAAGAACTATGTGTAGCCAGAAGTCACTTGATACACTTTTATGTTGGTTCCAAGAATTCATCACTTGTAACTAATAGGATGGTGTACCGCAAATAGTTGTTATTACAGCATTAACACTTCGGTGGGGCTATCTACCGAATTCTGGTACACAGCATGTGGAATTGGTTTATATGCTTCCTGTGACATGGTGAATTGTTGAAGTTAGTTTTTTTCTAGTGGGTCTGGTAAGAAAACGAAACTCCAGCTCATCCGAAAGATGTTACATTGAGCTCAAGTCGGACATTGAACAGGCCAATCATGCATTCCCACCTGACACAATTGAATTTTCTTTTTGTACAGGCATCGTGGTGATACATGGAAGGGACTACTATCCCAAACTGTTTCCACAGTTTGGGACGCATGTTGCTGGCCAAAATGCAGAGTTCATCGATTCATCGGTTCGAATTAGTGGACTAAGCTCACGGCAAGGGAAACAGCCCAAAACTATTACACGGCCACCACGAAATTTGATTGCTGACGGAAAAAACTCAAGTAAATATCAGATCATGTACCGTGACTCATCACTCTGTAATACTTTATTTTTTTACACTGCTCCACAGCCCAATGATGACGCAGTTTCCACCATTACAAGCGACGTCGTTCCTTGATCTTACCAGATCGATGCTTGTGGCCAATGCCTCCACANCCAATCATGCATTCCCACCTGACACAATTGAATTTTCTTTTTGTACAGGCATCGTGGTGATACATGGAAGGGACTTCTATCCCAAACTGTTTCCACAGTTTGGGACGCATGTTGCTGGCCAAAATGCAGAGTTCATCGATTCATCGGTTCGAATTAGTGGACTAAGCTCACGGCAAGGGAAACAGCCCAAAACTATTACACGGCCACCACGAAATTTGATTGCTGGCGGAAAAAACTCAAGTAAATATCAGATCATGTACCGTGACTCATCACTCTGTAATACTTTATTTTTTTACACTGCTCCACAGCCCAATGACGACGCAGTTTCCACCATTACAAGCGACGTCGTTCCTTGATCTTACCAGATCGATGCTTGTGGCCAATGCCTCCACANGACGCAGTTTCCACCATTACAAGCGACGTCGTTCCTTGATCTTACCAGATCGATGCTTGTGGCCAATGCCTCCACATGGTTTACACTTGGCAATGACACCATAGACAGTGGAAAGATACACGTCAACTGCTGAGAAATCGATCTGAAGGAATATCCTACTCTACGGGTTTCTACAGTTATACGCCTTTCAAACGCGCACTCTCCGTTGACTCATTATGAAGGCAAACAATTGATATGTTGTTCAAGTATTTGCATCTTGGCAAATACACCGTCCAACTTAGCAAGTTCGCTGNTGAAGGCAAACAATTGATATGTTGTTCAAGTATTTGCATCTTGGCAAATACACCGTCCAACTTAGCAAGTTCGCTGGAAGCTTATGGGTGAACGGTTGTTTGTTTGACTTTTCAGTGTATGTTTTTAAAAAACTTTAAAATGCACATAACGAGTAGTGCAACAGTTTATATATGCTTCTTTTACAATGAAAATGCAAATACTTAGAAATAACAAAACAATTTTNAACGAGTAGTGCAACAGTTTATATATGCTTCTTTTACAATGAAAATGCAAATACTTAGAAATAACAAAACAATTTTAAAACTTTTGGAAAGAATTTTTATAATTAAAACAGTCATCTATAGCTTAAAACTCTTTAAATATTGAATAATACTGGCGAATTTAATCTCCTGATACTCCCTCCTCATTGCTAACTAAATATAATGAATGGATTTTTGCTTCGCAGGTCCATGTAGTGATCTTTGGGAAGACAAACGTCTACTTGAGATCGTCCCGGGCAGGATTTCTTTCTTTCTAATAGTAAAGTAAATTCTCAGTTTCCTGAATTTTTTGAAAGCCTTTCTCCAAATAATTTATCTTTCCGCCGCCTGTAAATAATTAACATTCACGTGGATCTATGACAAGTTTGTAATCTTAGATCAATACTCTGTGAAATTCTAAGGATATCAATATATTACAATAACAAAAGTAACCAACATCAGAAGTCACGGATAAAAATATTGGCGATTTAAGTAAGTGGCAAAAATATGAAAAAAACTTTTTTTTCTGTTCGCTGTTGATATTAGTATATAATTTTTACGTTAAAATGTAAGCATTTATTGGTAGAGTTTAGCTTTAAAAGTTGATTTAAAAAGGGCTTAATTAACAGTGAACTGATATTGATTCTTGAGACGCCAGCTTACGGAGTGAGAAATCCTGGTTACGAATCTCGCGTCAAAAACAGTATTCTGTGCCATTTTTTAGTCTTAGCTGCCGACGATCACCTTAGCGGCCTGCAGTGGGGGCGGTATTAAGTAACAATACATTTTAAAAGTGCAGCAGTGTTTTTAGACATCGGAAATAGTTTGTATAATGTATTCACGGTAACTTCAAGATTTTCTGAAGCCCTGCTAAAGATCAACTTTCAGGGACCCGATTATGTTTCCTTCGGCAGAACAAAACATTGCCATGTGACAGGTGTCACATGGCAATGTTTTGCAAACAAAAACAGTGCAATGTGGGAACTATCAAATATTTTGTAAACAAATAGTGCCATGTGGGAACTGTCAAATATTTTATTAACAGTGTCCATGTGGAAACTACCAACATTTATTTATGAAGAGANCAGAACAAAACATTGCCATGTGACAGGTGTCACATGGCAATGTTTTGCAAACAAAAACAGTGCAATGTGGGAACTCTCAAATATTTTGTAAACAAACAGTGCCATGTGGGAACTGTCAAATATTTTATTAACAGTGTCCATGTGGAAACTACCAACATTTATTTATGAAGAGAAAGAATGCCATGTAATCTTAACTGTCATATACTTTAATAAAATTCTCCAAATTTCATTTTTAAAAAATTCTAATCAATTTAGCAAAATATTGTAATACATACAAAAAGGTAGATTGAAGTATATATCGTAACTGTTAATTATATANTTTCATTCTTTTAAAATATGTTTTTCTGTTAAGGATTGCGAAGGGAATTACGTAACGGAAATATTCAAATGCTTTGCTATATTTTTCACGTTTATTTGATAAAGTGCAGAAATAACAACGCTAATACTAAAATTACATCTTAACCTAGAATTATCTTATAAGTAGAAAGAATGTGTTACGTTAGTTTTATAACCACAATTCAGCGTCTCCAATATCCAATATGGCGTGGTTATACTTCTGAAAAAAACGTGCCCAAACGGACAAGATGGAGTGTATGAGTCCGCTGGACAGACACTGAAATTTATTTAATTCCAATTAATAACAGTGAAATCTTTACCCATGAGTGCTACGTGAAAATATAAATATATAGTTTAGCAATATTAACTTTNAACAGTGAAATCTTTACCCATGAGTGCTACGTGAAAATATAAATATATAGTTTAGCAATATTAACTTTACAATTATGGGATTAAATTTATACATATTAATATTTAACCGACGAACTATTTCTTTTCAGCTATAACCAACATGTCCCTTCAAAATCCGTTGTTAATTCGTGCGGACTTTTAACAAATTATTATAATTTATTGAAAAAATATACTTAAAATATAAAACAACCAATTTATATAGTGCTTCAGTACTAAAAGCAAGACAAAACCTTTTTCCATATATATATTTTTATAACCAATTGAACATATAACTCCTAGGGTGATTTTTCAAAGGTTCTTTTCAAAAGTATCGAAGATACCGTGAATGGATTATACATCATACCATGTATTCGTCACCAAATGCGAGGAACTGCTGCCTGAAGATGATTATATTAATAACTAGCTGTGCCCGCGGCTCCGCTCGCGTGGACTACAGAATTATTGTTTAGGTTTTTTTTTAAAGAAAGTTGAATTTTACTTAGTGTTATTCTTCTATACTTTATAGATATTATAAAACCCAACGTCTTGGTGAATTAAATGATAAAAACACTTATTAGTATTTCTCTGTTATACATAGATATATGCTACCGCGGAGTTTCTTAGGTCCATTTATTCTACACAATTCTTTACTACATTATATTGTTCCATCTTTAATGGTTTAGGCAGTGTATTGCAAGAGAGCGCGCTGGCGGCAAACTTGTATCCGACTTGATTCACTATTATCGTTTGTACATTTTTTTAGATATTTTCTCGCTATAAAAAGTAGGCAATATCACCTTTCTGCCCTCCAACTACTCGTATTTCTGTGCAAGAAATTACTTCGATCTGTTGCTCGGTTGCGACGTTGCTTTGATATTCCGTTTGTGTACTTTTTCATTTTCCAATAAGAATTTCCTTAGGGAATGAGATATTTTCTCGCGATAAAATGTAGCCTATGTCACTTCCCGGCACTCCAACTATCTCTTTGCAAAAAAAAATCGCGTCAATCCGTTGCTTCGTTGTGACGTGAAATCAGGACAAACAAACAAACAAACACACACACTTTCGCATTTATAATATTCGTTAGGATGATAATGGCCCAGGTGGCTGTGCGCATAGCAGCCGATACCCTCCTCCCCCCTGCCGATCCGAGCTGTATTTAAGAATGAATGAACCCCGATTTTCGCATGTGGGAAACATGATGGACGTTGCCATTGAGCGGCAGTTTTTCTTGGCGTACTCCCGTTTCCATCGCCCTTGCGCATTCATCCGTTGCTCCATATTATGCCTTGACTCCTTGTCACCCCTCAGTGACGACGGGTATCTAAGGGCTCAACCTTGGAAGCTCTGTCAGTTCGGTGGGTGTTACCCACCCGGAGAATAAAAATATATAGCTATTTGAATGGTGCACCGCCCTTCATATATATATATATATATATAATATATATATATTAATAACTATTAAAATGAAGTTAAAGTTTACTTTTAACGTCGTGAATTTATACACAAAAAAAAAATAAAACGATGAGATCTTATAATTCTGAGCTCCATGGTACTAGGATCCACAATGTTCAAAAAAATTTAGTTATGCTGCTAGCCTGGTACAACAATGATAAAGATAATAACAAAAATATTTACGGAAGGGTGCAACCTGGACCGTGGATGTGTCCATCCAGAGTGAAACCATTTTACTGTGGTACCCATAGGAGACCGTCATCCATGAAATCCCTGCTCAAAATGAAACCACGTGATACAGCGAAGTAATGAATAATGAATTAGTAGGAAAGGAAAAAACCACTCCGAAAGAAACACTATCAGCTATCGGCAGCCTCCGCCGTATTCTCAACACTTGTTTGGTGATCGGTACACACTGTTTTTAAGAACTACTCACTTAATAATTTCTGATACAGCTTATGAAATTAAAGTAAACGGGTGTGATAAACTTATTACATTTTCATATTTTACTCCGCTTAGTTGTTAATAACAGGATCCAGTTACAAAGTTCAAAGTTTTGGCCTGTCTGACCCACATCTAGTAACTTTCGGGCTCGTTTCCGTCTAGCTCAATTGGGGATAGATTTTTTTCAAGGTTTCTTGTATAGATCCTTAATACGAAAATCTACGAGATCCCTCGCCTGTTACAACCATGGTGCACCTCGGTGCAAACAAAAGCGTCTTGGGGTTATTATTACAAAAGCCTGTTAACAAGTAAATGCCAGCGAAGGCAGCTGTAACGGTTCGGCAGAGATATCTCGCGATGGGGCGTGGTCTCGGTGGCTTGCAGGCCACATGGGCTCTGAATGACGTCATGAGTACTGACTTCACCGCGGAATTTACTTACTTTACCTAAGATATTTTGACGTATATAGGCTTTTCACGGTTACTTCAAACTTTTCTTAAGTCCTGCTAAAGTTATACTTCCAGGATATTCCTCCGCCTCATGTAAACAAAGCTCAAGCAAGCCTAGAAAATTACACCGAAGGGACACCCCACTGGATTCGTGCGTACTGGTGTACTTAATATTATTTTCCATGAGAACTGTTTCTTACTAGGCATTACCAACACACCTTTTTTTCCCCTTTATATATTCATATCAATTATGAATGAAATGTTATATTTTGTAGCCAGATTACAATAAAATCTTCATTTTAACTAAAAATAGGGTACTTTTATATTAACACAATTTAAAAAAAAAAAAGCTTTTAATGTGTGACATTTTTTGGAAACAACCAAACACGTTACACATGGGGGGGATTTTTTTAAAGGTTTGATTCAAAAAGTGTCAAAAAACCACGAATAGACTAAATAGAAATATTCTTGTTGTATTTGATTTCATATCGACATTTTAAGTCATCTGTTATGTTAGACAACGTATATGGAAGAGTACGAAAGTTTAAAGTTAGTACTTAATCAGAGCAGCAAGTGTTAAAAAAATGTGTAACTAAATTGAAATGAGCGTGGGTTGCATATTTCGAACACAGGCTTCTTTATGGCCACTAATGAAATTTACAAGATTAAAAATACTTTATCAGCATGCATAATATTTCTGGAAACTAAAAAACCTCATGAATATTTTTTACCCTCTATCGAAGCTAAAAATACCATCTGTAATGCGTCCAATTGCAAGGTAATCTACGTTCTCGAATTGAAGGGATGGACAACGACTATCGCGTACGAGGGAACCATCCGTTCACACGAGTATTTAAATAAAGGCGAAGAGAGGAAGAGACAAAAAAAAACCGCTGTTGAGAGTACGCAATGCTGGGCGTGGAGTGGCTTGGCGGCGGGCCTAGCCAGCCCAGGTAATGAAGGCAATCCTGTGAAGTGGCACTGGGATATGTCCACGGTTTCGAGAGCCTATATTGATTCCAGCTCTGTCCGTGGCAGGGGCTGGGAATGTGCACGATACACTGAAGGCGTCAGAGGGGGGAGAGGGGCGGTGGTGAAGTGTAGTGGGAGGAGGGGCAGAAACCCGAGGGACTCCGATCGTCGCCGCAAAAACTCGTTACGGCAAGCGCGGCCAAACAACGCGAGCTATAGACCGTGCACGGTTACTTCACACTTTCCTGAGGCCCTGCTAAAGTTTTACGTCCAGGATATGTCTCCGCCTCGTGCAAACAAAGCTTAACCAAATCTAGAAAATAACACCAAAGGGACAACGCACTGCATTCGTGGACACTCAGTGTAATAATATTTTATATGAGAACTATTTATTACTAGGTGTTACCAATACACATATTTTCTCAATGTTTTAATTTGTATTAACAATAAATGAAATATAATTTACTGATAAAACATGAATAAAATTCAAATTCAATCATATGTAAGGTACTTTGATGAACGCAAATATAAAACGTTTGTGATACGCAGCATATTTAGAAAACAGCCAAACACGTCATACATGAGGTGATTTTTCAAAAGTTTGATTTAAAAAGTGTGAAGTAACCGCGAATCGACTATAGCGCTCGTTGTAAAGAGCGCCGACCCGATCACTGGGCCGCTGCCGCAGAGAACGAGGGTAAATATGGCGTAGAGTGATTTTACACTATCATGCTCCTCTCTTGGAAACTGTTTAACTTACACTGATTAACAACATTTTTGTATCCTTTATAAAAAAACAGCCTAATTTAATTTAATGTTGGGGTGGTGATTACGAATATAGCAATAAAATGGAAATATTACCTCTCGTTTCTATGATACACGTCATGAAATGGAAATTTTCAATATGAGCATGGCGAGCGATTTCACCAGAATATGTCAGCAATGGGAAAAAGGTACCAGGGAAAGTGGATACCTTTATGTTAGCAGACCACTGCTGGACTGTCACCAGGGACGCTCCAGATGCAGCCTACAAGCTGCGAGCAAAGCGAAAGCGCACATCAGCAGACGTTTAAACTGCCAAGCCTAGGCAAGAAAATGTAGATAAACTTCATATATTTGACTCAGACACATGAAAAATATTTTCCAGTAAACAGTCATGTTAAATTTAAATTTCTACCAACAATTTAGTTTCTAATTTAATTTAAACTGAACAGAAATTTTTCATTTCTGGAAAGATGTATAACCATAGCAAAGTAAATATTTTCCTGGTTATATTTTAATCTTCTTAAATGTAAATATTCAACAGTACATTAGGATACAAATATCTGGTAGTAATTTGTTGGCTAGTGTTATTAACTACTATGCACTTTAGAATCCTTTCTTTAACAACAATAAAGAGTAAGCAGGGATGTGAACAACGTATACAATTAAAGTTTGTTCTCGGTAAACTGAGCACTTTTGAAAGGTTTTCTTACGGTCTGCTTCTCGGATTATATTGTATCCTTCCACCATATGTAAAATTTAACTTTGCCACGAGCCTTAATTAATTAATTACTTTATTCAAACGCTGGCCACGTAAAACTGTGAAATTATTATAAATATGAACTTTTTACATATTGGCTAATTATTACACTTATAAGCATAAAAAATAAATTTAAAAAAAATAATTTCAGTATCAATAAATGTTTATCTAACACTTTTCATTCAACTTTAAGACATGGAACTACTTTCCCACCGTCGTTACCAACTTTACTGGGTGCGTCCCAGATATTGTGGCCGTCAAAATATAAGCAGGTAGGGGCTGTAACATTTTCATAGGTTTATTTCAAAAAAGTGCTCACTTTATCGCGAACAGCCTTTGTGTAGCACTGTTCAATTGCAAACTGCTTTTATACTATCAGTCAGTTTGGTGAGAAAATGTTCAAGTGATTATCAACTATGTAATTTCGACGCCCCTGTTTCAAACACAGTAAAGAACAATCAGAGATGCGAACTACAGACATTGGTATGTATAACTACTGAAAACGCAGAACCAGTCTGTAAGTCCCAACATTATACTGCTGTTCTACCAACACGACTATCATAAACAACGTCGATAGTATTTCAAGTTGTAACACTGTTTAGCAAACAAGGGCTTTGAGATGTTTGTATACTTCCTCTAATCAGTACGTAATGTTGTTTGATTAAATTCACGTTGGTTAAAATTATTTTATTCATCTGAAAGTGCAATAACTTTTTTAATTAATATATAAACAAACGCGTTCATCACTGTTGACCATGAGACTTTGACAGTTGTGCGCTGGTTTGGGGTAGGTCAGTGTTGGGTACATGTGCAGAAGACGAAGAATTGGTCTATAGTCAATTCGCAGTAACTTCACACGTTTAGAATCAAACCTTTGAAAAATCTCCCTATGTATGACGTGTTTGGTGGCTTCCTTAATATGTCATGTACCACATGCGTTTTCAGGTTCTGTTAAAATTAAAATATCTAATTTTTTACATCGAACTGTTAATTAAATTTTATCTGTTAATTACACTATTTAGTTTATAATTAATATGAATGAAAAATGGAGAAAATATATTAAAATTATTAAAGTGGGCGCACACGAACGCGGTGCGTTGTCCCTTTGATGTAATTTTCTAGACTTGGTTAAACTTTGTTTGCACAGGGCGGAGGAATATCCCGGAAGTATAACTTTAGCAGGGCTTCAGAAAAGTTGGAAGTAACCATGATTGGATTATGTACTTCATCTTTAGTCTACGGTACGGAGTGCGGGGGAGAACGAGGCCTTGCTCCCTTCCCTGCACTCATGCAGATGTTAGATAACTCCTTGGAAGTGATTCCATTATTAAGGATAAGCTTCGTCTCTTTTGCAGAAATCTTCGTTTCAATGTCATAATTTCAGTTTCAGAGGTCTTAGTAGAAATGTTTGAATAAAGAAAATTTACAATTTACTTATCGTTGAATACTTTTTTACCTAATTTGTACTGTGTGTTATTTCCTGCTTGCAGAAAGGCAGCAACTTATTGATAGAATATAAATATTTTCTCGACACTTTAAAACTAGCAGATAACATACAATTGAAATTAAGCACAAACATATTAAAAATCTCGTATAAAGTGAATTTTCTATAATCATACATTGTAGTAACTACTATGAATCCGAAATGATGAGGCGATATTTAAGGTTTTCTGCAAAAGAGGTGAAACTGAGTCTTATCTGTCACTTGAACTGCGTTGCAGTGTGTTTGAAATACACGTTTTACCAAGAATCTGTTAAAAGTGCGTTCAGTGAGCTGATCTACGAAAGAATCACCGGCTTTAGACGAGGACTGTTGAGTACTTTCAAAATGTCTCGCGCGCTAGAAACACCATTTCAGAATACTCCAAAACGAATAAAACGACTTTTTCAAAACGCTGTAGCTCAAAATATACGCATAAAATACATATAAAACAACTCAAGGGACCTGCATTAAACCTTCCTACAGACTTTCCACCAATAAAACTAAGTCACCGCTTAAAGTTCCATATATACACGCAGTACGACGAGAACACTGCACGCCAGTTCGTTAGCGGCGATTTTGTACTTGATGCACTTGGCAATGTAGCCTTTATCGCTTCCTCGCTTCTCGGCTTCAAGCGTGGAAAACAGAGAAAATCTAACTCTCCCTAATTGGACATGGAATGCGACAAATAACGATTTTACAGTTAATATGTAGAACAGATCACGAAGCTGTAGAACACAGTTGTTAGGTACGACCACGTGTTCACGCAATCTGGAGACATCCGGCGTTTAGTTACGTTGGGACAAAATACAATTTACATAATGCGTTGCATACACTAAAAAAGGTTATGCCTCAAAAGGCCTATAGGCACAACCAAATTATCCGAGGCCCCATATGGACCAGTCCGGAGTGAAAACACGTTAAGTAAACTATGAGCACGAAAGCAATGGGGCGCAATAATTAAGTAACAGGCCTCTGTGAAACGTAAGGCCAGAAGTCGTCTGCAGAAACATACGAAAACTATTCTAGAACAAATTAAAGACAGAGAATCACATAGTCACTGAGCTCAGATCTCGCGGCACGCACCCATCCAGCTTCAGTCCGATAAACGACTTGCAAATGGCCATCGGAAACGGTTCTCATCCCCGTGCTGGAAGTGGCAGCCCTTATTCACAGAATACGCAATATCGCATGGAGGATGGAGCATGGGCAATAAAAAGATTAGAAACAGGCACTATCGCACAGAAACACAAGAGCGCGCACATGAATGCTCGAGACACAAACGTAACCAGGTAATCGATACATAAAGTACATAGTGGCAACAAAATGCTAAGCAACTCGTGTCCTCTGTGCGTCTTTCTGAGGCACTAAGAACCGCACTCGTTGCACTATGCACACTCGGCACACGGCCGGCTGAGGCACGATGTCGGACGTCAGTGTGTTACGAAGAAACGTGAGTAGGTTGTTGCTCACAGTTCACAGTTCCTTATTCAGGCAATATAACAATTATTTACCCTCAACTTTTAAATCGTGTTTTCATCGTATCATTTAAATGAAACGTTTCATTTTTAACGTTCATATATGTAGGCTTTTATCGATGATTTTTCTTTATAGGTTTTTTAAAGGTGAAATACGAACTTTCCTCTGTACGTGACACTCATTAGTGAGTTGAGACATCTGAAAAAAAAATTTTCTGGGAGACATTACCTATTTTTAATGATTATGTGTCCCATTTTTTAACAGCAATTAGATACCCAACTTTAATAAATAATCTGAAATTAGTTATTTTTTGTCTAAATACAATGGGGATATGTTCTGCGCTGTTTTATTTATTAAATTATCTTTAAAAAAAATGTTTCTGATAACTAACGAGCCTACTTTTCTCTACTCTGGGTGCAAATAAATTTTAGTGAAGTTTTTCTTAAAAGCTTGCATTGTGGCAGGCGTTGAGGTCTCATTGAGGGCAATATCATTATAGGCGAAACCAGAAACATGTGAAACATTACCAAAACAATTAAAATATACGATTGACTTACCCGGCATTCGAATTCAGAAATACTTGTAAAATTAAGCAAGCATGCAATCAACTGCATCACGGAGGTGGGATTTTGGATCATAAACTTCGCAATTAATCATTATAATGTTTTGAATGATAGGGTTTACTAACCTGAAATATTTGCATGGCCATATTTTGATAAAAAGTGTCTGGGCCACTAAAGACACATGCGTTTACGTGGCCTACCGTAACTCAACTTGTGTGAAAAAAATTGGTGGAAATCGGTTGATTGGTCTCCGAGATATGGCATAAAACCTTATTTTCTTAAACGAGCCTATTTTACAAAATTACCTAAGAAGAGGCTTTGTACACGATTTTTCTAAACGATACTGTTACCATAAAAAGTTTCATTGAATTTTATAAATTATAAATAAAAATGCCAAACTCATAAAAAAATTTATATGGCCGCTATTTTGAAAATTAATGTCTGACCCCATTCAAATTATGTAACTCTACATGCCTTTTGAAGGTGTGCAAAATTTGTCGGAAATTAATGAATTATTTCGGAAATATGCAAAATATTTTATTCGCACACCTCATACTATTTTGCAAAAAATCCTGCAAAAGATGATTTTTGAATGCATAAATGATTCTTCAAATAAATACTGTTAGCGTACAAAATAAAATCGAATTTTGTTGAAACGTTTTGTACATATAACATATGAATCTAAATTATTCATATATATCACATTAAAGATTCCTGCTGCACAAAACATATGTTAATTTGCCTACCCTACTGTAGCACTGCATGCGTGAAATTTTGGTATGAATCGGTCGATTGGTCCTCGAGATATGGCATAAAACCTCCATTGTTCATATGACAATTTTCATCAATTAAGGACAAAAAGTTTATGTATTAACAGATTCGATGAATGTCATAGATACATTTGCAAAGTTAAATTTAAATCTGTTACACAGTTTCGTAGATATAGCACACTAAGGTTAAATGTTTATACGTATAGGCGCCATTCGGAAAATAAGACACTTGCACACTTACAACATATAAATTAATATGGTCTACCACATTACAACATATTCGGTAGTTGTACCAAATATACATAAAATACTTACATTGGCGCCATTTTGAAAATAAGTGTCCCATCAATTTTAATTGCAAAAATTTTTATGGTCTATAATAGTATTTATCCGTGCCAAATTTGGTAAAAATTGGTTGAATTGTTTTCGAGATATAACGCAAAAGCTTTATTTTTTAATATGGTGATATCTTCCAAAATGGCAAACCAACAACAGTATACACCTCTGAATTCATTGCATAATCCTTGCGCTGTCAACATACAAAATTTGGTTTAAATAGTTTGAATGGTTTCCGAGATACAACATATCACCTTAAATGTTTTAATGTCCACCATTTTGTAAGTAAGCGTCTGGCGTGGTCATAAACTATAAAAGTTAGGTGTCATTTTTTTTACTATATGTATACTGAGTTAGGTGAAATTTGGTTAACGCGTTAAAAAATTGAACGGGGAACACACATATGCCCGCACACACACACTTACATACACACACAGATTCACATACAGGAAAGTGATCATGAGCCTTCCTTTCCTTCGTAAGTTAGGCTAAAAAGTTACTAAAACCAATATAAATGAACTTTTAAAAATTGGTTGAACCTGTTACGAGCTCCGTATACGGGACGCGGGACGCAGGACCTTGGTTGATAGAGATTGCCGTGCAAGTAGACCCGCTCAATGCATCACCGGAGCAAGCTTCTCAGCACGGAGGTAGCACGAGCCCTGTGAGGGGCCCTTGTGCGCCCAGTTGTCTTTCATTTGAACCGAGGCGGTAAAGAGAAGCTAACCTCCTCCCCCCGTCACAACCCATACAATCGTATCCTTTAGCCTAGCTCGCTTTGATGCTAGGGCAAGCTGGGTACTCCCAACAAGCCCTGGTTCCCATTAACATTTAACCCCCTTTAGTAGCCCCGAAGAAAGCATAACCTCCGCTTTCGTACCTCCGACACGAAAGCATAAGGAAAAAATGGGTTTGGTAAGACNNNGGGGGGGGGGGGGGAGAGGCTGTTTGGTGTTGATGGGAGGTGTCCTTCAGACAAGGCCATTCAATGACCAACCGCTCTTTCAAACCCAAACCTTCCTCTGTTATCCCCCTCATCTATCAGACAAGACCAACCCAGCCCGCCTGCTGATATTGTTACTTTCATGCCAGTTTTCTGCACGGAGGAGGGCGCGAAAGAAGTACGGCATTCCTATGTTTTAAAAGTGAAAACGTAAAATTATATGTATTTTATTTGTTTTTATTTTTTTTATTTTACAAGTATGGCGTGGACCCAAAATGCATTCACTGGACTAGGGGTATCGCATTTGTCAAAAATATAATAGCACAAAAATTAGCACAAAAAAGTCACAAATTTTAGCACAAATATTAGGGCAATTAAGATATTATACCAACAGTACAAGAACCTATCCGACAACAAAACAGTTTCACAAAATACAAGTAGTACACAAGTGATACAAATAATACAAAATAAATTGAGTAGTAGACAAATAACAACACATAATACTCAAGTGATAGAAGTAATAAAAAATATACATTAAATTAAATATTTCAGCTTTTAACTTATCATCTAGTTTGGTTTTATGCTTCTGTTTAATGAGTCAGAAATTAAAATTTCAATAGGAGGTTCTTGTTTTACTATTGTCATTTTTTTGCGGTAAACATTTATTCGCTAGATTTTTATCTACATAATTGGTAATATTTGTGGGTGTCATAAAAAAACCAAACCATGTTTGCAACAAAATACATGCAATCAACGTGCTTCCATTTGTTAACTTTGAAGGCGCAATCTGAATGATTGTTCAACTTGATATTTACTTTGTCTAGCTTACGCCTTAGTTTACTGCAAGAATTCCCTTCTCATTAATTTAATTTATCACAAAATCAAGTATCGCATTTTATCTATTAAAAATATCGCTCCTAGCTGTTTATATTATTTCATTTGTTTGGATTCCCGTCATGTTGATTCGGTAAGCTATTGCTCCAATAACAGTTACTTCCAACCTTCTCAAATTTCCTTGTAACATTTTTCTGCAGGATTGGTGGAATAGATTTTTTTTCTCAACCAATCTCCCAAACGATTAGAGTAATTTCGTAGTCAGTGGTTTGAACTAAATTTTTTTCTATAAATAGCCATGACGCATACGATTTGCATTTCGCAATGCAGTTCATCAAGCGACTGTCACCGTCCGCTGAAAATAACAACATTATATCAAGAAAATGCTTGAAAAGATTTGAAAAAAATTTATGTATTCACTAGTTACAATTTTTGTCAAATATATGCTGTTTCTTTTGTAGTTTTTCAGTACATACAAAATAAAGCATGATTATGCAGTGTCTATATTTTACAAGGTAAGCGATTTTCATGCCGATATCTCCTATAAGTGCTCAAAAACTTTGTAAGAAAACAAAAAATATAATTTTTTATTTTACTAACAAATATTTAATGTTAACACTTTTAGGGAAAGATTTTTTTGACATAACAAAATATCAATTTGCAAAAAACAAGAAAATCCTATGTTGCTATTACGAATTACTTTGTTAGATAAGCATAATTTGAAATACAGCTCAATTTATTTTGTTCATATAACAAAATATGCTTTTCAGTCAAGGAAATACTTTTATTGAATCAACAAAATCTCCTTCGCAGCAAAAATTTGGTTGAATAAACTGTAAATATTTGTTTGGCCACATAAATATTTTGTTGGCTTAAACAAACCTTTCTATCTGTGTAATGCGTGATTGCACTACTCCATCCAAAAAATTTGATTGGGCGTTTTGAAAGAAAAAGAAAAGTTGTCTAACAAGGCAAAAAGTATTTTATGAGAAAAATTTATGTATTTTATTAAACGTCAACTTATCCATGTGTCACAGGTAATGTATTGTGCTTATCAAAAAACACAAATAAAAATTGTGTTTTAAATCTTGATTTATTGATAGTATGGGACATTGCACGCTAATTCATTCATTTTAAAAATCTCTCTTCTTAATCCGAAACAGAATTATTGTCGTCAACTTTGCGGGAGTGTATATTCGTTCAACACTGCAAACTTCAGAAGTTTCCGGAAAATATACGCAGTTGTTAACGCAAAAATAATTGCGCACAGACATTGAAGCGACTTGTTCGCAGCATAAATTATTACGCTCGGATTTTTTTTGTTAGTTTCTCCGAAAATTAATAAATACATTTTTGACAACGTTTTGTTGTGTGATGCTAGAGAGACAAGAAGTGTGCATGTAAAAATGGATGCATCGTGGAATTACACATTAAAAAAAAAAA
Organism: Clitarchus hookeri; assembly: GCA_002778355.1. Lineage (NCBI taxonomy): Eukaryota > Metazoa > Arthropoda > Insecta > Phasmatodea > Phasmatidae > Clitarchus > Clitarchus hookeri. The sequence continues at coordinate 230,583 of NQII01004340.1, forward strand.
CAAATGTATTCTATAAAACATTGCTACACAACGTAAGACACAACAGAATGGTGAAATCATAACACTGGGGCGAACTTTAACCGTCACTGAATTGGCCTGTTCAGTACGTAAGAATGAAAGATTGACAACTTAGCCCACCTAACACTCTCAATTTTAATATTATATATTTACCTCGCTGTTAAAACATACAAAATCTGGTAACATATACTAGATACGAACTAAAAAAGTTAAAATATTAGATAAATAAAACTCAGACTAAAGATATTTCAGCCATCAGTTTGTTGCTGTAGTCAAAATTATAAAATGCATTCATAGCTATGAAAAAAAAAAATTCTAAATTCTGAAAATAAAAAACATATACGTTGCGGATTAGTGTTGCGGAAATAATTTTAATATAAATATTTATGTACCTACATGAAACTGTCAATTATTAATTCAGCAATTCCAACTAAAAATATTATAAAAACTGCAAAAGCCAAAGCATAGGTCCATGTACAATATAGCTATAATAAAACATTATACTGAAAACATTACGATAGATGTTACAACATGTAGTAATAAGTAGGGCCACCTGTTTTTCGCGAAAATATTTACGTAAAGGCTATAATTTAATATCCTATGTGGTCACTTGCAGTCTCCATTTGACTACTGTTCGCTTGTCTTTGTGTGAAGACAGTCTGTTACATGAGTGAGCAAATCAGAATTAAGTTTCTTCGATACTGACCGTCTGTGATTCGCTGGCAGACATATAAGAAGCGTAACAATTCGAAGGATCCAATCATGAAAGAGGTTCTGAAGTAAAGCGCGTAGGAACACAACTTGTCCTGAATTATTTTCGCGAAAAACAGGTGCCCCTGATAATAAGATAAATTATAGAATACGTCAGGCGTACTAACAAATCAACTGAGGATGTTGAACCATAATTGGGGCTATCACAGATTTCGCGTCATGAATTACTCTCTGCGAAATGCGTTGGCGTGTCTGTATTGTACATATTCTTTGATCTGCGTGTAAATTAAGTAATATATTAGCTTACTGTAATAACGCAACTGTGACTGTGTATTTAATCCTCTATAACTGTGCGAAACTAACTTCTTTCTGCAGTTACAAGTATTTTATTTTACTTTTAATTACTTTTGTACTTCTTTTTTTTTATAAAAATTCACATATACGGACGGCTACGTGTGTGCCGTATTTGTCCCAGGTTTTTGAGATAAATGCTGTTAGAGTTCTGTTCAGTTGTTTTGCTTTTTATAACCTAAAGGTGATTCTTTGAACTTTCGGATGATGAAAGGACATTGGACACGAAAAAGTAAAGTTAGCACGTGTCAAATATGAATATCGCAAAAAGAAATGTTTGTTTATAAGAATCCAAAGAATAATCTCTAACGCCACTATTTTTGGCAATAATGCATTGTTTTTCAATTATGCAAAAAAATATGGGGAAAAAGTTGACTGAAACTACATAACATTGCCGGTATTCAAACAGCATTCGCTGTATACAACACGCTTATTAAACTGTTCGAGTGAAAAGACAGCCACGGCGTTCAGTTCTACACAGCACAATGGCGAAAATCTTGTTTCTAAATGCAAATTTGCGTTGCTTAGGTGTTTGCGTCTCGTCGACAGTGGGGTAATTAGGGGGTAATTAGCGGCGGAGAAGTTCAACACATTCCAATATAATTGGGAAAGGACCAGGCAATATTTGTTTTAAGCAAAAATTCCCACATTTGCTTGAATGGCTTCGGGAAAGAATTGAAAAAAACTAAATCATAATGGCGGTACCGGTAGTCGAAGTCACGTCCTTCTTAATGCGAGTCTAGTGGGTTTTGCCACTGTGCCACTTCACTCGGTCTCCAAAATTGTGGATGCATTTTTGTAATTTTAAGCACTCCTCTTCTTTACGACAGTCGCTATATTATACTTCAAAGCAAAACTTTGCGTCGACAGTCCCTAATACTTCTTGTGTAGACAGATCTCTTGTTGTTTATTTAAAGAACACGTCCGCCAAGAGAAAATCGACCAATGCAGCGCAAGAATAAATTAAAATACATTTTCAAAGGCTTCTTATTGATACAAACTTTAACATGCACCTATGAACTTGTTCTGCAGTCGTGACACTATGTGATAACGGTTTTGTATTTTAATTTAGAATTAATTTTTGAGAACACTTTACTCAAATGATTTATTACATTGAATGAGATTTTATAACGAAAACTAATATCCAAGATGATTTGTAGAAATATTTGGGTTTGAATTCATGCGAGCCCAATAGTTCTTCCAAAAACGAACTAGTAACGCTAGCCATTAAACTATTAGTATATACATATATAAGAAACTAGTTTTATGTATACATATTGTATATACATATATATTATATATATAGAACGCCACATAGTTTAAGTATGCATGTTTTTAATGGGAAATCCCAGATGACGTATTTTGACTGACCGTTATCTTTCTTAGAAAGGAATCCGGAGCTAACCACCCACAAGGCAGAAGGAATTTCACTTGCCAGATGCCAGGGTTTGGGTCGAGAAGCAGTCGGGAAGTGTTTGAACTTTTAATGATTACACTTACTGAAAACGATTTTATGAGCAGGCCTACAAAATAATGGAACATGCACGAAACTGGTATACAGCTAATTATCAAGCCAGGGAATGCAATTGCTATTAAGGGATCAAAGGACGCCCATATCTTGAGATCAAAAGAAAGGGGGAAAATATTACAGTCATTGCCTTCAGAAACGCAGAGGGTCATTTCATGCCTTTATCATTCATCATAAAGAGTGTGTGCAAGAAGAAAGCATTTGGTTCCTAAATTTCTAAAATCCAAACTCAACCTCAAAACTAGTTGGCTCTGATCTTAACTTCAGAGGGCACATTTATAAAATGAAAGAGCCGACCGCTCTTAAACTAAGAAAAAGCAAAACAGAAAAGTGCACGAAGTTAACAAACGCAATAAATAAAAAAGTAGTTAAATATCAAACAAGATCACAAAGTAAACCAAAACCGGAAACCTCAAAGAGGGGTCTGTTCTCATTGAATGACACCAGTTATTCTAAATTTGAACATTACGAGTTCGGCAACACTGGAGACAAGCGTGCAGAGTACTTGGGACTTTATAACAACACTACTTCAACAATAAACTAGATAAAGTGTGTGAGTTGCAGCCAGTGGCTTCATGATGTGTGGAATAAAAATAAATGAGAAGAATTTGTGAAAACGAAAAGCAACCAATTTAAGAACTAAAATTATTAGTCCAAATTTTTGTTTAAAAAAATTAAAGGAAACGAAATTAGACAAACAATATCATTGGTAAAAATGGCTGAAAACTAGTTCCGAAAATATTTCAATTCTAACCGTAGAGTTATATCCTGCAACGATTTTAAATACTTAATAAATCTGATAATGTTGCATTTTAATAACGTTTCTGAAGTGTGGGGCATGTATCCCCATTAGGCCCTATATATTTGACAGTGAGTCATCTCTTTCTCAGGCTAGGAGTGAGATGGCCTAAAACATACTTTTTCTTCCAGTTGTTTAAAAACATAGATTATAAACTAAAACCACTGTTGAAATACTCAACTTAAAAATTTTTTTATTTTAATTCAGGTGAAACGAAAATTTCTTTTGATGATTTTATTGTTTGTTTTCAAAATGTAGGGTGTCTTTCCTGAAGTTTTTCTATAACATCCGTGGCACGTACCGCAGTCACACACAGAAAACTTCCGTGGTTTTGTGGCAAGAACGAAGCACCGGAGACAGAATCACACAACGTGGGGAGCGTTCGTAAATGGTTCGTAACGAAGCGCTGCACATCGAGAAATAGGACAAGCGTGCATTGAATGCAAGGTGCAGAAATACAAATCACAGAGCTGCACAGCGACCACACGCAGTAGCAAATCCGGGGTGTATTTTACCACCGCACCTGTCCTGCTATCCAGGGACGTAGCCAGAGGTGAAATTCAGTTTATGAACGTATAACTGGCAACACAAAAGGAGTTTTGTTTTTCGGTTAGCTATTCATAAAGGAGAGGTTGGAAATGGAATTTGATTTGATTAAGGCCGTAGATAATCCATTATTTATCATTGAAGGCTAAATTAGAATGGCTAACGTTCTGAATGAATTAATAAGTTTCTATAAACGACACACATTCCATGCCTTACAAAGAGTTAAAGCCCGAAATATCGTGTTTCAAAGTTGCCTTAGCGACCACAACAAAAGTAACCAGCAGTAATGTCTAAATATTGGTAAAATTATCTTGCTTTTAAGAACGCATAACTTTTAATAACATAAACAACAGTTTCAAAAATTTAAAATTTACAATAATTTGCAAATTAAATACTTGATCAACCTGAAGGTGCCATCGCAGGGGCACATGAGTTGGTATTGGCACAGAAAATGGTAGTCTGTATACAAAAAACATCAAAATCTTGTACCATGCCAAGAGAGTGAAGAGAGTGAAGAGATTGGGCAGCTCTTGACATAGATGTCTTGAGAGACCACGTCAAGCATGTATTGCAGGGGACCAACACTTTCAGTATTCGCTTAATATGGTGTTTGACCACTCGAAGCATGAATAGAGGTGGCGATACGGTCGGGCAGGAAGGCCTACAGACGTAGATTGTTCTTCTGAGGAAGATCCTGCCCCAGATGGCGCAACTGAGCCACCCAATTTCACCGTAGTTACCGTCCAGCCTGGACCCGAACATTCTCAATAGGCGAGAGGCTGTAGATCTTGCTGGTGAAGGAATCATATTGTCATCACGAAGGCAGGCTAGAGATACACGTGCTGTGTGAGGCCGGGCACTATCCTGCTGGCTGAAAAATGGGATTGACAAGCTGTACCAGGAAGGGGAATGACGTGGTCACAGAATTTCCTGGACGCGTTGCCGTGCCATTAAGGTTTCTTCAATCACCACCAGTAGAGGTGCGGGGATCGTGGGAAATTACACCCCATATCATGACACCTCTCGATGAGGCGGTGTGCCGCTCTACAATGAAGAGTGGATCCCAGCGCTGACCATGACGTCTCCAGACTCCTATTCGGCGGTCGTATGTGTCCAGACATAACCGTGATTCGTCGCTGAACACCACTCATCGCCAATCCTCAAGCTACCATGCTTCCCGTTCCCGGAAGAACGTCACACGTGTTCAGCAATGCTCACGTCGTAATGGTAAGGGACGCCGCGAAGGCAGACCCCGTTCTGCTAGCCGCCTGGACATGATACTGGTAGACACAGGCGTATCCCCAGCTGCCATGGCATGTTTCTGGGTGGTGCCCAGCGACGCCCGTGGATAGCTTACTGCCTGTCGCACGATGAAACAATCCTCCCTGCTGGTCACCTGCCGGGGTAGGCCCGAGCCTTCTCGACGTGTGTGCGTACTCTCCTGTTCCCACTGAATCCAACACCGACTCGCAGTATCACCGGAACGGTTCAAGTGGCGAGCAATTAGCCGGAACGGCAAACCTGCCTCTCGGAGGTCGACGGTGTGGCCTATCTAAACTTTCATCCAGCTGGGCAAATGCTTCTTGGCTGTCAGTTGATTTACATTTCTGAATATGCATGTTGAAATGCGTGGTTAAACGTTGGTAAACTCTACAACCTCGATGTGGCCCTCTCCTCTTGAGAGAATGGCCGCGGTAACTCGCTATTATCGTTTTCCATTTTTGGCACAAACTAAAAATTTATTTTTGTGTTGTAAATGCTTTTGTTTTCTCCTCAATACTTAAATGCGTCTTTGAAGGAAAAGTTGTAATTGTCAATGATGTTGAAATATGTGCCATCAGATGGTTTTATAACACATACGCCAATGTGTAATCCGCATTTAATAGTGCCCATCTGCTTGGAAAAGTGAAAAAATTTAATAGACAAAAGAAATATTACTGGGATAAGACTGTCCCCGTTCTCTCAACACCTACGCTTAGTTAATGAGAGGAGTTGACCTTCTTGAAGTATTAGTAAGTTATCATAGAATAGAAATTCCAGGATTATTTTTACACTTTATAGACATGGAAATGGTGGCATCATGACTACCGTATCGAAGAAACATGGTGGCTAACACGTGTGGGAGGAAGGAAATATTGGACCTTTTAGTATTCAGGACTGATTTAATTGCAGCCCTACGCTAAGGGGGTAAAGTGCCATGTAAACGTGAAAGGCCATCTACAAGCATGGATGTTTCAGACAAAAACCACGAAGAAAAGATGGCCAAAGGTCCAACAGAAACTATTCTTGGACCACGAGTTAGGCTAGAAAGTGTTGGTATTTGGTAAATTAATGATAAGGCTCGCCGGCATTACAAAAATCATATGTATAAATAGAAGACGTTTATGTAAAGCAAAAAATAATTGTGAACGTTATTTCAAGAATAGTAAAAATTAAATAATAATTTTGTTGATTTTGATATGTCATTGTTATTTCAGTGAATTTTTCTATAAATATACAAAAGTCCAGGGTCGAGTCGAATTCAGATGGTAGTTTCCTTAGGAACGTACTATGAAACAAGTCTTGAAAATATTGTTAATGTAAACACCTTTGTTAATATTAATCTTTGTATTTTTAGATACTTTACTAAATTTACTATTTTACATATTTACTCAATATGTTTAACCCCAGTTGCTTACTATGCCAGATTTGTCACAATGCTGGTATTATTAGGAAACATAGAAGTTAAATCTTACCAAGCTGTAGTTTTGTCAGAAACATATGAAATTGTCATTTCTGCTTAGTTTATATATATATATATATATATATATAGAGTGATTCTTAAATCATGGGAAAAACATTAACGGTTGGAAGAGCTCACTAAAACAAACAATTATTGTATAGGAATATATCGGGAGCGACGCGTTGAGGCACAAACAAAAAAATAACACATGTAAAGCAACACATTTTTTATTTACAACGTCGCCGCTAAATGCCTTTTTACAGCAATGTTTATAATAATTGCTCAAAATTGCTACCACCGACAGTAATGCAAGCTTGGTAGCGTCGGTGGAGTGATTGGCGAAAAGATTCAAATACGCCGGGTATTTCACACACGCGTGCAGCCGCACAGGATAGTCGAGCGACGAGGTCTTCAATGGAATGCGTGACTGTTGGTGGATGCATTTCCAGNTCAATGGAATAAACTGGAGTCTCGTAAATGAGGGCTTTCAAATGCCCCTTTAGGAAAAAATCGAGACTCGATAAATCTGGTGATCGTGGTGGCCATCGGACTGGCCCACCACGCCCAATCCAGCGCACCCCAAAAGTAGCATCCAGGTAATTGCGGACTTCCATACTGAAATGGGCTGGCGCACCATCATGCTGAAACCACATTTGATTGCGAACGCCAATCGGAACGTCTTGCAGCAATTCTGGTAAAACACCTTCCAGAAATATCCGATAACACCGACCATTGAGTTGGATTGGTAGGAGATATGGGCATATTAGGTAATCATTCTCAATACCCGCCCAAACATTCACAGAGAAGCGTTGTTGGAATGCATGTGGATGGGCGCGTGGCGTGTGGATTTTCTGTTGCCCACACATGAGAATTGCGGGCATTGAAAACGCCTCCGTGTGTAAAGGTCGCCTCATCTGTGAATAGCACATGAGCTGGAAAAGCCGGCTGCAACGCACACTGCTGCAAGAACCTTTGGCAGAAAGCCCCGCGCAGAGGGTAATCACACGTTTGCAAAGCTTGGACTCTCTGTATGTGGAATGGGTGTAAACGTTCTTCGTGTAAAACTCTCCAAACTGTTGGTGGACTGACATGTAGACGACATGCTACATCCCTTGTACTTGTGCCGGGTGTTTCGTCCACATGGTCCAAGATGACTTCTTCAAGGTGGTGTTGTCGTATAGTCCTCGATCGACCCTTTCCATCAGTACTGGCGATAAATGAACCATTTTCACAAAGTTGCTGATGTAATCGCTCAAACATTTTGTGGTTCGGCATGCGTCTACGTGGAAAGCGTTCCCGATACAGCCGTAGCGCTGCTCTGCCGTTACCATTAGCAGCACCGTGTATTAGATGCATGTCTACCTTTTCGCTATTAGTAAAATAACCTATATTTTCTGTACGGAATCACCCGTTAAGTATGCTGCTAATGAACATTTTATGTTTCCGTTAATGAGTTATGTTTTTGTGTTTGTGCCTCAACGCGTCACTTCCGCCCATATATTCCTATACAACAATTGTTTATTTAGTGAGTTCTACCATGCCTCAATGTTTGTCCCATGATTTTAGATATATATACTGCTTTTGGCATTAAGAGATTAATATCATTCCGCAGTTTCATATAAACCGTAGTTAACAAAGAATTCAACTTAAACGAGTGCATGTCGAAACTTTTAAAAGTTGCGCTCGGCGCTTCCTAAACGTTTGACGACACTTAACGTTTTTTTCTCCAATTTGACTAATGGCTAAAGGCACGGTTATTTGGGCAATTTTTGAAATCAACCTTTGCAAAATGCCACTCTTCCTACCTGCATATACTTTGACGGCCACACTTGCTAGCCCGCGCCCAGTTAAGTTGGTAACGACGTAGGGAAGTAATTCCATGTCTTAACGTTGAAACTATTTATTTTTCTTTCTGTTTTATTTCATGCATACAAGAGTAGGAATTAGCCAATTTGGTAAAATATTTACTTTTTTCTTATAGTAGCACGGTTTCGCTTGACCAGCGCATGAATAAACTGATCAGGCCCATTGCAATTTTAATTTTACATATCGTGTAGAATTATAAATGAATATACAGGTAGATGCTTATCAAGGCTTTGAAGTGCTCAGTTAATTGTGAATAGCGTATAGAATGTATTCGCGGTATCTTCATAATTTTTTGAATAAAAACCTTGAAAATTCACTCTTTGTATAGCGTATTTGGTTGTTTCCTGAATATGTCTTCTATCACAAGCGTCTTATGCTTCTGTTTACGTAAAATTATCTCATTTTTTATTAAAAATAGAACTTCCACTTATATTACACCTGTCAATGTATGATTAATATGTATAAAAGCAGAAAGGAAATATGTGGGTTTGTAATCCCTCGTAAGAAGTAATTGTCATGCAAAACGTTATTTAATTGAGTGCGCGCGAATGCGGTGTCTAGCCTTTGTTAAGCTTTGTTTGCCTGAGGCGGAGGAATATCCAGGAAATGTAACTTTTAGCAGGGCTTCAGAAAAGTCGGAAGTAACCGTGAATTGACTGTATTAAGGTTTATTCTACTCAGGTTAGGAACAAAAGGAGATTTCTTATGGGAGAGTTTAGCATAAGGAAAATTTCCGCCTCAAGGTGCGCAATGTTTCAAAAGGTAACATTTAATTAAAAGTTTAAGCTACGAGAATAATAACACAGAAATATTTTACCTAGTTACGAAGTTATTTTACAAATGATTTATGATTATTGTAATTGTCCTTTTTTTTAACGTAGATAATTGAGAAAATCTAGCAAACATGCGACACTAGCGCTTACCTAGTCGCGAAAAGTTTTGGTTGCCAAATTTTCGACACTGATCTTCCCAACCTATAGTAGAAGTAACCGTAAGGGCGTTGGCCACGGGAAAATGTGTTATTTAATATCTGAGCCATGTATTGTTCAACTTGTAGGCATTATCTATGACTCTCTTATCCTCAGATAAAATATTTTTAGACTACATGATTTTTCGCAAAATGAAAAGTTAAAGTCAAAATTGTACTGTTTTTTAATGTATAAATAGAACAAACTAAACTATTTGCCAAAAATTTGAAGAAAAAAAAAAAAAAAGGCATCTAAAAGATCTTGTCTTAATTCATTTTAAGATATTTTTAGCATAAGTTATTTTCTAAAAATTTAAGGGCATCCAAAAATAAAAAATATGCAAACATTTTCTTATTTTCAACGAATTTTTTTTTATTGTAAAAAATATCCTTGTACAATTTTACAGGCGTCTTGAAATATCTCTTGGTATCTTCTTTCAGTTTGAATTATCTTATTTCTGTACGTAAGATAGTTTCCATTATTTGTACTTTTCTAAAACTGTAAAATTATTATTTTGACATGTAATTTTACGAAAACCAGGCGATCTAAAAATATACTATCTGAGGAAAAGGTAGTCTATGATAATTTTTACAAGTTGATCAGTATGTGGTACAAATATAAAATAACATATTTTTCCGTGGACAACGCCCTGACTAGGCCGCCGAACGGTGTGCAAAGCCCCAGCAGAAAACTTTTTATTAAAAAACCGTCCAACGTGTCTGAGTGAGGTTTGCTTACTAATATAATTTCAGAAACGTTACTCGTCTGTATACCTTTTTCAGTTCCTCAATTTATCTTTAAAGAATTTTTTTTGATAGTGAAAATGGCTCAAACTGATGTTTGCACGGTTATTTTTAGGTATAAACATTCCAGTTGAAAATATAAAAAAAAAAAATAATAATATATAGGGACATGCATGAAACCTTTATTTGCATTATTTCGTCCTAAAATGGTAGGGTATGCGCTGAAAGTGCCATAGATGCGCGTAATCGACGGCAAGACTGCACGCCAGTTGAGTGCTTCGCGCGTAGAGGCGATGAGATAGTTGATGCGCATGACTCGGCCGCCCCGAGCGCCTTGAACCAGGCGGCCGCCTAAACTATAGCAGCGAAGTGTCGTGTGCGCAGGTGGTCGGGTCGAAGCAGGTGGTGGTGCGCAAGGCGGCGGAGCAGCACGGCGACGACGAGCTGGAGCTGTCGCGGGCGGGCATCGAGCTGGAGGCGTGGAGCGGCGTGTTCCGCGACGGCANTACCGCCGCACGGAGGAGGTGGAGCTGCACGAGGACACGCCGCACCTCGCGCCCGTCATGGGCCCCACCGCCCCGCACAGCCACAGTGAGTCTCGCACCCTGCACCATAGTTGTGACGACAGTGTTCGTGTTACTACAACAGTAGCTTTCTGTTTTTTTTTTTTTTGTGAACCGTCAGTAACTTATGTTGCTGCTGTTTATGTAATAATACTCCTAAGCCATTAACATTAAGTACTTTGGTAACAACATGAACTTACTGTTCTGTAGACATTAAGATGCTGTTTATGTTGTAGCAAAACTAATTTTGTTTTGAATTAATGTTAACATGTGTGTTAAAATTGTTTATATTTTTTGCTTTAAAAAAACATTCCAATGTGAAATAAATAATTAAAATTATTTTGTCACAAAACGTAAATATTACAAACGAAAAATAAATGACGGCTGGGAGGGAAATCGGACCCACGCCTCGAGTACTTGACGTTCTCCACCTTACAGAACCTGACACCCTACCAACTGATATTTCTTGACATGTCTATCTGTGTCTCATATTGCGATATTGTGGGTATTCGCTTCCAACAGAACGGCAAATTGCAATTCTTTTCCGTTACGCGGAAATACTTTGTGCTCTATAAATATATGCATAATTGGCAAGTGTAAACTGCTTTGCAAGGCTTGAGAGCTGGTCTAAGCTACATTTAGTTTTCGTAATGTGCTTTTACAGTAGTTTAATTTTACGAGGTTATCGCTGTTTCACTACTCTCCGCCATTTTACAACGCCAAGTCAGTGTAAACTTGTGTTGGTTGGACATTTCTTTAATGTAGCAGTAACAGCAAATATTTTGTTCTTCCTGTTATTTTCAGCGTAATACAACTTTTCGTTCCGGCAACATTACTTACAGGCATTACCAACATTAACATTTCAACAATATATATTTGCATTATAGTATTATAAGACTTTGTAAATAGTTAATATTATTAACTTTATCACATTATTCATTTTATTACAACACAAACGTTTAAATAAATGCCTGAATAGTAATTTTTTTCGTTACTACAACCTTAGACATTTTTCTGTGCACTTATTGTCGAGTGAAGAGGTTTCGACGGCTCTCAACAATGAGGTCCTTGAGAGACGACCAAGGTGAAGCGAAGTGAGCATGGAAGCAGCGCCGGAATGCATGTGCAGGGGAAACGGGAGATACCCGAGAAAACCCTCTGACAAGCGGCATCATTCTGCCCCTTACGAAAATCGAGCACGGTCCACCTTCTTGAGAGACGAGCGCTCTAGCCGCTGCGCCAACCGCGGCCCCCTTCCCTCTTAGACTTGCTGAATAAAGCAAAGTTTGTCCGGCTAAGGTTTATTCTAGGTGAGGAACAAAACGAGGTTTCTTGTGGGAGAGTTTGGCATAGGGAAAATTTCCGCCGTTAGGTGCACAGTGTTCCAAAAGTTAACTTTTAATTAATATTTTAAGTTACGTGAATTATAAAAGAGAAATATTTTACTAAGTTAGGAAGTTATTTTATATATGATTAGTGATTATTGCAATTACCCTGTTTTTCAAAATAGAAAATAGAGAAAATCTGGTACACATGCGACACTAGCGCTTACCTAGTGGCGAAAATGTTTGGTTGCCAATATTGATCTTCCCAACCTATAGTAGAAGTAGCCTTAGTGCGGCGTAATCAAGGATATTATTGTTCCTAATATGGGCAATTAAATATTTCTTGCTAAATACGAGTTATTTTGTTGCTCTTATCTGGTTGCCTCAAACGTATAAGATTTTGTTGATGAAACTGCGACGATGTCATGTAATTTCACTCCACATGCACACGCAAAAAAAAAAAAAAAAAAANGTTCTTATGACTGCCCGGGGCTGGACAAACACCTGCAAAGTTCCTTACTTGTTGAAGATGCCTTGTTCTCGCCAGCCACGGAGTCCACAGGTCCATTCAGACTCTTCAACCAGGTAGGAACTCGCAGGTGTTTGTCCAGCCCTGGGTAGGAATAGGAACGCGAGTTGTCCTCCCCTCTCCTTCCCCCCCTTTTTTTTGCGTGTAAGTGTGGCATGTGACGACGTGATCCCGTCACACGACTAAATATTCGTATGAATCTACATCCACCACAGTTTCGGGTATCAAAAAAAGAATAATATGAAATCTGCACCGATCTTCAAACACATCACATTAGCATCCAAACGCTACGCTTTAGCGCATATGGCTAAACTGACTGCTAGTGAATTATATATAGGCAGTTCGCGATAAACTATGCACTTTTGAAAACTCTCTTTTAAAGTCAACGCGTCTGCACAGTTGTGTGCTTTTCCACCCTATTTATAATTAACTTTGTCATGGTCCTTCTCGCTTTATTCATGCGTCGACCAAGTAAAACTGTGAAATTATTAGAAAATTAAATACCGTACTTTTCAAGCTTGGTAAATCTTATATTAACACGTATTAAAAAGAAACAGAAAGTAAAAAATATATTTTCTGTAGTTACAGAAAATAACATAACACATTTTTAATTCAACGACATGATATGGAAGTAAAACTTCTTTCTCTTTCCCTCGTTTCCAACTTTATTGGGTGCATGCCAGTAAGTGTGCCCGTTAAAACATATGCAGCGAGGGACAGTGATATTTTTCAAATGTTGATTTCAAAAAGTCTTTATTAACCGTTAACAGCTTACAACTTCGAACATATCGCACCTTGAATGTAGGTCTATCGTAACTAAGCATGTCTTAGAAACGATAAAGGAGACTAAAAGAATTATGCCTTTTTAAATATGTCGAAATTACAATATCAGAAAAAGAAATACAAGTACGTATTAAAACAGTGTTGATGTAGAACAATGTGGCATTTTATCCTTTTAAAACACACACATGTCTAAATAAGAAGTGTTAACGTTTACTGATTAAATATCTCTTTCCAAATATAACACTTATTTACATGCTGTGTGTCCAGCATAAGTAAATAGAATAATTCGACAATATTTCACTTTTTGTGATGAATATTTTTCTCCTGCTGGCACAAACATTGCAAAAATCGATTTAATGAGTTACGACAGTCTTACATTCAGGATGCGATATGTACCTGGATTTTCTTTGGGCTATTGATGTTGATGATAGCGGCCTTCTTTTATTGCAATACCATAGCATTTATTTCCCGGCACTCATTTATTCTCAGTCCCAGGTGAGTTTGTCCATATCGTCATAGGCGACTGGCGACTGTTATTAAGAGCATAAACTAAAAGGAAGGAAAAATAATTAAATTTTTTATATAAACATTTAAAAACAGTATTGAGGACTCTGTACGAGTGCTGCAAAGTAATTTTTCTAACTATCTAGAGTTAGCATCTACGTAATAATTACTTTTCCTTGCCATAGAGTCGTGTTTCGAAACAAATGATCCATTCACCTTTTTATCTTAATGGATATCGAAGCGCACTTACCCACATTTCTCAGAGGCCGCGGTGGTGCAGTGGTCAGACTACTCTCCTCCCACTTAGCGAACTGGGTTCGATTTCCGGCTGGGTCACTGCCGGACTTTCGCATGTGGGAATCGTGCCGAACGATACCGCTGGTAGACGGGTTTTCTCGAGGATCTCCCATTTCCCCCGCCCGCATTCCGGCGCTGCTTCATACTCACCTCACTTCACCTTTATCGGCTCTCAAGACCTCGATGTTAAGATCTTTCCAAATCTCTCCAGTCCAAATATATTTCTCCTCTGCTCCATCCCTTACAACTGTACTTCCTCACATAGTTTGTACCAAACTTCTAAACAGACCCAGGCCTAATTAACTAACAAGTTAAACATTATTCTTTTTTTTAAGAGTAAAATAATAGTAAAACTTTGAACTGAAAAAATGGTGACAAAAATGATATGTACAGTCTAGAAATTTGAAGGCACAATTACAGAATTTGCTACTTACATATACTATGCAATGTGACATATGTAAATTATACTTAATTTTGCAATGAATTTATACATAAAAGATGGTTTTGAATATTTATTTTAGAAATGGTGTGTATGTTTGATGAAACCACTCTCATGTAATGGTATTCTAAAATGTTTTTTTATAAACGCTGTGACATAAGAAATATTCATTTATTGCATGAAAGTTATGTCAACAATATACATATTGTCTATAAACAATCCAGTGTTTCATAAATACAAAACTATAAGCTAAAATGACTATGTTTACTGACATTACTATAATTTTTTTTATATGCATAACAAAATAGCACAAGGTTTTGAAATTTCCAAAAGAGTGGTTTTGACAAAACCAGAAGATCTTAAGCAAAAAAATGATATTTTGAACTGTAATGTGCAGTATGTAAAATATGACGCCTCTAACTCGGTGTGCAGCGAACAAAACGCCAATCCCTATCCTATTCATAATGTCTAATAACATTGCTGTTTGTAATTATTTCATGCGTAACCTTTTAAAATGTTGAAACATTTTGCCCATTCGATTAAGTGCTATTGTCGTACACGTATGATAATCTATTTAGCCGAGTAACTTGTGGTGGGAAGACCTAGCTCATGGACTAACTGCATTGGGATGAAGACCATCAAAAGACAAATAATGCATGCAAAATATGAACTTTACAACAGTTTACTTGATTATAATGAGAGAGCTACATTTTGAGAATAATTAACCCAAAAGTTAGTTAAACGTTGAAACCACGCCAAGTTTTTGTTATGCTGCGGGAATGCAATTTTTTCTGACCTTGTCGATAATTGAAGAAATTGTTTGGATGGCATCGATGTCAGCGGTCTTGGGATCGACACCTAATATGGACTAAATCTTGTCGTCGTTATTCATTGACAGGAACTAGATGTCTTTGGGATGTTACGTTTCGTAATGAAGCCTCTTAATGAAGTCATTACAAGAAGAGACAATATGGTTGCATGTGCGCAGTGCCATTATCTTGCCCTTTTTTCGCACAGACTCACTCCCGCTCGGATGACTGAACTAGCGGTAAAAGCATAAAGGGAGAGCTGGGAGCGAAAACTTGCAAAACAAGTAGGTATTTGTTTTGTGGCCTACGGAAATTATAACTGTCGCC
This sequence comes from Clitarchus hookeri, assembly GCA_002778355.1. NCBI lineage: Eukaryota > Metazoa > Arthropoda > Insecta > Phasmatodea > Phasmatidae > Clitarchus > Clitarchus hookeri. The sequence goes on from NQII01004340.1 coordinate 246,411, forward strand.
GTGACTCAGACATCCTTCTAATTTCCGGTGAATAATAACTGTTTAGAAGTTTCTGTAACCACTGACCCAGTTCATTAATTATGCCGTTGCTCTGAATGCCGAATCCAGAGCTAGGAAGTCTCCAGCTGGTCCGTGTATCTAAGGCATGCACTAAATCATGCATTCGTAGCAAAGAAAAAAAATCTCAGTGGCAATTAGGTGAGCAAAGTTACACCCTAAGGGGATTGTAAAACAAAAAAGGTGGCCAGGGTAACACCATGAATAAATCATCTGAATGAAATATAAACTAACACGAAAATTACTAATTGTATTAAAAGAAACGATTACCGTTTCACAGCAATGCAGCAACAGTGCGTACTTGCAAACAATCAGCATGTTGTAAGGCCTCCACGATCAGCAAGAATGTGATGATACGCGCCGTGCATCGAATCATACAGTCCTTGGATGTGTTCCTGGGGAATCGTCTACCAGGCTGCTTCTACCAGAGTCCACAGTTCAACGTACTGGCTGATGGATGAGAATGACGAGCAAGTTTCCAAGTGACCATATGCCAGACATTTCCATTTGATGACATATCCAGCGAACATCCTGACAGGGAAAAAGGAGTGATTGCCTTGCTCCGAAGACAGCCGGAGCATTTCTGGCATCACACGGTCGGGTGTCGTCTTGTTGGAATATGGTTCCAGGAGCGTGCTAAACGAAATGTACGACTTCAGCCTCTTCAACTTCCCTGATATAGCGGTTGTTGTTGAGAGTGCCCACAATTCGCAGCAGCCGAGATGGCATATGGCACCCCTTTGTTTCCCAAACCCTACACACCCATCATTCATGCGGAAGTATGACGCTAGACAATTCAACATGATATAATCAAACGTGTTTGCGGCCATCATTGCAATCCATGTTGAATTAGGGATCGTCCAAAAACCCGACATTTTGCCACTCTGCACGCCAGTTTTGTGTCCGTGCGCTAGTGACGTAGACATAGATGGTTCAGACTCAAGGGAATCCTTCGTAACGGAATGCATGTAAGCAGTCGTCTGCAAAGCAGACAGAGCTGAACCTGTTGCAATGTTCCAACGTTCTATTAACATCAGTCGTGGCTCGTGGGTTTCAAACACACGTAGGGCTGCACAGTGATACTGAATATTTGAGAGGGGGAGGCAGAGTGAACTAATGAACTACACTGAAGAGCCAGCAAAACTGGTATCGGCGTGCGTATGCAAATAACAGAGGTATGGAACCAATCAGAGTAACGCGATGCGGTCGGCAGCGGTTATATAAGACAACAAGCTTCTGGCAAAGTTGCTAGATCGGTTACTGCTGCTACAAGGGCAGGTTATCGAGATTTAAGTGAGTTTGAACGTGGTGTTATAGTCGGCGCACGAGAGATGGGACATAGCATCTCCGAGGTAGCGATAAAATTTGGATTTTCGCGTATGACCATTTCACGAGTGTACCGTGAATATCGGGAATCCGGTAAAACACCAAATCTTCTACATCGCTGTGGCCGGAAAAAGATCGCGAACTAACGGGACAAACGGCTACTGACGAGAATCATTAAACGTGACAGACGTGCAACCCTTTCTCAAATTGGCGTAGATTTCAATGCCTCCTGCATACCTTCAGACATTGGTCGAGTCCATGCCACGTCGTCTTGCGGCACTTCTGCGTGCTCGCGGTGGCCCAACACGATATTAGGCAAGTGTACCAGTTTTTTTGGCTCTTCAGTGTAGATAACAATTTTAATTTTTAAGTGTGAATACAAGTCTTACGATATTCTAGAGTCGTGCGAAAGTGACTTTTTGTTCCACAAAACCAAAAAGAAAATAATGGTTTTGGACTCCATTAATCTGAAAATAAAATAGAAAAGTATTTCATGAGAACACAGCTTTACCGAATCTTTAACGAAAATCTGAAAATTTGATCAAGCTTTTCACTAATATTTATTTTGTGCTAAATATTTCCACATAATCACCTGAATTCAATTATGCTGGTGAATTCAAACTTACCTAGTGTTATTAAAGGCTATAGAGTATAAAAATATGCTCCTAAATATTTATTTAAAGTACATGTAAAAAATACATCAATGGATTTCATAAGGAAGGAATAAATGTTGTAATTAAATTCTTGAACTTAAAAAAATAACTTTTGCCAACATTTCATGTCAAGTTTCAAGTAATTATTTCAGTAACATTTTAGTAATTAACACAGATAAATGGACAGACAAACAAAAAATGTAATTGTTATTCACCCTAAACGAACACTTGACAAGCACTTAATATTCAGTGAACTTCAAATTTCCATTTCGCTTAGATTTTCATTAAAAACTTAGATTTCTTACTGAAATCGAAAATACAATATATAATTTTTTTTTATCGCTTCAGTATACAGTATTATTTAAAAATGATGGCGCATAGATAAAACAGCTTTACTTTTGCAACATCCTTTTTAAAAAACCTTATATTAAAATTTTTTGCGTAAAATTTTTTATTAATAACAAATTATTTTAACAAAGTTAGTTCCTGTATCATTCCTTATTTATGCTGTATCAACAAAATAGTCCCGCAATTTAATTTTGTGATTTTTAAACCACCGTTATTTGCAGCATTAAAAATAAGCAAATTAATTAAATAAGTTAAAATTATTTTTTAAATACTTTTTATGAAAACAAAATATAACTTTTCTTAATCACATCCTCAGAGTCATTTGTGGTTACCATACAGGTCATAATTAAATTTTGTTTAATTTTTCTGCTGCCAACTTGATGAAGGCTGATAAATTATTATTAAGTCATTTGTTTTTAATTTAATTGTTTTCATCTAGTGATAATTAAAAAAAAAATTCATATCTTGTAAACTTGCCACATTTATTCTGTTCATGTTAAATTCAATTAAAATATAGAGACAGTAGCGTAGCTACAAACTTCTAAATGCTTCATATCTCACCTGAAGTAATCACCAGCGTGACGACAGCAAAGCAATACAAACGCACGCCAGTTGCTCTTCCCACGACACCTGGCAGCTTTGCAGCCCACGTGCGCGGGAAGGGCGTGACATCCCCCTCCTCATGCTCGGCTCACATACACGTCCCCGCCTCCGGCGTGCGCGTGCGCTAGCGACGCCGGAGAGGCTGCCTTCGCCGCAGCCCAGCCACGCCGCTCAGCCAGGCGCTGTACAATATACTTAAACATGCATTGCTCAGTTGAGGGTATCGGTCTACGGTCGTTGGCAGAGTGGAATCTTCGAAGCAATCATAACAAGGTTTCTTTTTAAGTCGAGAACACCTGCGACATTAAAAACTGTTTACCGTAATTCACAAATAATTCAGGGGTGGCTGCAGCCCTGCAGCCCTATAGCATGAACCGCCACTGGTTACCAATCACGACAAAGTAGAACGGTCCGTCACTACCATGCGGATGAGGCGTCTGTTATCCCTTGGTGACGTCACATTTCGCGATCCCATTCCGAGTTTTCGACTAGTTCTGTTCTCTTCAGCCCACTCATTAGTGCAAGCCGATCGTTCAGCCCCGTACAATCTCCACGGCGTGCTTATAAGGTAGGAACGTTAACCTCTCACTGACGATGAACAAGTATACTTGTCTGGATTCTCGGCATACCTCTATTCGTATGCTTCTACGCGTCAATTCAGAGGGCGCTGCTGCGCCAAGGAATGTGCAATCACTATCAAATTATATTCCTCTCCGCGGCATACCCTGCTTTCCATTTCCTGTGGGCTTCGTTTCGCTTGTATACTTTCTTCATGGTATTGCAAGTTTCGCACACATGGGTGTATATGATTGAGACCCTGGGATTAAAAATATCAAGGAAGACCATCCAAATCGGCAAAAGTTCTCCACGTTTCCCACATACAAAATTACGGACTTGTGACCACCGGGGATCGAAGCTGGACCACCGTGGTGGGAGGTCGGAGTAGTAACTGCATGCCCACCGATCCCCGTTTCCGTCCTTTCCCCGCCACTCTACATTAGTATCCTTAGTATCGTCAGTTCTTAAAATAAAATTGAGCATTATAAAAATTCTGATTATATTTTTACTTCACATAGATCCGAATACATAATTACAAGTTGAATTATGAATACAAATAGTCATTGCATTTGATCTGGTACCTTCAATAATGTCGATTTCATTTAAATTATCTGGTATCATTATCAGTTATAATCTTCTGGAATGTCTCTTCTGTGTGTCAATGGCTGGAAAACCGCTTTAGACTACTGTTGCAGTCCCTTATCTCAGGAAGTTATTTTATAGATCAAAATATTTTTTAATCTATTGTTTGAAACAGTTGTGGCATATAATGCCAGTTTTCAGAATAAAATATTTAATATTGTGAATTTTTAATGCATCAATGTATATTTTAGGTATTCGTTACGAACGGCCTTAGATTTTGGTATTTTTAGCTTAATCACGGTTTCTTCACACTTTTTTAATCACACCGACGAAAAATCACCCTGTTTATGACGTGTTTGGTTATTTTCTAAATATGGCAGGCATTACAAGCGTTTAAAACCAGTGTTAACATAAAAGAACCATGCTTTTAATAAAATTGAAATTTTAGCTTATATTCCATGCATTTATTGTAATATTAATTTTATAATTAGTATGAATAAAACCAGGGAGAAAAAACTTTGTTCGTAACGTATAGTAAGGAATAGTTCTTATACAAAATTATATTATATTAAATGCTCACGAATGTGGTGCGTTGTCTTTTTGGTGTAATTTTTCTGTAGTTGATTAAGCTATGTTTGTATGAGGCGGAGGAATATCTCGGAAGTAGAACTTTAGCACGGCCTCAGAAAAGTTGAAAGTAACCGTGAATAGCCTACACAAACTGTTTAGCTGACACAACAAAGCTTTTAAAGCAAAACAAAATGGCTTTAATAATTGTCACCCATGCGCTATTCAACATCCGAAGTGAACCTCGGGCAGATAACAATACAAAGCTGGTGTGGTGTGTTGTTCCAGATGTGGCCGGCAGGGTTCAGCACTCACTGCGCGTCCTCGCCGCGGCCTGTCTCAGCGTAGTCGTCCTCGCGACCTGCAGGTAGCGGGGGCTCCGCGTGTCTTCGCGGCGGACCGAGTGACGTCCGGCGTGCCAGGCCGGCAGACATTCCTCGCGCCAAACTCTTAATACCACGTAGAGAATGTAGCGTTCAGCTCCCTCAACAGGTTGCTAGAACTGAGTGCAAGTTCGGTGTTAGGTTGTCGACAGGCGAGAATCATTAAGCCAGGGAAATCTGCTGTTGTGTGAGGTTTGGTTGTTGTAACTGTTAACCAAGTAGCCGTTAAATGTCACTAAATTTCGTAACAGTTTTTAAGTTGTCAGCTTGTAAGGGAGTAGAAAATTAAAGAAATATTTTAGTTTCCTTGGTGTAGGCACGGAGCCTGACATTACCTCGATACTTACAGCATTACGCACTGTACTAGCTGGCCTATTTGCTTCATAATTTCTGTAATTATATACTTAAGTATGGCTTATTGTGTGTTTTGTAATGATTTGTTATTGGCAAAATGTTAATGTGAAACTTGTCGTTACCAACAAAGTAAGTGTTCACCGGAAGCTACAGTCTACACTCAAATTCGTTATTAATTCTTCGTAGTTATTCCATTGTTAGTAATATCCTTATTAATGGTAAATGATGTAAGTTTGTATAAGATATTCCTTGGTAGCAGATAAATAGAAAATTTTTGTAAAGTTTAGGGAGATCCCTCGTAATGCGAGAGATATAGTTTATTCAATACATTTAAATTGTCTTCTTTATTCCCAGCTGCTTATGAATAATTTTAATGCTTTAAAAATTAACAAAATAATTTTTGTAGTGTCTGGTATATGGTATTTGTACGATCCTTGGATATACGGAATGTAATATATATTATAATTATTTACATGCAAACAGTGAATATGTTCTGGCTAATAATGCTATTCTGTAAATATGTAAATTAGAGTTAAATATGTTTTACTTGATATTAGTGTGGACAGGGATTTTACTTTCTCTCAATAACTGGTTTTCAGTAACTGTTGCTCATACCGAACTGTAAAATAAATCTGTCCAAGAACTATGCTAAAGTTGCTGGTGGAGCATTGTTAAATACTGATATTATATAACTGTATGTTATGTCTAATTTTTACTTGTAAAGATGTGTTAATAATTTTATTTGTGCAGTGTAATTTATGTGTTTTTATTTTGTATGTTATTTTGGCCAACAAATGTCGTTAAAGAAAAATAGAGTACACAATTATTCACTCAGTGTAAACAACAGTTGATGTTTGAGGTTGATTTTGTGCAATACTAACATGACGTTTATTGTCTGTGTAAATTTGTCATTGTCATGTAAACCTCACTAAAGCGTTAAATATAAGGAAGAAAATACATTAAACGTACCTTGGTATTATTAATGAATGATTCCATCGAGTAAACCGTTTTAGGAATTTTATTTACTTCCTCCTCGCCGAGTGTGAAATTCCACGTCATGCGTGGCCTGAGATGCCGCCAGTAATGACAACTTGGGAATAAGAGTTTCCTCCTCCGCTCGTCGGTGGAAGGGGACGCGGAGCACGTCTGAGCTCATGAATCACGCCCCACGCCTGCCAACTTGTAAGAAGTGCCGAAAGGTTGGGTGAGAGCCTGGAATTGTGAGGTCTTTTTGGGCCTGTTTTCGGAGGGGGCAAAAGTTCTGGAACGGATCTGTGACGCCGCAACTTCGGTATCAGTTCGCGCGGAGGGTAATTTGTTGCCGGGACTCCATGACGAAAGAAGCGCACTCCATGACGGAGAGAGTGCAAATTGTGCTGAAGGTGGGTGGTTCTCTTAATTCCAGCTTACAGAGCTCTGAAAGATGTGCGACGGCAAATGTTCGGCGACGGAAGGAACATTATGATAGTGTTCAGTGCCGTTAGTCTCAATTGTAGTTCAGAACAATCAATAACTTGTGCAATATCATTACTATTTACACTTTCCAACACCTAAGTTTCATATTGCACCTGCCAAATGTGATATACAGAAAAAAATTTACATGTTTTAATGCATTTTTTTTGTAAAGTGATTACGCCGTTGCCACATTTAATCATATTAACTTATCTTAAAAACTTTTCTATTTTGTGAAGCTTTCCAAAAATATCAATGACTAATAACAATTTAATTTAATGTATAGAGACGACAATGTTTCTTTCTTCAGTAATTAATTGCAGAGAAATGTTAAATAATAAACTCAATAATATTATTTTGGTGTGTTTGATAACTCCAGAAATATCATTAAGTCTATAATATACAGTCATTCTACAACGTCTCTCTGGGTTTTGAATGGACTTGGCGTGAAATAAAAATATTTAGATAACATGCGGTTCCCCGTGAACCATCGGAGAACTCTCAAAGAGGTTTTTAGGGCGTTACAGATGGCATAAAAGACAATCGATACATCCATCTGTCAGTTATTGGTTGAACATTGACTGTGAAAAACTTGCGTGCTCTGGAGCTGGCTTTTCGAGAATTACTCAGATGTAAAAAAAAAACTGCAACTGCAAACGTTTTAAGAAATAACTTCCAAGTTATAAGATGACAGGTGACTGACAGTGGTGTTTCCGAGAAACTTGTAACTGCTATGATCGTAAAAGAAGTGTTTGGCTGGGTCTTAAATATATGTACGTTAATCTACGGGAGATATGTGTAATTGATTTGGGCTAACATCTATAAAATCCACACTCTGAATTTTGGGTACACTGTGATGTGAGACTCCCGTTTAGCTGCACACAAATGCTTCAAAATTGTGAGAGACCAAGTGTACACAAAATTAAGAAAGTATAATAGCTCAAACATAACGCAATAGCAAATTAGCATTTCGCAGAACAGGTAGCAGATCACATTTAACATTAATTTGACTAACAAATTTATNCTTTGGGTACACTGTGAGACCCCCGTTTAGCTGCACACAAATGCTTCAAAATTGTGAGAGACCAACTGTACACAAAATTAAGAAAGTGTAATAGCTCAAACATGATAACGCAATAGCAAATTAGCATTTCGCAGAACAGGTAGCAGATCACATTTAACATTAATTTGACTAACAAATTTANATAACGCAATAGCAAATTAGCATTTCGCAGAACAGGTAGCAGATCACATTTAACATTAATTTGACTAACAAATTTATGCTCGCTGCTGGGCGACAAATAAACAATAGTCGTAGAATTAACATATTTTGAAGTTGAATGCATAACCAGGTTTTCTGTTCGTTCTACCAGGATGAAACGGTCAATACGGAACACGTTCTTGTATACGCTGCAACTTTTTTTACCACAGCAGAGTTTATGAGCACTTAACACAACATCCCTCTCCAACAAAACAGTGCTAAGCATCGTTGTGCTCTACTAGGTCACTGTTAATTCCCGTTAACGAGAAAGGGGCGGTAAATAATTATCCATAAATCTCCGTAAAGTTACACACACTTCGCTTTTCTAAACCACGGACTGCTCATGAGTTTTACAAAACTTTCCGTGAGTGCATGGGACATCTCCACAAATTTGTTCCTAGGATTATGTATGTTTCCAGTTCATAAAAACAGGTTACGAAAAAAAATTAATTTTCGTTATGTGGGCGTATACCAATCTATAAAATAATTTTTTTAACTATTTAAAAGTTAGAATTTCATTTCTTGGAGTGGGATTTGAACATGAGCTGGGGAAGTCCGTGAGCCACGATTGTTGAAAGCTGTGCATGTTAAAGTGAGCACTTTTGAAACCAACCTTTGATAAACGTCACTACCACTACCTGCGTATATTTTAACGGACACACTAAGTGGCATACGCCCAATAAGGTTGGTAGCAACGGAGGGAAAGTAGTCCCGTGTCTTAACATTGAATTGGATATGTTAGGTAAACATTTGTAAATATTCAAATAATTTTTCTGCTTTCTTTTTTTTTATGTGAGTGCATGTATTAGGATAAGCAGATTTGTAAATTATTTACTTTTCTAATAATTTTACATTTTCATTTGACCGACGCACAAATAAAGTGTCAATTCTACATATAGGCCTAGTGGATGAACACACATTATGCATACAAGCAGACTTCAGCAGGGCTTTCATAAGTGTTTACCGTGAACAGGCTACAGCCTGTTGCAACCACATCCCAGCACAAAATAATATTGTTGGCGTCTTATTAATTAATAATGTTAGCGTTTTTGTAGTGATGCTAACTGCCGCAAGTGGGTTGTAACACTTTCTGATATTTGAAAGAATAGATTTAAGTCGAGTGAATATCCAAACTGCCGATAACTTTCTTGTTTCGACGGCGAAGAAAGTTTCGTGTAACCTCGGCAATGTTCGTTCCCGAAACCCGAAACTGTCGGAAATACGGAGAAGTTCCGTGTTTTGTATGCAATGATATCAGTTCCGTCTTATGTCTTTACGGAGCGCGTTCCCATACATTAAGAGTATGTTTCTGGNTTTTGTATGCAATGATATCAGTTCCGTCTTATGTCTTTACGGAGCGCGTTCCCATACATTAAGAGTATGTTTCTGGAAAATGATATATTAATACACAAAAAATGTTAACTGTGTATTGTCTGTTCACGATTAATTGAGCACCTTTGAAATCAACCTTTGAAAAATGTCACTGCCCCTTCCTGCGTGTATTTTAACGTTCTCCCTGACTGGCATGCGCCCAGTAAAGTTGGTAACGACGAAGAGAAAGTAGTTCCATCTCTTTACGTTAAATTAAAAGTGTTAGGTTTACATTTTTGAATACTGAAACTATATCTTCTGCTTCGTGTTTCTAACACATATACGTGTTAGAATCAGCAAGTCTGTAAAATGTTTACTTTTTTAATAATTTCACTGTTTTACTTGATCGAAGCATGAGTAAAGTCATCATACCCATGGCAGTGATGATTGTACAAATGGCGGAAGCATACACAATGTGAATACAAGTAGTTCTTAAACAGGGCTTCTACCAAAAATGCGCAGTTTATTGTCAACAGCCTTTATAGTCAATTCACGGCCACTTACAACTTTCCTGAAGCCCTGCTCAAGTGCTAATTTCAGGATATTACTCGAACTCATGCAAACAAAGCTTAACTAAGTCTAGAAATTCACACCAAAAGGACAGCGCACCGCATTCGTGCGCAGTGACTTAAATAATGTTCTACATAAGAACCATTTATTTCTATGCATTTCCAACACACTTTTACGTCTTGTTCTTTATTCATATTAAATAAAAAATTCCACAAAAATTAAAATACTTTTACGTTAAGGCTTGGCTTCACCAATTATGCAGCATTTATTCGTTTTGATGTGATAATTTCTGTTTCAGAGGTATTACAAAACTTTTTTGATTAGATAAAATTTACAATTTACTAGTTTTTTGATAGTTTTGTTTCCAATTTCCACTGTATGTTATTTCCTGCTTGCAAAAAGGCAGGAATTTATTGATAATATAAAAATACGTTCCTGACATTTTGCAGCCGGCAAATAACACACAATTAAAATTACGTACAAAGATATTAAACAGCTGGTATAATGTAAATTTTCCATAGTAGTACCTTGTCAGTAATTAGCATTAATCCCACATTATGATGTAAAAACGAAGACTTTCTGCAAAAGGTGTGAAGCCGAGCTTTAACAGAAATCTTAGACTATTATGATACATGACATATTTAGTAAATAACCAAGCATATCAAACATAGGGTGTTTTCCCAAAGCTTTGACTTAAAAGGGCGAAGAAACCGCTAATACACTATACCCGCACATACAGTGTAATACCCATGCAAGCAGATCGTCATAAACGACGAAGTAACTTAGCCATGGCGTTCTTTAGACGCCGCCCTACTGAAATTTTTTGTGTGACGTAATGTTTAGTCTTGGTCTCATACGCCATGTTGAAGTATTGATTTATAGCTTATTTCTGTCGATTAGGAACACTTATTTCAAAACTACAACTATAACTCTCTGCTATTATACAATGCGCCGTAGAACAAGCATAAAATATACGAGCAAAATTTCGTCAAGTAAATATAACATAATTAGTGACGCATGATTTTCAAATCTTACTAATATTATAAATTTGAAAGAGTGTGTGTGTGTGTGTTTGTGTTTGTGTTTGTGTTTGTGTTTTTGTGTTTGTGGTTGTGTTTGTGGTTGTGGTTGTGTTGTGGTTGTTTTGTGTTGTGTTGGTGTGGTGTTGGTGTGGTGTTGGTGTTGTGTTGGTGTTGTGTTGTGTGTGTGTGTGCGTACATTTGTTACCACTCAGCACCATAACGGCTGAACGGATTTTGATGAAATTTGGTGTGTAGGTACTTTAGGTCATGTAATAGGACATATGGTACTTTTTATCCCGAAAAATTGTACGGTTCCTGTGAAATAACAACAAAACATTCTGCAACAGCTGCGAACGTGACCGAAATATTTTTCCCCTCTGGTGTCAGGTCACCCAGGGACCTCTGAAATTGCTTGACTGCTATCAATCGATAACAACAGGGACCGAATATTTAACATGCCCTCCGAAGTCCGGAAGCGCTCAGATGTTATGCCACTAAACGGTCACCCATCCAAATGTGTGCCGCTGGGAACGTTGCTTAACTTTGGTGATCGATTAAGATCCCTCAGCCAAGCGCAAAATGTAGTACCTAGCTACACTTTTTCTATAGATACAACTTGATGAAACTAACGTTTTGATTTTCATACATCGACGCTGGAAAGCGAAAATGTGTTAACTACGCGATAGCACAAATACACTCCAAAAAAAAAAATGGTTGCCTGTAAAGTCGGTTTTACGGGCGAAGATTTTACGTGACAACGTAGTGCTGCGCGCGCGGCAGACCGATCATAGTTGAGTGGGAGAGAGACGCAAGGCATTCGGCGGGCCTCTCTCTCGTTCGGTGACTCATCGTAACGTTACCGAGCGTTACACTTTTTCATAAGTGACTCCCAGCCGCAACCTAATTTAAGACGTTGTCACGTCAAAACATTACCCTACTTCTTGGCTATCGGGTAAAAAACGTTTCCTTCCTTTTTGGTTGCCGTAATCATTTAATAACCTAGGCCACCATAGTATAATATTATAATTCAGTTTTCACATAGACGTATTGACTTTTCTCAATTTATTTACCCAGGCGAAGCCGGGCCGGTTCGCTAGTTATCCATATATTTTTTCAGTTTCAAAATTTCCAGATAAAGCGTGGATAAAATTCTGTGACTTAATTTCATGACATTTGGGAAATGTAAGTGCACTACAATAAGAAATATTCAGGAGTTACGTTGGAAATAAAGTTATAGCATACAAATGGAAAATCAAACTTGGCAGATATGGACACATCGCAAGTGCACTGATGTTATTTCGATACTGCCATATTTTCAAGTATCTGCCACAAACGGCAAGCGGTCAGCATGTTTTAATTTTCCGCCGTGTTCATTCAAAACCTGAAAGGAATTTTCTGGACATAATGTAATTATAACGAAAATTAGAGGCGAGAAATGAGTCATTTCAAACATTATCAAAATATTTTAGATTAATCACTAGCCTATATTTAATTTGCGGAAAATATTTTAAGACTATATAAAAATAAAAAATTTAAATTTAAAGGAGGAAAATATGTAATCTTTAAATTTATTATTTTTGATCTATCAATTGTATCCAGAAAAACACCATGTAACTGAAATTTATATTGCGCACATACGTAGGAATAATTTAATGTTTAAAATTGTAAAAAAAAAAATTGTTATTAATAGTCACATCTGAATTATTCAGAACAAGCTTTATTTTTTAACTCTCGGATATAGACATGACGATTCAGTTATTTTCGTTTAGATCAAACTATTCAAACTGCCATAAAACCCATTACTATTACACTATTTATTTTAGATTCTAAAAAGGACCAAAAAGTAGAATTAATTACTGTATAAAGGGCACAGTAACCGAATGGCATAAAACCCAGAAAGGAAAATTACCGTTTTCAAAACGATGCCAATTCGAATGTGACAATGACTGTAAAAATATAAATTATTTTCTCTTCTGTGTGAGACACTTCGTATATTTAACGGGATATCATTTCCAAACATTTTTGGAATGTACTTATATTTTAAACCAATTAAAAACATTGATTTTTATAAAGCAACTATAAAGCATATTATTTCATATGTCTGTCTTCAACATTTCGAATATTATGCATTGTACTAGTTTAGGGATGAGACTGCACCTCTTTTGAAATAAAGCCAACCGATACTACTCACTTTGACAGCCTTGCGTCTTCCTTGTCTTCCGGTCGAACACAGCATTCATACATTCGATTTATATGCACCATGACTTTAATTATGGCTTTTAGATAATTCCCTATATAAATGAAAATAATAAACCACTGTAGGCGCGTCTTCGAAAGAAATTTCAGATTTCAACTGCCGAGTTAACGAGGCAGTGTAAACCCGATGGATTACTTACCCCGTGAGGCGAAGAAGTTGGTAATCGTGGAAAGGTTGCCCAACTACAATGCGCCGTGGCAAGAAGGGGAAATCTTTCGAAGGGCAGCCAGTATTTATTGTCGGGCGACGGGAGGGCTTTCTGGAAGTTGTAAAGAAAAGTGCGAAAACTCCAACGGAATGGTAAACGCCAATAATTTTATAANACGGGAGGGCTTTCTGGAAGTTGTAAAGAAAAGTGCGAAAACTCCAACGGAATGGTAAACGCCAATAATTTTATAACGCGGGAGTCGACGCGATTCCCTAGTTTTCACATCTCCCCTCTTCCACGGAGGTCCCAACACGCCAACCTAACTTACCATATATTCCGTCTACCGCCCCTTTGCCCGCCAACTTCACACGAAGTGTCAACTGCAAAGGGGTTTTGTCAATATCCAGAAATATAGCTTCCCCCTTCTTTTTTTTTTTTTTTTTGCTTGAAAAACCCAACCGCAATTTTCTACCTCTATTTTTCATTTTTCCCTCCCGCACCAACCCCTTGGCTTGCGGTTCGTCTTTGATTCCTGGTTCCTTCTGCCCGTGTGTGAGGCTGGCGGCCCGCTCGAGGGGTGGAAGAGGGATTGAAAAAGCGAGGGAGTAACATCCATCCCTCCACCAATACACTTAGTTTTTTTTTTTTTTGGCAACGCTCGAAGGAAAGGTGTCAGGCGAGAAAATTAATTCCGTGGGAGAAGGAGGCGGAAAAGAAAACAGAAAGCACGCGTGATGGAATGTGTATGTATATACTAGCCTAATGGAATTAAGTTCGATGGGAAGGGAAATATGTGAGGTCATGCAGTTGGTAGTCCTTGTTCAACATCGTGACTCTGAATATTCATACGCACCGCAGAGCTCGCATTATATTGATACATATGCACAACTCTGGAGACGCGATATCATGCTAGGNAATATTCATACGCACCGCAGAGCTCGCATTATATTGATACATATGCACAACTCTGGAGACGCGATATCATGCTAGGAGTATCTAAAAAAAAAGTGAAAAAAAATTAGAGTTACTGTGCTTCTATTTTATCAGCCCGTGTTTTTACAGAGGTGTAAAATATATGTAAATAATAAATAATACGAAAACGCAAAGAGCAAGAGAACTAAAATTAATTACTTGTTTTTTTTTTATTTGTGTATTTAAAAGGTTTTTCTGTGTAAGGAGAATTAACCTTTAATTTAAGTTGTTTTTTTTTTTTGTTGTATTTTTGTGAAAAATATGCGAAGCATATGCGAAGCATATTGGAGAAGATAACACTAGTTTTATATCTGAGGTGGTATCTTTACCAAAACGTATAGTGGTACAACTTGACATATCTTGGAATGGGCATACACAAAAGTAAAACAAAATCTTATTTTGCGTTTGTTTTTTCTACTCATTTCTCAGATTGGTTTACGTCGTAATCTTACAAAATTATTTAATACGAGTTGAAGGTCCCTAACCTCATGTGTAATACCTGCAAGTTATAATGCAAATCATTTAAAAGTAGTGATTTAAAATATTAAAAAAAAACGAAATTATGTTATCCAAACAAGAGAGACATTTGCTTTTACCGGTAATAAGCGTTTACACGGGATATGGTAGAATTATTGTATACGTTTTTTAAGACCGCTGGTAGGATATTCCTAAAGTTAAACATTTAAACTCCCCTCCGACACTGNAATTATTGTATACGTTTTTTAAGACCGCTGGTAGGATATTCCTAAAGTTAAACATTTAAACTCCCCTCCGACACTGGCGCGTCAAATCTGTTAAATATAATTTCTGTAAAATAAATGCAAGTACATGCGTGTTCCTCATTTTTGAGGCTTAGTTTCACGTATACGGCAGAGTAATTAGCAGCGTTGAAACAGTGGCTGTGGCTTTAGGAGAGGAAAAGGAAAAGCCATGACTTGTGGTAAAGAATCATCGCAACATTTGCCTGGAGAGTGGAGTGGAGAGATTTGGGCGGCTCTTAACGTCAGGTTCTTGAGAGTCGATGAGAATGAAGTTAGGTAGGTATGGAACAGCGCCGGAATGCAAGGGCGGGGGAAACGGGACATCCCCGACAGCGGCATAGTCCGGCACGATTATCACGTGCGAAAATCCCGGAGCGACCCTGCAGGTAATCGAACCCAGTACGCCTAGGTGGGAGGCGAGTAGTCTGACCACTACACCACCGTTGCCCCTTGCTGGAGAGATTTCTGGAAACTATGGGACATCCGAAATCAAAACATTTCCGGACCAGAAATAGAACTTGCGTCCTTCCGAATGCCAGTCTACTGGGTTGCCGACAGCGAACAAAATCTGCAGCTCAATTACGTTGCGCGACAATACAATACAAAACAAGTTTTCAGCTAGTCACTGCTCAGTATGGAGTGGAAAATTTCCAGGTAAATTATTTTACTACTCATAGTACCTGTACATTCGCTTAAAAACAATAAGAAATGTTATGGGTTCACAAATGAATCTGGAAATTTCTGACTGATAGTCTGATACCAGTCTACTCTTATCGTTATAGNAAATGTTATGGGTTCACAAATGAATCTGAAAATTTCTGACTGATAGTCTGATACCAGTCTACTCTTATCGTTATACAATGTGGCTGTATAAAAGCAAATACTACATGATTCTAAAATATTATGTGGCCGTAAAATATATTTTTTGCTGTTTCCATTATTAGCGTCTTTTTCCGAAGAAAGGATTGATGATACATACTAGGAAACACGAACTACGTTCTGATGCGGATAAAGAGTGAGAAACTAAAGAAATAGCTGAGAGAAAAAAGTCCTCAAGAGTTTGGCTGTAGATGAAACATTTGCGCTCACGAATATAAATGCTTCAGGATAGGAAAGAAGACAGATTACGAGACGAAAGTAGTGGCATATCTTCACCTCAAGACGAAGAAAGCGAGTCTAGATTTCTGTAGTTTTAGATGAGCGGTAGTTTAAGTTTTGTGATGTTGATTGAATTTTCTTGCTGAAGATGGCGAAATTATTGTACTTCCGTGTTGCTGAATGATATCCGTTCATAATTAATATATAGTTAATTATCATGTTATCTCCTATGATGGATTAATAATTTCTTGAATAAGATAGGCTGTTCGTCTTGAGCATCCAGTTGCACCGAAAAATACCCTGGGACTTATAACACAACTCATACAAGTTCATAATTCTACAACTGGTTGACTTGTACACTTGTAACAACAAGTCACGTACCGGTAACACAACCTGAGAGACGAGCCTTGCAAGAATCCGTACTAAACCTACAGCAGTATATGTATTTTAAACGATTAGTGAACTACTATAACAAGAATATCTGCATGGTTTTTTAAATTACGAATATTTTTAGTTGTTCTATTCTATGACACTGCCAACTGNCTATAACAAGAATATCTGCATGGTTTTTTAAATTACGAATATTTTTAGTTGTTCTATTCTATGACACTGCCAACTGTTTCCGATTAAATGTAATACAATCTTCAGTTTTCATTCAGCTGATAAAACAGTAAAATCTGTTCGTTTTGTTTTAAAGGAATCATGTTATTTTATCCAAAACATTTTCAAACTATGTAGTACTTAGTAACCTTTAATTCATATCTTAATTCAAAGCCGTTTACGAGCTGTAAGTATAATTGTACACTTGTATTTTTTCTGTAACACGAGCATGCTTGCAGCTACTAGTCTGGCACTTGTAACTATAAGTGAAATTCCATATTTGTAGACAAATTATGTTGAAAACAGAACACAATTGTGGATATTTCTGTAACGCAACTAACAAGTTTGTAAGTTTGTGTTACAGAACTTGTTTACAAGAGTGGAATTTCACACGNGATATTTCTGTAACGCAACTAACAAGTTTGTAAGTTTGTGTTACAGAACTTGTTTACAAGAGTGGAATTTCACACGTCTTGCACTAGTAGCAACAAATATGCTTGTGCTACAGAAAATACACAAGCGTACAATTGTATTTATGTAAGACTCGTAGGAGCTGTTACAGGCCACTGCTGCCTATTGCACAATAAATTACAAATCAATATTATTGTTATTAAATCTAAAAGTTAAAAGTTGAAACTTGTAGCTTTTTCTTGCAGGTAGTTAGAAATAGTTTTACAAGTTCCAAGTCAATTAATTAATCTTATTTAGTAAAATGCAAGATACAAGCTGTAGTTTGTACATGTCTCTTGCGCAAATGGTGCTGGCAATTTCACTAGTTATTAGTTAAATTACCTAAAATATTAGTACATTACACAGGATTAAATTGCACATTAAACATAATTTTTCAAGTTATAAAAACTGTCCTGTAAAATATTTATCAGTCTTAAATTATTAGTAATTTAAATCACAAGTGAGGTTGTTTCAGGATTATGTTGATGTGTTTGGATTTTATAGCTTAACATAGTTAAAAGCTAACATTGTAATTTTAAATAAATGTCAGATCATGACTTGTATTCGTCTTCGAGCAGCGACTATGAACCACAATTGGTGAGTAGTATAGGAATGATGACTTTGGGATTTGGCATCTGGTATGTGAATTTCAATGATATCGACCCCTGCTAGAGTGCCGATGGCCAGTGTGTATATTTATTATTTTGAATTTAAGAATGTAATTTGCCATACATTAAAAGGTACATAATTTTTTTATAAGCTCTGAATTCTTCTAATCTAATTAATTTTTAGCGAAATCAAACGTACAGTAGGCCAGATCCCCCAACCCCATGCAATCATAATTCTAACTAGTATTAGTTTTGTCAATGAAAAGACATAGATATTTATTTTTTAGTATAATGCCATAGTACATTTCAGGTAGGACCTTGCAAAAATATGCAAATGTTAATATTTTTTTGTTTTCGCAAAAAAAAAATTTATTCAGTTCTGCATTTTATGAAACTTAACTAAAACATAATAAAGCCGCCTAGCAGGCTCACAATGGAGGGGATAAGGGGCGATCAGGAATGGGCGGGGGAGTACGATGTAAGCATTTTCACAGGTCTGCACCTGCACGGTGTCAAGTAACTGCACACCTGCAAGCGTACGTGCTTCAAAGTCGTTTTCTCAGCTCTGTACCTGTGTGTGGTGTCAGGTAACTGCACATGTGCATGCGTAAATTCTTCAAAGTCGTTTTCTGTACATAGCAATGTAAGCTTTTTCAGAGATCTGCATGGAATCAGGTAACTGCACAAATGCATATGTACATGCTTCCAAGTCGTTTTCACAATATCCATGGGGTCAGATAGACTAAGTCAGATCCTGTACATGCATGGGAAGGGCAGTGTTAGGTTTTTTTTTCATAGAGCTAGCTATCTCCATCCACCCCTCTAATATCCTATGTAAGGATAGGCAGGAATAAAAAAAATTCTAATTAAGGTAAAACTTGTTTTTACTTTTAAAAAAATACATATACAAGACATTACTTAAAAATATTTCATTTCCTATTTCAGAATTTATTTTTCATCGACCCTGGAATCGTCACGTTTCGAGTGTCCGAACCACCTCACGTACATGTGTAAAGTACATCGTTTCAGCGCCTTTTACCCAAAATAAACATTGGTAAACTTCGTAGGCTGGATCCGCTCTGCATAAAAGCCTCCGACGATGGGTTCGCCACGTAGGTCCTCGAGGTAACACATGCATGGGTACCAATGTCGTATGCGAACCACCTTGTACAATTCCGCAGACCAGTTGTGATGACAGGCCTTGTGGAAAATGCCGCGCTGTTTGGAGATGTGCACCAGGTCGCCCATCTTGGAATTCCTCGTCGGAATAGCATACACTCTGAAGCAGGGAGTCATTCTTGACATCTTTCTGCTTCATGCGAGTGTTAGAATGAACGGTAGAATTATACTCGTGGATAAGTTTCGGCAATAGATCAAGCCACTTGCTTCCATTTGCTGTGAAATGTCTCCACAATTTTGCTTTCAGAGTCTGGNGTGCACCAGGTCGCCCATCTTGGAATTCCTCGTCGGAATAGCATACACTCTGAAGCAGGGAGTCATTCTTGACATATTTCTGCTTCATGCGAGTGTTAGAATGAACGGTAGAATTATACTCGTGGACAAGTTTCGGCAATAGATCAAGCCACTTGCTTCCATTTGCTGTGAAATGTCTCCACAATTTTGCTTTCAGAGTCTGGTGAGATCGCTCGACGATGCTTCATCAGTGCACAGAAAGTAACATGAAAATATTCTTTACCATCTTCGGTGTGGAAATTTTTTTGGTCTCATCCTTGCCTCAACACATCCGCAATGGCCACGGTGGCATCATATGCATTCTTCGACTTGAGCAGTCTGGCCCAGGCATATTTGGAAAGCGTGTCTGGTATGGTCAAAATATAGTGGTGGCCTTTATTCGCACGAGCAAAGTCTTGCATTTTGATCAGATCGGATTGGAAAGTATCGTCCAACCCTTTCATTGTGTACTTTTTCCCAGGATAATTCCTTCTGGCCGATCTGTGCAATTCCCCGGAAACAGCATATTTCGTAATGGCACGACATAGCCAGCTTCGACGAGTTCTTCGATGATGACCCGATCCAATAGCTTCGACCAATCGTGGAAACAGCTCCATGATAATGCCGAATTTCGCATAGACCATGTGCTTAAATCGCTGTGTTGAACAGTTATCATTCGCATAATGAGCACGACTCAACTGTAGCAGGCGATGGAATTGTGAAAATCCGATTCGGGGTAATGGCCAAGATACCTATGAAACAAAAGTTCGCACAGACCATGCATCATTTTCACCTTNAATTGTGAAAATCCGATTCGGGGTAATGGCCAAGATACCTATGAAACAAAAGTTCGCACAGACCATGCATCATTTTCACCTTGTGCTTGCCGATGTCCATAACACCTCCTGAAAAAAAACATCATATCACTGTTTCCGAGAAACCATTTTTCATTGTGGTGTTGCAAGCCGTACATCTTGTCGTTGTTCCGATTGGAGTATGAAGCAATGAAGTGTCCGAACAGGGTGTCCACCTCTGGTCCACGCTCTCATGTCCGTTTCTGTTCTCGTGCTCGTAGTAAATCGATCAGGGGCAAATCGTCTTCATCGCTAGTGATGCCCTCTTCCGATTCGGGCAGTTCCGGACTTCTTTTTCGTTTACGCATAAGGGTCTGTCTTTCCACCTTGATTTCGTATTTAATATCCGGCCGAGGCAAATCTTCCGCCTCTCATTGTCGACTAAGTTCTTCGATATGGCTGGTTATCACCTTGTAAGCCTCTTCCGTTCGATTCTCGAGAGCCAGTCTGTAGAATTTCGCGAGTAGATATTTCATGCGAACAGCTTCGATGGCTCACTGCTGCTCAGTCGTCAGTTCGGATCGGTTTGCCATCATTCAGAGAATGGAATAAACACACAACCACACAGGCATATATACATATTCACTCTCGAGTTGAGGAAAGTGAATTTTCGATCCTAAGTCTGTCGATACATTTATCAAGCACATTCTTGCTATGCCTTGCAACATTGGTTTTTGCAGCCAGTTTGGACGTTAGCATATTTTGGAGAGCCTTCAATTCTTCCCATCTCTGCGCATTCGACACATTGATCAGGTCTATTATCCGTGTCTCTGCGTTCCATATGTGGCTGTCGACAGTCACCAAATCTTCCACCACTTCATTTTCACACTCTATGTATTTTGCCCAAGAAGTGACAGGCCCCCTGTGAATAAAAGTAAGATGAGGTTCTGTGAACTCATTCCCATCATCATCGGAGTGTAGACAATTTCCGAAATTTTAAATGGTATCGTGACTCATGGTTGGCATCTTACTATAAACTGATCGAAGCCACAACTGTACCTTCCCTCATGTGCTGGCGTATCCTTAACGATCACCGATATGTTGTACTCCTCGTTCCAGCACAAATAACTCATATCCTTAAACTCTGCGAGAATGTCATGTCATTATTGACCTGGTCATCATATGCATGCCACAAGTTCTTATCGTACATTCAAAACAATGCAGGTAANATGTCATGTCATTATTGACCTGGTCATCATATGCATGCCACAAGTTCTTATCGTACATTCAAAACAATGCAGGTATATTAACATTGTTTTGTAGTAATTGTTTTGGCAGACGCGAGTAAGTTTGACTGAAGACTAACAGGTACAGTTCACATTCGCTAGTCATACTATGCTAAAGTACTCCTGAATGTTAGTCTGTTTCTCACATGCCACATCTCGAAAATAAACACTGAATTTGGCAATACTTTGCTCGGTGGTACGACTCCCTCGTTATCGCTGCAAGGGAAATAGCATNATGTCATGTCATTATTGACCTGGTCATCATATGCATGCCACAAGTTCTTATCGTACATTCAAAACAATGCAGGTAAATTAACATTGTTTTGTAGTAATTGTTTTGGCAGACGCGAGTAAGTTTGACTGAAGACTAACAGGTACAGTTCACATTCGCTAGTCATACTATTCTAAAGTACTCCTGAATGTTAGTCTGTTTCTCACATGCCACATCTCGGAAAATAAACACTGAATTTGGCAATACTTTGCTCGGTGGTACGACTCCCTCGTTATCGCTGCAAGGGAAATAGCATNGAAAATAAACACTGAATTTGGCAATACTTTGCTCGGTGGTACGACTCCCTCGTTATCGCTGCAAGGGAAATAGCATAGGCATTCCACAGCATGTAGTACTCATGCTAGATGCTAGTATTTCGGTTGCTGGAGCGATTTAGAGTACAGGTACACATTTTCGGGCCTAAGACCATTCGGTTTCTCCAGAAAAATCAACAGCACACACATCTTGCCACAACCCGACGGTCCACAAATCAATCCTCTTACAGTACTGGGCAACAGTGTGCCATAATGTGTATCTAGTGAGGTATCGACATCTTCCTTAGTGATGCAGACAGGAAGACTAACATCTTGCATGATTATCTCCATAATACTGCATCGAAAACATATAATGGTCGGGTATATATATGTTCGTAGCACAATAGCATGTGATGACTCGTAGAAGAAAGATAAAATTTGGAAGAGGGATCGTCGATAGACTGATCAACAAACTACCTTTAGAGCTGGCCCATTACCGGATTCAGGTTCAGCAGGCCAGGAATCAAGCTAGCTCAAAGTTCTGGACGAGGCATGAAAGTTGCACAATATCGCTTATTCTCAGCGCAAGGATCTACAAGCCAAGCACCAGGAAGACAAAATACTCGCACATAGGATGGTCGAAATACATCCTGCACTGGACACTAGAGTGGGTGTAAAAATAGCTGCGTGGGGCATTCCCAATGCGATAAAGGCCAAAGTGAAGAAGGGCACAGGGGTGAAGAAAGTGAAACATTGTTCCAAGAGGAGAGGGAAGAAAAATGCAGTAGGGTTCCTTCCCGCACTGGTATATGCAATCGGTGCTCTGGGCGGTATTGCCAGGGATATTACTAATATCGTTATTGCGGTGAAACTAACCTTGAACGAACGTAAGCAATTGGAGGAAAACTGCCACCACAACTGTAACCTGGAAGCTATCGCCATGGGTAAAACAAACGGCCAAGGACTTTACTGATAATGGTTCTACAAAGGAGGACAAGGTGCGAGAAATAAAAAGTATAGCAGCAGGAAGAAGTGCTAACAATATCTCTACCGAAATGGCCGCTCACGAACATGGATTTGGAAATGTTTGCACAGAAATTGAAAATACCTCATTTTCGCGATGTTCCTAAACCCAAATGTGACGAATAAGACGCAATCATTCTGGACACGACAGCCAGACCCAGTAAACACTGGGAAAATTATGGCAAACACGCAGTATACTACGAAAGTTTCGGTAATTTGCGTTCACCATCCGAACTGCGATGGTACCTGAAAAATTTCAAAGTGTCTTACGACTATAAGATGGAGCAGATGCCGAGCACGTGGAACTGTGAACACTTGTGTCTTTGCTTTCTAATGCAGTGGAATAAAAAAATCATAGAAGAATCATTATTCATTATTCTATTACATAAAAGGTGTTTCCACATATATTCCCCACTGAGTATGTCGGTGTCCATCATTCTAAGTGGTAAGGCATCCGAGCTGAGGGCGAAATTTTACCTGCCCTTGGAGCTGGAAGGTGAGTGGGTCGTCGGACTTACGGTTTTCAAACATACAACTCCATATTCAATGCAGAACAAAATGTGAATTCTGCATTCTGATACGTAGTGGCAGGAGTCGTGGAGGAAATCAGCATTTCCACTGACACATATGAAATGACGGATATCGCCAATTCCATCAATAGATCAGTGCTGTCGGACATGACTTTCCAACTATGCGGTAACCGAAACATGCTGAAGGTAGGAATATTTTGCAATGATGTCATCGATTTCACCGANCGGTAACCGAAACATGCTGAAGGTAGGAATATTTTGCAATGATGTCATCGATTTCACCGAACCTGATACCATCGTGTCAATGCTCGGGTTCAAGATGTAAATCTACGAAGCTGGTAAAATGCACGAATCCTCGCAACCACTAAACATATTTCTGGTGAATGTGATACCCATTAATTGTAATTTTGCGAGTTGTAGCTAGGTCAATGGTGAAACCAGCAAAATGTTGCACGAGTTTGAACAGGTGGCCTCACCAGGTTATAAACTGGTTGAAGTTACTAAAAGCATAATTTATGTTCCAGTGATCGTGAAGAGCATGCACAAAGTGGTCGTGACGATCTTCGATCAGCTCAGAAAGTTGGTGAACTTTTGAAACAAAGAAATCACTTTGCATCTGCACCTGAAAATAGGAGTTTAGCTAGGCGTGCCACGCATAAAGTTGAGCACAGTACCAAACCCAGGACCAGTAGAGCTCGGTATACTGGCTTGCTAACACATGGCAATGAGCAGTTTCTATGTAGCTTATGGTTAAAAGTGAACAGGCATGGAAGACTACTACGACACCCAGTGGGAAGAATTCGACAACAGAATCGACAAGTTTGAGCTGCCTTGCTACCAGTCGTATCTGACCGGCCCCTACACCCTCGGGCATGAGTTTTGAATCCCGATACAGCATCAAGATATTTACACCCTGCCTTTGCAATCGTTCCTGCACATCCGAGGTATGCTCGCGAAAGTGTACGGGACCCACTCCACGACCACTATGTTCGTTTGCAATGGTTTACTCCACCTTCTTCAGCGAGTAATGCACGAACTGAATGGTGATACTATTGATGAAATACGGGATGTGAGCTAAACGACTTCCAAAAAACTACCTCTCACTCACGCCTAACAATCTCGACATGGTAAAAATGGCAGGATGGGAAATGGAAGACAGCTACAAAGTTCTCATATTTGCAGATGGCAAGTTCGATGTGAGCGTACCACTATTGATGTAATTGTGTTTTGCCGAAAATTATAGTAAGATAATAATAGGGGCCAAGCAAGAACAGGTGATGATGCTGACCACCTCACATCTCAATGCAGTGTTGGGAGCTGGAGAAAACCCGCAGCCCGTCACTGTAACTCTGACCAACATGCAGTGGTTCGTTCCCTATGTGACTACGAGCACCCATGAATGCATAAAGAAGATGAACTACATCAAGAAAGAAAAAAATTAT
>NQII01004340.1:271701-315343 GCA_002778355.1 Clitarchus hookeri
CCCCCATCACATATACTTAGCCCAGATACCTTCAAGAGTTTGGCCCTGTTAATGGTGTTCGACATGAGTAAACAGGACGAGAATATCAGTTCGAATGTGATCGACTGCAAGATCTAATTCACTACACTTGGAAATATTCACCCATGCACGTACACTTTCCGCCTGATACTTCACGACCACCTCGTGTCGTACACTTGTCGAGACAAAGTTGTCAAGATACTTTCGTATGGGCTGTAAGAGATATCGGTTTATTCAGTTTATACAGCAGGATGTATGATAATCTGCAAGGCTTCCAGAGCCGGGGTGGCTACATGCTCAAGGGGATCGCAGTGTCCTACGACGACGATGGCAAAATGCGCACGCGCTCCTATTCCACCCCCTCCCTTATTCGTGGAAACTTTTGGACGAGAAACGCAAGAATACGATCGACTGGTTGACCAAGTGCCACCATGGACTGAAGTGGGATACATGCTGCGCAGAAAAAATGGTTGAGTGACATGTGCAAAAATTAAGTTGAAATCAATGATGTGCAGTGAGAGTATGGCTGTCTTTCACAGAGCAATCTGGCTAAACTTTACAACGACCAGCAGCAGCAAGTCTGCGACAGGTCAGAACGTGACTGGACACGCGCATGGAGGAATGCACAGCTGCTGAGCAAATGGTGTGCCTCATCCTTGGACCGTAAAGTGATGTGTTACTACTAGACACGATGCCACCCGAATTGCAGGGGAACTTAAGTTTTCGTGTTGTGACACACCTGATCAGCTGAATCGTACTATATATGAGAGGGAGAAATTCTAAGTGAGCTCATTTAGTCGCGGCACAGTGGCACGTTAGTCGTGATGGTTATGTTCTACCCTACGAACATTTACGCAAACACCAAGCCTGACTATGGTAGCATTGAATACAGTTCCATCGTGGAAGATGGACACATGCACACCTACACCGCGACCGGTGATGGCGATGGCGTGCAGCATTGGTGTTTCGTGAATTTTCCAGTCGTTTACGAACCAACATAGATTTAGGTTGACTGTACAGAAGCATCGGTATGTGTCACGCTCCACATGACACCTCACATGCAGCTGCCCTGCCCCGTGGACCAAATTATCGCTCCGGCCCAGACTCCTGCTATCAACCACCTGCCAGACTGTGCTGTGGACCTGTCCCAGGCGGGGCATAAATCATCGGTCTGCTCCCAGCATCCCGGGCCCAAGAAATAAGCATCGACCCAGACGAACAGATGCTGCAGAGTACAGCGTCAGAACCAGGCGCTCGTGTCAGTACCTACCATGGATGGTTCTACCTCCAGCTCGGGAAACAAACCTGCACCTATTCGTCGTCACCACCTAGCAGCATGTATTCCTGGAGCTGTGGATGCTGGATCAACTGGACCTGCTTTTGACGGTGGTCCCACCAATGGTGAGGCGAAAGTCGTGGAGTCAACAGTTAAAGAACGGCTAAATCTGCAGTTTAGCTATGATGAGGTGGATGACCAATCGGGAACCGATGGACATCACTACGACCCAGAGACTTGTGCGACACGATCCAGAGACTTGTGCGACACTTCGAAAAAAGCAGATGCTTACCATAATTCGATAAATGTTTAGCCATACATGTGACAGTTTTTTTAAAGCAGAGCACTATTTGAACTCTTTAAAAAAAAATATTTAAATGTATTGGAATTGACTGTGTAATAAATAAAGAGTTTTCNAGAGCACTATTTGAACTCTTTAAAAAAAAATATTTAAATGTATTGGAATTGACTGTGTAATAAATAAAGAGTTTTCGAATAAACATTGTAAGTTTTATTTATTTTACCCTTCTTATTTTTTTCAATATGATTAATTAATTTTCTCTTAACATTTAAATTAATTCCTAATGGTAAAACACATTAAAAAGAATTTATTCTAAGTTATTTAAAAAAATTATTGACTTTTTAGTTTTTCTGATTTTTTATACAACCAGCCTGGCAGCTTTAATATTATTTAATGTGAAGAAAAGGGATATATATTAAAAATAAATAATTTAACCGAAGATAATTTTAAAAAATGTATTCAACATAATAATATTTATTTTACATCACACAATAGGTTTGTTTTCTAGTGTATATATATCTCGTACGTAGGTGAGGTTCCAATGCGGGAACGGNAGAGCACTATTTGAACTCTTTAAAAAAAAATATTTAAATGTATTGGAATTGACTGTGTAATAAATAAAGAGTTTTTGAATAAACATTGTAAGTTTTATTTATTTTACCCTTCTTATTTTTTCAATATGATTAATTAATTTTCTCTTAACATTTAAATTAATTCCTAATGGTAAATAAAACACATTAAAAAGAATTTATTCTAAGTTATTTAAAAAAATTATTGACTTTTTAGTTTTTCTGATTTTTTATACAACCAGCCTGGCAGCTTTAATATTATTTAATGTGAAGAAAAGGGATATATATTAAAAATAAATAATTTAACCAAAGATAATTTTAAAAAATGTATTCAACATAATAATATTTATTTTACATCACACAATAGGTTTGTTTTCTAGTGTATATATATCTCGTACGTAGGTGAGGTTCCAATGCGGGAACGGAAATCAACCCACCTAAAAAAAAACACAGTACACATACGAACACACAAAAAAAAGAAAACCGCATATAATAGAAAGAGAGAACAGAGATAGAGAAGGAATAGTAAGAATATTGTCACCTACAGAATTGTGAACTTTATGGTG
This sequence comes from Clitarchus hookeri, assembly GCA_002778355.1. Lineage (NCBI taxonomy): Eukaryota > Metazoa > Arthropoda > Insecta > Phasmatodea > Phasmatidae > Clitarchus > Clitarchus hookeri. The sequence continues at coordinate 274,432 of NQII01004340.1, forward strand.
AACTTTATTTATTTATTATTTATAAATACTCGGAGTAAATTACATCTGCTAGCAAGTACAAGAAACTTTGGTTATGTTAGCGTACGTACTTGGTACTTTGCTAGTATGGTACATTTGAAAACAATTGTGTTATGGTGCAGACGTTTTGATTACAACCAGCTCATAAAAGAAATTTTCTTTACCTTCCAAATTAACCAGCCTTTATATACAGTTGTCCGCAAGGGAAATTTTTGCCACACGTTCCCTTCAAAGCTATTAAAATTTGAAATGTTTTCACCATATAATTTAATGACATTGCCATGTGACGATGCGAAACTGCTCATACGTACACGATTTGGAATATAATGAAATTATGGAGAGCATTGGACATTGTCGTGACTTGGTTTATAACAGGATAATTATTGTATCGAATATATTTTAATAAGAACAGCGGAGCAATTTTTTCCTGTCAATATTTACCTTGGTAGTAAACTATGAAACTGTTAACAAGCTATGCATTTTCTACCGGTAATGCAGAACAAAAAAACATGGCGTGTGGCTGTGTCGGGGACACGGCCGTTTGTTTTGCGTGAATACGTCTACGTTTTTACGTTCCTGGCACCACTTCACTCGATTATATGGGGTTTCATGGGTATCACTGGATTGCTCTTGGGAAGCTCTTTCCAACCGTGTACGATTTTTGTAATTCGACTTGGTTTTTGATGAGTATAGGCCAACATTGTGTTAAGTTTTCAGTTTTTTTTTTACTTTAAACTCATACAATTTCACCATAACCACGCCACACAAATTTTTTAAACACTAGGTCGATTTATCTCGACGAGAGTTGTTGATTAAAACTCAAACGAGCGTCGTAGCTACTCCGTGTCAAAAGTTATACTACACGGAAATTATGACACGCGGTGAAACGAATTCAAAATGGCGGTGCACCCACCCCCGCCGCGCGCGACGCTTCGCAGTCCTCACTCAACGTAACAAATTATTTGATCCTTTGGCAATCGAGTGGTGTAATTGAATTTTAGATGTTTACGATATATTCGGAGCTGCAATGCCAAACTGCATCCCCCGATTTTGTTGTCGTTAGATTTTCTGGATTGCCCACTATGGTTGAAAATTTAAAGACGTATTCACGTCAAAACATGCGAATGTAATATTCNTTAGATTTTCTGGATTGCCCACTATGGTTGAAAATTTAAAGACGTATTCACGTCAAAACATGCGAATGTAATATTCAATGTTTCGCTTCAAAAAATATAGCTTTGCCCCAGGCCTCCAAAATCCTCTGGGTGGCACTGGTCATAGCGATGTACGACCTTCATTTCAAGAATATTATTTAACACATAAAACAGCAATGATGTATATTTTCCTACATAGTTACCAGAAACAACAGAAGGACTAAGCTGTTATGTCAAAAGGTCACGCTAAAAGCAGCTCAGTAAATAAACATTATATTTCGCATGGTATGAAAAATTTCGTGCGTAAAGCGTAGTAATGAAAAAAAGACGTAGTTAATAAAATGTGGACGCGAAATAATTAGTTAAAGAAACGAAGATGGAAACCCCCGAGAAAACCGTTCCAGCACAGACAAAACCAATGATGACCCGGTCGAGAATCATGTACCTGTACGCTGTGGAGGTGAGTCAAGTCGTAGCTGCCACGGGCTACTGTACGAGACTAATCAAATGTATCATTAAAAATAATATAACGCACATGGTACGGCGACATCCACCATGTATAGCCACCCCGGAAAAATTGCAATTAATGCAGCGTTATTCAAATGACACACTCAGCTTTCGTCAGAATTATTTTCTATGCTAATCTGCTCGAGTAATATGTACCTCCTGTTAGGACACGAACCACAGTAGTGTTCTTTCCCTCATTCTGGATTATTATAGAACGAAGAAAAACACTTTCCTACTGCCGTCCTGTATTCCTGAAACATATTTTTGAGAGCAGTGCGTCCGCTAAAATTATTTTTATGGTATTCAGCACACAAATTATAAAAAAATGTTCTGCAGTAATACAAACATTACGTGTACAGTCATGCGGTAGAATATATTTTTACAAAAACTTATGTTGCCTACGAAACTTAAATTGTTTTAAAATTGTGTTGTTATTATTTTTAAACAATTTTTTAATTTATATGGGACTCGTGATATCGGATAGGCCTGTGGGAATGATATAAGAACAGTATTTAATTTTAGACGCAATTACTCTTCCTGTTCGAATATTTCGTTATCGCGAAACTATTGCCTGATAATTAAGTTTCTCAATGATCGCTCGTCTTGTTGGTTAAAGCTAAGAATGCATTTTTAGTGGGTTTGATAGTAACATGTAGAATATATAAACCAAATATTAGTATACATATGTTTTTTGTGTCTGAGAAAAGCAAATGTGTCACAGATACTGCGTGATATGTATGTGTCTGATAACAAATAGAAAATCTGGCTAAGAGAGAANGAAAAGCAAATGTGTCACAGATACTGCGTGATATGTATGTGTCTGATAACAAATAGAAAATCTGGCTAAGAGAGAAAGAAAATGGTAATAATGTTAAAAACAGATGTAGTCACAGATTATTTTTTTCGCGGCTACCTACCCAATTGCAAACAAACGGTAGGCGAATATTGTATGTCAATTTTAAAACGAAGTTTATTCCACGCGCGTGTCTACAANGAAAAGCAAATGTGTCACAGATACTGCGTGATATGTATGTGTCTGATAACAAATAGAAAATCTGGCTAAGAGAGAGGGAAAATGGTAATAATGTTAAAAACAGATGTAGTCACAGATTATTTTTTTCGCGGCTACCTACCCAATTGCAAACAAACGGTAGGCGAATATTGTATGTCAATTTTAAAACGAAGTTTATTCCACGCGCGTGTCTACAATGTCGAGCCCGCATCGCTGTGTGTACAGAGCCGTGAGCAATGACACCCATGTGTATGTGTGTGTAAGAGCACGCGTGTGTATTGGATTTGTTTTGTATAGACACGCACATGTACAAATAGTTATTCTGCCTGTAGCAAAAGCCATTCGCACCGGCAGACTCTGACGCCGCCGGCCGCCGCAAAGCCTTGGGCTGGGCACGTCTGCGGCTGAGAGTGCATGTTGCCCACCTCACCGCCGCTCGATCATCCTACCTATTCCCTAGACACCTCGGGCCGGCCAGATGTCAGTGTCGTGTCAGTAGTGAGCTGCTGCGTGTGGATGCCTGGTGCGGTCTGCGCGAATGCCTTGCGCTTAGGACCGTCTAAAACCGACATGGCATTATAGCATGAAATTCAATACCTGTAGTTGAATGGTAACTCACGTCTGTACAAAATGTGACGCTAAACTTTCTTATAATATACTAGCGAACCAGCCTGGCTTCACCCGGGTACAATTGAGTTTTAAAGTGATACACTAACAAATAAATTGGGAAAATACGATTCATTTATGCGGAAACAGAATTATGAAATTATGCTATGTTGGCCTAGGTTTTTAACTGATTACGGCTACCCAAAAGGAAGGAAATATTTTTTACCTGATAGCCAACAAGTAGAGTAATGTTTTTGGAGTGTACCTGTGCAACTATCGCGTAATTACCACATTTCCGCTTTCCAGCGTCCATGCATGAAAAAAACGTGAGTTTCATCAAGTTTTAGCTTACGAAAATAGTGTTTCTAGGTACTACTTTCTACGCTTGTCTGAGGGATTTCAATCGATCACCAAAGTTTAGCAACGTTCCCAGCAGCACACCTTTCGATGGGTGACCGTTTAGAGGCATAACATCTGAGCCCTTCCGGACTTCGGAGGACACGTCAAATATTCGGTCCCTGTTGTTATCGATTGATAGCAGTCCTTAAGCAATTGTACAGGTCCTTTGGTGGCCTGATAAACTCTGACACCAGAGGAAAAAAATATTTCGGTCACGTTCCCAGCCGTTGCAGAATTACGTTAAGTTGTTTTTCCCTCAGGAACCGTACAATTTTCCGGGATAAAAAGTATCATATGTCCTATTCCATGACCTAAAGTACCTACACACCAAATGTCATCAAAATCCGTTCAGTCGTTCGGTCACGTTCCCAGAGCCGTTGCAGAATTAGGTTTTATTGTTATTCCACAGGAATGGTACACTTTTCCGGGATAAAAAGTATCCTATGTCCTATTATAGTACCTATAGTACCTACATACCAAATTTCATCAAAATCCGTTCAGCCGTTATGGAGCTGAGTGGTAACAAACATACTCACACACAATCACTCAGTCACACATTCACACACACAAACACACACACACAGACAGACACTTTCGCATTTATAATATTAGTAAGACTTCTTACACCAGCCAATCGGAGTGCCATGGTAATTATTGTTCCCGCCTATTATGTATTTTTTTCTGTTTCCTTTTCTGATTATGAGATAGGTTTTTTTATTATTATTTTTTTTTTTTTTCAAAACAGCAGCATTACTCTATATAATAACAGCAGCAATTACAAACGAAACACTATCAGCGTGTTGAAATACGTGAGCAAATCCTCTTCATTTTTCCGACGCAGCTCGGAAATCATTTTATATTATGTCTATTGTAAACAGCGGATTTTTCTTAAGCTGTGTTTTAAGTCAGTTACATGGTGTTATTTATGACATTTTTGATAAACGACCCTTAAACACGGTTGGCAGTATATTACAAATACAGTCCCATTATATGTTAGCTAAAATCGTGATTTATTACTTAAAATTGCAGACGTATTAATTTTTTTTAACATTTATTACATATTATCATTAATGAATTTTAATTTACCGGGAAAAGTAAATTCCTATCGCTTATTAGTAAGTTACTTATGTTTCCTTCCGCATGCGCGTGCATGTTAATACACCAAATTTCATTAGTTTTTTTTAACACGCGATGTTTTAATATGTAAGTGATTCACTGCATCCAAGGTCGCACAGCAGCTGTTGTCATTACACGCACTCAGCACTGTGACCCCCTGCCAAAACCCACCCTTCTCCTAGTCATAGCCAGAGTACTACACTCGTATGCCCTCACCTGCCTTCGTGATAAAACCACGCATGGCCTCCGTGGCCGGGCGGCACGGAGAGCAGCGGCGGCTGTCTGTCTGCTCGCGTTATTTCACTTTAATTAAAGAAAAGTGAGTACTTACTCTCTGTGCTGTAGAAGGACGCTTTGGGTAAAACCACGGATTGCAAAATGCTTCTAAGGACGCTGATAACAGGACTCAGATAGAGGGCAAACCGCAGCCATTTTGCATCACTAGGACGCTACTCCCTCAGCGCGGGGGGAAGTACAAGCCCTCGTGAGAGCTCTTGTCCTCCCCGCATTTCTAGCACCCAGGTTGGCGACAGTTGGCCTGTCCCGCCTGGCTGGTGATTAAACTGTTATTACTGTGGCAAGCCAGCAGTCATTTTTGTTTAAGGACCCCTGGGTAGCGCCAGGGTACCTGGTACCCATAACTGTTTCCTCTCCTTCCCAGCCAATAAGGGCCGCACAAGACNGGGGGGGGGGGGAGGTGAATGGTTCCTAAAACCCGGAATTTTAAAATTCAGCACTTGTTAATATCCGCTGCGAAGACCGGAGTACTTCGTTGCGGTTTTGGTTTTGTTAAAGCGGATTCTAAGTCGAAATATTGCAGTTTTTTCTGGATGGTGGTCGAGGAGGTAAGGCCTGCAAAAATTACGTTAACATATAAATAATTTGTGTATTTGTTCAGCTATTTTGATTCTAAGTTAGCGACAATAATAATAATAATTGTTATGGATTTTATTGTTTGTTGAATATATAAATATAAAATAAATTATATATTTAAATATTTAGTTCAAAAATATGTGGGTATAGTATATAAAATATATCTTAAGTTCTGTTGTGTTTTAACTCTTAATGTGTTTTGTGTTGTTTGAATTTAATACAATTATTCGGAACCTACTGTAATTATTAACTATAGTTAATCCCAATATGTAAAATTTTGTTGAATCTACTGGTATTCGCAATTGCTGCGGAGTGCGGGTTATAGCCGTGGGATCGTTATGGGACTGAGAGACTCTAGCGCGAACTAATTTTGTTAAGTTATTATCTTACTGTTTTAGCGTTTGTTTAATTATTTTTAAGCGTCATTTTATGTATTTTAATGCGTTTGTTGGTGTATGGTTCATAATTATCGACGTCGTGAATGTTTGGGTTGGGGTGGAGCTTTATTTTGTTATAAATCTTATTGTTTTGTTGAATTAGTTTATCGTTAATATACTGCACATTTAGTGTGGAGTGGAGATCGCAGAGTCTCATGGACCTTGTAACATCGCCAATTATTCTTAGGTATTTATTTTAAACGATTTGTAAGTTATTTATCAGTTTTTTAGCTGCGTTTCCCCACACTTCATTCCCTTACATTAGGGCTAAGCGGATGACGGAATTGTAAATTAGTAATTTAAGTATTTTATTTAACCTGTGGCATTTAAGCAGGGGATATAGTTTATTTCGTTTTGCATATGCAATTTGTTTTGGTTATATTATGTGAGCATCCCAGTGCAGTTTTGTATATATTATTAGTCCTAAATATGTTGCAGTATGAGAAAAGGGGATTTGCATATTATTACATTTTAGTGGTTTAGCTACGAATTTTCGCCTGCGGGTTAGAACTAATGCTTGACTTTTCTCGCAATTTATTTTTATCTTCCAGCGGTCAAACCACTGGCCCAGCTCATCGAGCTGTATTTGTGTGTATGTATGTGTATACATATATATAAAACTTTAATAGTGTGCAATAATGACTGTGTCGTCTGCATACATTTGAACTGAACAGTGTGAGCGCGGGATATCCACAGTGAATATGTAATACAAAAAAGGTGAAAGTGCAGAACCTTGTGGTACTCCTGCGGTGAGCTGGCGGGTAGAAGAATAAAAATTATCTATACTGACGAAAAATTTCCTGTTTAAGAAATATTTGTTTATTAGGTGTATGTAAGAGTCAGAAAATCGGAAATTTATAAGTTTTTGCAGGAGGCCTTGTATCCAAACTTTGTCAAAAGCCTTTGCTACATCTCGAAAAACAGCTAGTGTGTATTTACTCTCAAGAATTGCTTTAGTTGTGTCAGTTGCAAACTTAGTGAGTGCATGAACTGTGGAGTGTTTGGCTTTAAACCCGTATTGGATATCCGGAACTATGCCACCAATTTTGGCGTGTGTTTTGAGCCTAGTTAGCAGGATCTTTTCGAATATCTTACTCAGCGAGCTGAGTAGTGATATTGGCCTCCGGTTTTGTGGAACTGAGGGGTTTTTCCCGGGTTTGGGTAATGTAATTACTTTAGCGGATTTTCCAGTCTGTGGGGAAATATTTGTATTTTAGAATAGAATTAAAAATGTCTATAATAAAGCAGAGTACTGGGTATGGCAAATTTTTTATGGTGTTGTATATTATTGTGTGGAGCCCCGGCGCCTTATTCGCTTTTACTGTTTTAAGAGTGAAAAGGAGTTCTGGTGTGACTGGATGCGGGTCAGTTGTGGGTTGTGTGTTTAAAATAGTTGTTATTGTTGTATTTATGTATCTAGTAACATTTATGACACCGAGATCAATATTTGTCTTGAATTGTTCCTCTAGTGAGTCAGATATTGCCTCAGCTTTATCCCCCGGGTTATATTTTAGTCCACTTGGTGTGATTATTGGTAGTGACGGGGTTTTCCTAGCGATACCTCTTAGTGTGTGCGAGATGTTCCAACACTTTGTGGATTATCAGCGATCTCGGTGACGAACGTTTCCCATTTATTGATGAGAAGGTTATTTATTTGTGTTCTAAGGTTTCTCTTTAGTTTATATCAGGTGTACAATCTTGCTTCCACCATTTTCCCCCGACATTTGAGGCTTTATTGTTAAAACGTGATTACATATTTATGATTAAAAATACTGTCTGTCGCTAGCTACTACTTTGTCCCATATTTCTGGCAATTTTCGGATACCATCTCTAAAAAACGATGCGTCTTTTGAGGCGACCCACGAATCGGTCCATTTTTTTACTTCTTCATACGAGCGGAAACGCTGATCAGCCAGGCCGTGTGCCATCGATCGAAACAAATGGTAGTCGAAAGGAGCAACGTCTGGAGAGTACGTCTGGTGGGGTAAGACCTCCCATTTCAGCGTTGCCACGTATGTCTTGACCGGTCTTGCGACATGTGGCCGAGCATTGTCATGCTGGAGGATAACTTTGTCGTGTCTCTCTTTGTACTCTGGCCGTTTCTACTTCAACGCTCGGCTCTAACGCATCAATTGCGTTCGATACCAATCCCCTGTGATGGTTTCACTAGGTTTCAACGACTGGTAAGATACCACACCGAGGTGACCTTGGCGCCGTGCATATTCGGTCTGGCCGTCGACGTGGAGACATGTCCAGGCATTCTGCGTGGTTTTCTGCGCTTGGGATTATCGTGGTGGACCCATTGTTCGTCGCCGGTCACAATGCCATGTTGAAACCCCTTCCGATTCTGTCTTTGAAGCAGCTGTTCACAAGCAATGAAACGCCGTTCAACACCTCTCGGTGGTTGCAACTCGTACGGGACCAAATTTCCTTGCTTCTGAATCATTCCCATGGCTTTGCGGCGTTTTTCCAATTTTTACCAAACTTTATAATTCAAAAGTAAATAACGATGCATAGAGCTCACACTTCAATTTTAATTGTCTAACGAAACCTGTACCAGTTTAATTATAAATTTTTTGTATTATTAGTCTGTCTTGCTACGATGTGCAAGAGGATTAATTAGTACTTGTAAATTGGAATTTGTAATGTGTAAATTTTACTTTTTTCACTAATAATATTAGTATACTAAATGGAATTTTACCTGTATATTTTTCAGTATAGGGTCAGACAATATACTAGTCCTTAAAACTTGTTACTTGTATTTTTAAATTTTACTAATACCGTGCATTTTATTGAGCAGTTGGGCCCTGGTGTTTTACGTAGTCAACTGTGTTATCAGCCAGTTAATTTAATAAGAAAACGATTACGTTGAAACTAGTTTCACTCATATTGAATTCAACAATCGTTTTTAAAGATATTGAATAAAAGCCCTTTGTATGATATTAATACATAAATTTGAAAACATATATCTTACGTTTTCTATTACAAATTAAATTCGTATAACATCAAGCCGATTAAAAATAACGTGTCAACAAATTAGAGGATGGAAAATATTTCAGGCAATACAAATTATCAACAGATGACAAAAACTAGCTAAACAGAAGCCAACAAAGCTTTCTAACGCTTTCAGCTATAAAATATGAACTAGATTTTTTTATAATAGGTGATTTATGAATTATTTTTTATATAAATTTTTTTAAATATATTTATTGGGTAATTTACCTTTTAAGTAAGTACTGTATAATGATTCATTGGGATTAATATAAATGAACTGCAGACGTGTTTATTGTATCCTGAAAGGATCTGGAAGCCAGCTTTAAAAATCTCAAAAAAGATAAATGTATTCTGTTCGACACTACTTCAGACATTCCCTTTTAGCATGTAACAAGAATTATGTATTCAATGTTTTAATGGTATGCAAAAAGGGCTCATCCAAATAAAATAATGTTCACACAAAGAACAATTTAGAGAGAAAATTACACAATACACGTCTTCATTGAAATTGCCTTTTGCCAAAATTTACAAAATATTGTTATAGCAGTAGCAGTCAAAATATATAAGGATATATAAAAATATGCATGGCAACCTCTTTACATCGGAAGTTCCACAGTTATGAAAAATGCTTAAGTGCTTAATTTCTTGTTTATGTGAAAACTGTCGCTAACGTGTTAATAAGAAGAATATCTTATTGTGCCTTAGCTCACATTGAGGAAATATGATTACCGTAAGTGTAAAATGAAATGTATTATAAAACTATCTTATTATGTGAGGGCATTTGTGTTATATTTTACATATTTGTTTCTGTAGCATTATGTATGTTTGATTAATATATTAACGTAGGAAAACTTCAGTTATTCTGGGGTACACAATGGTGGCCAAGGCGGATTAGCTGCCTGCGCAACGAGGGTCATTCAGGGTAAACTGATAAGATTTCTGTACCACCAACTAATTAAAAATAATCAGTTATCCGCGTCGTAACTAGTGCAACACCCTAGTCACATTTGTGACATGTCTAAGCTCCAAAGAGTCCTGGGTGACTCTGGTTGTTGAAGTGATGCTCCGGTCACAGCCCCAGGCAGACCATAAATAAGTCAAAGTGTAATAAATTTACATGTATGTGAAGGGTGCGCTCTAGGTCCTAGAGTAACGTACAACTGTCAATGGGCACACAGGTTCCCGGCATTCCAAAAGGGTAAGACCCAAAATGTAAGGGCTACGGATAAGACGAATGAGGAAACGAGTCTGTCCCGAGAAATCCCCCACGCCAACGACAACTTCCACCACATTTTCCACATGCCAGATTCTTCCGAGAATCGGACCCGTTTGCCGGCCACTTCACCACCATGTCCCCTCCAATTTGGCCTGTATTGTGGATACGTCTGTTGTTTCCTGAGAAATATTATTAGTATTACTATAGGTACTCTCTTATTATATGCCCTGAGGGTAACCAGAATCTTAAACTAATAAGCGAGGAATCGAGATATTTCAGATTAAGAAAATACGCCAACATCGGCCTGGAGTTAGGGCACCAAACCACTTATGGAAGTATCCGCATAGCAGCCAGTATGCATCGAACCCACCACCACCTGCATGTTAAAACAGGCAAACTATGGCTAATACACTCTATTCAAGACATCTTTACCATATTACAATTTTTCAGTTTGTGCTACTTCATGTTGACTGGTAAGCTTGCATACTGTCTCCCACAGTCGTCTATATTTCTCCAGATTGGTATAAACAATTAGTAAAGATATACCTAGAGTGGACTTCACCAGATTAAAGTTTCTGACCACTCCACTCTGCAGTTCATGGCATAAACACCACGTAGCGCTAGTCCATTTTAGTGGCAGCTGCGTGGGGGAGTCAGCAGTGTTGCCACTGTGACATCTACCCTCTCTCTCACTCATACTCCATCTCTGTCGCTTTCAGACCAAACTCCACAACAGTGGAACGTGTTCTCAATGTCTGTTATACCCAAGAAGCTGGGACAGACGAGATGGCGGACACTCCAGTAGTTGCCTAAAGCCGTATATGTCCGTTTACGAAAATGTTACGGGTTCGGTAAAACGTATGTATGTACAAAATTTAACTTAATGTACGCGTTAGTAACGGGAAAAGTTGCAAAGTACTCACACGGTCATAATAAAACAATAAAAAACTACTTTATAAAATACTCTATAACTGTGGGGGTTAGGTAATACGTATATACATACATTATCTCACCGACATTCAGGAGGCTGAGGGTGTAGTTCAGTGGGTCGGTGAATGAGTCTCCCCCCTCATAATTTTAGGGTTAGTATTTCAAATCTCCGTCGTGTAACTAAATATTTTTATTTTATATATTATTGGTGTTTATAACTTATTTTGTTGTTTTAAAACTTTTATTTCCAGAATCCCTTTCTCTAAAAGCTATAATACGTAAGTAACAGTACAGTGGAATCGACTAACTGTGGTTGTTTCCTAATAAAATCGATTGGTTTCTAAAGTAGATAATTTGAGCTATATAGCGTGAGCAATGTGCACTTTAAAGCCTTAAATTTAATATTGTGCTAGTTTTACCTTCGTTTGGCCTTTTAACCGTAAAAATTTGTTAAATTACGAAAAGCACAAGATTTATTATGCTCATTAAAAATAAATATGTAAATACAGGGGCGTAGCCATAGGGCTATATCGGGACATATCCCCCCCTGGCCTCTTAGAATGAAAAAAATTAAATTAAATATTCCATAACAAAATTTGAAAACAAAATTAGAACTTTTAATTTCATTTAATATAAGAACTGGGTCATCTCCCTTGACCATGAAGGATGTTTATAGCATTTTTTTTCATATCTTTATATTAGCCCATTGATTATAAATAATATTTTAGCTATTAATTTGTAATATTACAGCTTTAGTATTTTGTCCACAAATAGAAATATGAAATCTCCTCCGCCCAAAATAAATTCCTAGCTACGCCCTTGTTTAAATAATTTGCTAATATTTTAATGAGTGGCGTAAATGTCCGCCTTACATACATGTAAATACAGTACCTGGTTTTCCATACATAAGCAGTGCCTTTACTCATGTCATGTTCCATACATTAATAGTACGCTTACTTAGAAATATAAATAAATGCAGTCTTCAGGGGAAAGATACAGTCTTCGTACTTTTGGATGCATCACAAAGCGCCTACATGTAACATTAGGTTGCATTTGTACCACTGCCCCCTTGCGTGATGTTTTGCCAGAAATTTACAATATTCTGTTAGCACTTTAGGAAACGTGTGGGTATAAACTTATGCGTCCTTTCTTCTCTTCTGCTATAGAAACTTGTATGCCGTATGTTGTGTCCATGGGTTTATAACAGAAGGTAGCAGAAATTGGCTATCGTGTATTGCCGTCTTAAACGACTAACGCCTCTCTCAGAATTTACACACCAGAAACTTCATAAAACCCTTTGTAAATATCGGAAGACATGCAGTTTTGAAAATATGATACACTACATACTGCTAGTATCTAACTAACACTGTCAAGTGGTAGGGGAATGCTAGTAAAGAGAAGAAAATGCCCACGATGTACGAATAGAAACTAAATTTGTTGTATGAATTAATACTTCACTTTATGAAGATAATCTTACATATTGTAAAATATATTTTGTTTTTATAGTATAATAGTGAAGTACGCTTTTATACATAAGTGCATTCCTAGGTTCGGACAAAGCCTTAATGAAACTTGAATCGACAAATTTATCGTACCGATTATGTGTACGAACAGTCAACTTTGTAGTAGATCACAACCCAAACTGTAAACAATGAGTCATATTGCAGACCTTCTTGCGTCTAACATATATTTCTCGACTAATGAACAATAATTTCCTGTCAATTTCCTTTCCCATGAGGACGGAATGAAAACACTACTATGATGTACGATATCTTTCTTGATTAATATCAGATTTGTAATAGTAGGTGCTAAAAGTAGTCGTATTTTATCACGAGCACCTTATCCGTGGTAAAATAATAAATTAGAATTTAAAACAATGACCGTTATAAATTTATGATAATTCATTTTCGCAGAAGTAAATAAAAGCAAATAGTAGTTGATATCGCTACAAACTTCAGTACATACAGAATTCTACGACAGAAACGAAACACATGCCATGGTCACCACTAGAAAGCGATTATCTTCAAAGCGACTAATCTTATCTACGCGTAAATTAGTTTTAAAGTCTTCCTCTTTCAATCCCCGGCCGGGTCACTCCCGGATTTTCTCATGTGGGAATCGTGCTGGACGATGCCGCTGGTCAGCGTGTTTTCTCGGGGATCTCCCGTTTCCCCACTCTTTAATTCCGGCGCTGTGCCATACTCACATCAATAACCCTCGTCGACTGTCAAGGCCTCGCTGTTAAAGGCCGCCCAAATCTCTTTACTCACTCATTCCCTTTCAAGGCTACAAAAAGTTTCACGCAATTCAATTTTTTAGAGTAGTTATAGCAAGTCATTTAACATAACTGTAGCAGCTTTACGTAGTATGTAATACCTCATTATGTATTACAATTCAGTCGAGGTGTGCTCTGTTACCTGCATGCTATTATTATTAATTCCTCTTCACTGCATCAAAATTAACATATACCTAGTCACGAACAAAGTACGCTTTTCCTATTAGAACATATGTCAGCGAGCTATATACACAATTAGCTTTAGTTCTTATTTACAAACATCCTTATTTATATACATATTATTAGCCTCATAAATGAAAACTGGTTTGGGTGCAGAGTCGTTGAAACAGGCACTATACGCTCAGTAACACAAAGATGATGCATACAGTAGGTAAACACGATGTGTACAGTACGAATGACTCTAGAATATTAGGGTTCAGTTTGTTCAAGAACAAACAAAAAATTGCTCTTAATATCTGTATTTCATAATTTACATCGTTTATAACTATTTGTGTACATTATATTCGTTACTATTTTCGTATAATTTAAAATACAATGTTACCTGTTGAGATATCGTAAGTTACCTGAGAGAGTTTTTGTGTTTACCTCGAAGCGTTGTGTACTGAATAACCGCTCTTTGTGTGTTTATATTTGACAGTGGAGGGGAAGAGAACAGAAGTGATTCCAGAGAAGAAAGACTAAGAATGAGAAAGAAGTAATAAAATCTCAGTCATCTGCGCAAGTCTGAGGATTTGCGTCCTGCTGTTAGTTAACCTCTCTAAACTGTACATTGTTCGATATACAATATGACGTTCCAGAAGCTGGAATATGTCTTTCAAACTTGATAGTTCTTAGTTACATAAAGTAAATTTTCGAAATCTTATATACGAGAACTTCGTATCTTTATATTTCACAGCAGCAAAGATAATTGTCACTGTAGCACTATTCACATATACATATTGAAATCTACAAAAGCTCGTTTGTTTCGGCATTTAAGTGATATTTGTTGCCAGTGAAGGACACGCGGTAGGCAACCTAGCACTTGTTTTAAAAGTTACCATGTACTCACATTTCCTGGTACTTTAACAGAAATATGTTTACACGTGTTTAAACTCTCTAAATAGAGCGAAACCGGAAACTGCTGAAGATATTCTGGATGGCCGAGCAAACAAATGAAAAGGAGCTTTTTGGAGTAGGAGAGAAACCATGACTATTCAGCATGTCAAGGAAAATAAAGAACACTTAAATTTGGCATATTGTGAGGCATTAAGAGCGTGTACGAATGTTTTTACAATACATAATAGATGTAACTAACTGCATAGACCAAACCAGATTAAACTAAATCGAACTAATCGTGCAGGTACTCCAACGCAACAGGTACGCAGAAATAAAAGAAAATTATCTTAGCATACTTACAATTGTAGTTTTGTTACGAATGGATACTATCATTATATGTCGATGAAAAAAATGTTAGTTACATATTATGTTGGGGCCTTTGTTTACACGTATGGACCACGAGGATTGTTGTGATGTAGTGGTCAAAGCACATGCTTTCTACTATGCCTAAACGAGCTTCTATTCCTGGTTGAGTTAAACCCGTATTTTTGCATATGGTAAACGTGGCTTACATTGCAACTTTGCAGGCGGATATTTTTTAGAGTACCCCTGTTTCCTTTGCCATTGTATTCCGTCGCTGCTCCATTCTTCACCTTGCCTCACCCCCAACCAGCTTTCTGAGGCGGAACAGAATATACATGATTGTGATGGGCGCAGTAGGCGTACGCGTGTTATGTGTGGTCAGCGAAATCTTGGACGTCTGGACGGAGGCGGGCAACTAGCTTCCAGCCAAAGAAATAATGGACGAGGGGTGTTGACAACGTCTCCAACGGCTTGCCGGCCGAGTCAGCAGTGCTGCTGGCCTGGAAACAGCTGCAAGCAGCGGTGGGCAGCCAACGTACTGGCACAGAGTACTCAAGAGTATAGAAGTGAAACCACGAACAGGGAGATGTGAGAAGTGTCGGTCGCAGGCCCAGGGCCCCGCACTGAAAGAAAAGGTTTGTTAGTCGCTACAAAAACTGTTTGGTTGATTTTTTCCAAGGCGAAATTTTGTTGTTGGTAAAAAACGGATTGTGGTTCTCAATAACACGTAGATTGAGAAGTACCAACGCTATTTAGTGCTCAGAAACATATATTTTTATTAACAAGAAATGTATTGGCTGCCACCAAAACATCTAGTGGGCAGCAATAGAATTAATGTCATCCACAGTAATAACATTTTGCTGCGACTGCAAAACTACACCCATTATATACTGCGCGTGCGCTCTGGTGGCATATTCGAAGTGGCCACCTTCTGTCTGGCCACGATGCCATATTTGTCCGCGTTTGTTTTTTGAATCAGGTTACGAACTAATTCAAGAGAAATATTCTTAAGAACGTCATTTATATCATTTCTTTTTTCTAAAGAAAGGAATCATTTCCACGTAAATTATTCCAGAAGATTAACTTCCCACGTGGTGAAGGTTGTAGCTGTTGTCATGTGTGCCACATATTAGATTGATGTTATCCATGCTCCAGACAATAGCTTAACGTTGAGCAAGGTAGCTCAACGGTAACACACTGAGCTCACAGGTGCGATGTCCAGGGTACGAGTCCGGGTTCTGATGTTTTTTATTTTAGTTTGTATGTTGGCGACCACAAACGTCATTTTGTAGTTGCCACTAAATACTGGAATGACAAAAAACTTTTGTTGGTGCTACAAAATATTTTGTGATATCTATATTGACAAAAGAATTTTGTGGTTACCAATAAAATTGTATTGGTCACCACAAAACCGTTTTTTTGGTGTGGCCTTTTGTGGCCAAACGCCACCATTCATTCAGAGCATGTGTATGTGCCAAGAGTGCAAACTATTGATTTCTCTGCAATGAAAATTTTTGGTTAGAAGTATTTGTGTTGATTTCATCTGTCTGTGACAATAAGTATGAGTTTATTGAACCTGTG
Organism: Clitarchus hookeri; assembly: GCA_002778355.1. Lineage (NCBI taxonomy): Eukaryota > Metazoa > Arthropoda > Insecta > Phasmatodea > Phasmatidae > Clitarchus > Clitarchus hookeri. The sequence goes on from NQII01004340.1 coordinate 290,969, forward strand.
ACAATGAGCGAACAAGATTGGCAGACGGTATTCACAAGTGAGCCTCCCAAGACAACATAAAGAGCTTACGTAGCTAACCTCAGAAAAGGCTACACACGCCTTAAACCTCGTTATGGACTCAGAAACTAACTAGAAAGAACTGAGGAATCCTAGTTCAGACATACTCACTTGGATGAAAATGTTCTTCCTTTTGATTTAAAGAAATAAAGGAGTGCTAGAAAGTAAATAAAGAACCAGAGGATCAAGAAGGTCAGGGCATTGAAGGTGGTCCAGGTAGCGACAAAGACAGAGCCCTTAAGGAGATCAAAGCAGAATCAGATGATATTCTCATCAAGTTTTTTATTATTGTATTCTTGATAAGAGAAAAGTTAATAAATAGTATGCTAATTAAATTCTACTATAATTGTATCAACTAAGATCATGCTTGGAGAGAGCTTTGCACGATAACGCACAATTAACAGGACACGGAAGATGCCTGGAGCACTGTTTAAAAGGAGGCATCAAAATTCCTTTAAAAATTATGACAATGCTAAACCGACTTTTGCATAAATGAAAAAAATCGGTAAATTAAATGGCACGGGAAGTTATACTATCATATTCTGCCGATGATGGCCAAAGTAGTGAAGAAACAAAAATTAAGTTCTAGTAAAATTAAATCCCGCAGAATAAAGATTGAAGAATAAAAACTTCCAAAGAGTTAGAGGAGGCGAGATATTGATAGACGCTAGAGTTCTGCTCATAAGATAAAGATCAGTGAGAAGCTCAAGGAACTGATACTACGGATAGATGAGCCGCGGAAGAAACACTCCAAGGTCGTCTTGTAGGATGTACCGAGAAAGGAGTACAGCAATGGCCTGTTGCCAAAAAAATGGAAATAGAATCCAGGGGATGAAGAGGTAAACACGGAAGTATTTCTGAAGGGAACGAATATTCGACTTAAAGCAAGACTAAAAAAGGAAAATTAGAATATAGGGTTTAAAGGGTCATGAAAATTCAGAAATCTTCTGACGTAAAAAATTTTGTTCTTTGGATATGTAAGGTGCAAAGTTCGGGACTTTTTGGATCCATTGTGGTTCTACAAGTATAAACAACATGGACACAAAGGTAAGCATTGTAAAGGTACTGAAGGATGTTACACATGTAGATTAGAAGGATGATAACTTTTCAGACAATAGCAAATGTAAAGGGAATAAGGATAAATCTGTATGCGGTAACTGCTTAAACGATAAAAGTATCATACACGTCGAATGGACTCAAAATGTGTCCAGATTATGAAAAGGCTTTTGCAATGGAACTGTAAAGGATCGTGTACGGATATGAATGACAGCCTTACAGAAAATCAGAATATGACAAATAAACCTACTATGTAGTGCTGTTGCAACATCAAAAATAGTGGTCATCAAGAAATTAACCTGCTACTAATGCAACAATCATACACACTTTAAGAAGCCAAATTATTTTATTGCCGGTAAATATAGTTTCATATGGAAAAAACCATATGTAGGAATATGGTTCCGGGCAAAACACCAGAACTGTATGACAATGGATAGCCCTATGTCAGATAATCACGTATGTGTAATAATCAGTCAATATATAAATTAAACTTCTTGGGATCTCCCTACTTCCAGTACTCTGAAGATACCCGAACACATTTGGAAAAGTGGAATGAGTGGTTACAAATACTGGAAAGGGAGCGGCATATTATTGGCGCTGATATGAATGTGAAGTCCGTGCAATGGTCTGGAACAAAAATGGGTGAGCACAGTATGGCAATTTATCGCTATGTTCAGTACACGACACAGAGTGATATTTGCACATAACTATCACCTGAGTAAATGCAACCAGAGTGGTTAGAGACTGAACAGTGACTGTAGATTCAACCAGTGATTACCGACTATTTGCGCTAAATATAAATTTTGTCCCAGTTCCAGAAATATCTCAAATCCTAAGGTAAGTACTGATGGGGAATATTCAAAGGTACCCAGACGGATATTCAGAAGGTCTGCACAAACGAGCTGAACAAGTCACGAAGTTGATTCAAGACACCTGCAGATGCTACCTTATTTCAAAGGTATATAAAGAATACTAGAACACATGCATTGAGACTTCAAATGGTAAATAGTACCATCGACAATGGAAGAATTATTTGAAATTTTTAAAGGAGAAGAATAAATACTCAAGGAACTTCGTGATGAAAAAATAAAACTAAGATCCTGGGGGGGGGGATATTAAAGATTATAGCAAACAAGTTAACACATAACCGGTGAGTGAAGAGACTAACAAGACAATGAAGAATAATAACTGATGATCAGAGAATGCACACGAGTTAGTTACAACCATTATTTCAGATGATAGTTTGGACGGAGAAACCCATTCTCAATAAAAGAAGCTATTCTGTATTGATGAGTACCGGATACCCCGCCAAAAAACTGAATACATGATTTAAGATTTGGATCGAATCATGAAAGAAAAGAATAATAAGGTGCCAATGACTTTGAAGAATCTATCCATGAACACATTACGATCTTCTATCATTAAATAATAAATGCCTGGCTCAATGATGCTTTCCAAAGATAGGAAAACAAGTACTTCTGAAGATTCTGTATAAAGGTGGGGATAAAGGCCCCATTAAAGAAAAATCCTACAGACCACTAACTCTTCTCCCAGTATTAGGGTAAGTATTGGAAAAACTTAGATATGTGAGACTGCTATCATTTTTAGGGGCTACATAAGGATTGCATAAAAAACAATATGGTTTTCGGAAAGCGATAAGGACTTAAAGAGCAGTGATTGATGTCAAGAAAATCAAATTAACGAGGTAAGTATATTTCCTTGGCACACTCTTGGTTATTAGGGGAGCGCTTGATGTTTGGTGGGCTGAGGTGCTTTGGTAGCAAAAGGAAAATGAATATCCCATAAATATCTACAGCTTGATACGATCTTTCTTCGAGGATAGAATAAGCATATGTGAATTTAATGGAGAAACGAATGTGAAAAGGGTGTCAATAGGGATCATTCCTTGGACTACTATTGTGGAATACACCCTTTGGCACATTGTTGCCAATAAATCTTCCAGAAGGTTACAAAATAATTGCATATGCTGATAATGCACTTATTGTAATTACAGCATGGAACATAAGGAAACTTGAGGCAAAAACAGAATAAATCCCGAGGAAATAAGTGGAATGGGGAAGTAAGGTGAATCTTGAGTTTTCAGTAGAGAAAACTAATACTATGATTATGACGAGGAGTCTGCAAAAATTTTATCCTAAGATTTTTGTGATGACCTGTTCAACTGATAAATAAAGTCCAATATCATGGAGTAATACTTGATAGCAAGCTTCGGTTTCAAGACCACATTGCATACCTCATGAATAAAGCAGCGTGTCTCTTCTATAAATAGAATTTATATTGTATATTTTAGAAACAACAACTACAAAATTTTATATTTTAAAAATGTATTGGTTTTTCCTTAAAAAAATATTTAAACACTGGCATAATAAATGTGTAAATCATGTATTTACGTGAAAAATAAGTTAACTTAGAATCGAAGCCACTTCATTTTGACAGCTTTATCGGTACAAATTTGGTATTAAGTATCGGGACTAGGTTATTGGTTACCGGCAGCTAGCATGAGCTCTTCGTTCCTGTTTTCATTCTTTGGTTAAAGTGTAACGCCTGTGATTCACGAGGACCGCGGTGGTGCAGTGGTCGGACTACTCGCCTCCCACCATGGCGAACCGGGTTCGATTCCCGTCGGGGTCGCCCCCAAGATTTTCGCACGTGGGAATCGTGCCGGACTGTGCCACTGGTCAGCGAATTTTCTTTTGAATCTCCCGATTCTCCCGCCCTTGCATTCCAGCGCTGATTCATATTCACCTCGCTTTACCCTAATCGGCACGCATGACCCCACTCTCTATTATTCACCCAGAATTTCTAAGTAAATGTTTTTAAGGTCCTGTTGGTTACAGTAAATACTGAAATATTGCTCTGGGTTGTCAGTGCCTGAGCATGTGAGGTGAACTCCCAACTCCAACACAGTTCTGCCAGCTACTGTTACTCGGCCAGTCATTGCAGTCCAGTTTGTATGTTGCACTGCAGATTTAAATGACACAGACAAGGCGCCCCATGTATGATAAGGGGTATCATACAACCCCCGTGTTGTATGATAAGGGTTATCCGAGTAGAGGGAGGGTGGGTTAAGACAGCTATGAGGTTCCTATCCGAGACATTAGCAGGCGCATACTGCTAGCGTCGCGAACACAAGGCGTGTTGATGCCAGGCGCCCGATGATACAGCGCGCCCATGCTCAATAGATCGTGAATTTTTAACAAGGCGTGCCCCGGATAAAACATGGATATAACAACCCATTTTTTTCCTTCTCTTTCCACTCTCTTTTTTTCTCTCTCTCTCTCTCCTACTCACTCCATCGCCTTGTGATTAGGGACCGGCGAAAAAGTAAATGCTTCATGACGGAGCCTCGGTGGACTGACTCCCTCCTCCCCTTCTGTGGATGGAAGTGCGAAAGAAGGCAGAATAGTGAAAAAGAAGAATACATGCGATCTGAGACTTGCAGGGAAGAAAACGGCAATGGCGTGGAAGGAGAGTGAAATCAGGAACAAACCAATCGTCTTTTCCCATGTACGTCTAGCACGTGAATATCTTTTCCGACACTATTGAGATGCTCAATCGAACGAACGGCTGGGCGTCTTTAAAAATCGAGCGCGAGAGGTGATATCGTCTGGCGAGGCGTTTGTGCGCAGTTTGAGCGCGCATGGTTATGGCGTTCAGCACACCACCGTTATCTCCCGTTTCCCACGTCCTTGCATTCTGGCGTTGCTCCACTCTCACTATGCTCTCGTCGGCTCTCAAGATCTCAATTTTAATAGCCGCCCAAATCTCTCGATTCCACTCCTGTCACCATTTTACGTCCCGGTTGCAGTATGTTCACAGTTTTCTAAATACACTCTAAAAATGTCATACAATCTTTTCTGTGTGGCAAAAAAAAAAATCTTTGAGGCTGTTTTGTTTACAGGAACACAATTTTGCTTTATTGTTCTCAAAAGGTGACATTATATTGAGTTCAACAGCACATCCGAAGATATAAATAACATATTTGGCCATCCTGCACTCAAAAGGCAATATGATGTCTGACACGATCCATGCCACAAAACCGAAAATCGGATAAATAGTACGAACTAAGTAAATCGCGAAGAGAAACAGCCGTCGTACTATGGGCTCCCGTGCTGAAAACAAGATAGCCGAGAAGTTCTTAGGATATGGAGACCTATCATTGGAACAAGGCTACCCGAATGTCCTGAATTATCCGTGGATATGATTGACTTCAAGAATACAACATCCATTAGCATTCCAATCATGCTTGGTACGTTGAGATCTTAGGACGTGGACGGCCAGTCAAGATGTGTGTTGTCCTTGATTTCCAGGTAATTATCCACCAACGCAGTCTGATGTGGACGGGGGTTATCATCCACAACGACGGTAACGCTCGTTGAACCTGTGAAAATCATGACCTACATTTGGAGGACAATATCTTGCACACCTGCACTGTTACAGGGCCCCGATAAAACACTTGGAAGAGTGAGCATGAGCCATGATAATGCCGTTCCGGACCAAAATGCCATTACTTTGACGCCGCACCGCCACTGTGGAAGACATGGTGGCTTATAGTGTCGTAGTTAATGCCTCCAGGCACACACTATATGATGCCTGAAGGTTAAGGGGTTTTGCAATAATGTAGTCGTTTACTGTTTCATTTGAAGGACGAATATATTTTCTCAANCAGACTATATGATGCCTGAAGGTTAAGGGGTTCGCAATAATGTAGTATTTTACTGTTTCATTTTGAAGGACGAATATATTGTCTGGAGTTATACAAGAACTATGTTCATGAACACTTGAGAGGTGTGGTACCTAATTTGACTACTCGTATTGACTGTTTACGACTTCGTGGTGCAGGGGGGGGGGGCTTCTCTGGACGGTGATTGTATACTTAACTCTTGCTGGTATGATGTCAACTGTGGAGGGTGAGCTCCGGCGATGGGCGGCCTTGGACAAAGGCCTGCAGGTGCTGCCGTCTCACTGGACCGCTGTTCTACTGACGTACTGACGTGGCCGAGGGTCCGATGTGCCCCCGGCCCCCTCGGCGTGGTTGACTTCTCTCTGCGCGGCGATATTCAACTGACTGCTCTTTCGAACTCACGTCTCTGGGCGGTAATAATTGACTGACCCGACTAACCTCTCTGCTCGGTAATAATCAACTGTCCTCCCACTTCTCTCGTAAAGGGGTTTTTATGCACGCCAGCCTCCTTCCTTAAGTTTCGGCACGTGTCTCTATTATTAGGGGAGGGAGTGAGGTGGAAGGCAATGCAGAACAATGCCTTTCAAAACACGTGCCCTGGTTCCTGAAGGTTGGGGGTGGCACTTTGCTCCTAGCTTGCTCTGTCAGCTACTTGTCGGTGTGTTTCCACATTGTCCTGTGTTTAGCTAAGAAGGGAGGGGGTGTTCTCCGCACCATTATCCAGCTCGTCAGCTGTTTCTTCTGCAGTGCGTGTTTTCTGAATTAAGGCGAACTGTGTTTCTATATATCGTGAAACCTCTGCGATCAACAGATCTCACGGGCCTGCTAGAGGCGTAGGGAGGTGGGTGGGTGAAGGGGGAAGGCCTAAGCCGCAGGACACGTGTAACTGTGCTCCGCCACCTGCCTCGTGACACGTGTCGACTGAGAGGCGCTCGCAAAGTGGGTCAGCGAGGTTTCTATTCCAAAAGACGTCACAGGTCAACTTCTATAAAGGCAAATCTTCAATTATGTTTGCTAAGGTGTTCATATTCCCAGTTCCTGCCATGCGTAGAAACATAGACTCAAGATGAGGTAGACCGATTTTTCGTCTTCTGCGCATGAACCTAACACTCACCTATCCCTTACTAATACAACTGTCAAAATCACATGACCAACAGTGACGAATGTGTCTGTTTGTATCTTAATTTTTAAAATACAAGCCCTATTATGTGAATAAAATAACTTAACCATTTTTAATTTCCTATATTTGCAATAGAATCTGGTTAGAGAAAGTATAAAATACATCCCAAATCACTTGTTTACTAAACAGTGTTCCAACCTCCAATCCTATCCTCGTCGTTTATAGTAGTCGTATTGGCAGAAAAGCCGTTCATTGTTGTGTCACGAAGACTGGTTTTGCGCAGATAGCGTGGTCACTTTACTCCACATTAACTCTGCGCGTATAAACGGTGGAAATCGCTACGAAGACAGAACTTGGAATTGTCCGTAACCAAGGGTGCGATTCTCATTCATTTGCTTATCGTGAGACGATTTATGTCGTGGAAACAATAAGCTTGAGTGGAAGTTGCTGTGCCACGGAGTTTAGTAGTCACCTGCCTTTCACAGTACCATCAAATCTACTATGCTCGGCTAGCAATGATCACGTAGTTGGGCTTCCCATAAGCAGAAATGTGAATGAGATTGGCACACCAGGACGCAGCGCAGCTTCTCTCTTTTTCATGCCTGATGTTCTCTGCGACATACTAATGGGCCACTTGCGGGAGGTGGTCAATTGGATACGTCTCGTAGGCTTCCAGGTTTAGATTATGACTTTATTTAAGCGTTGGTATTCATTACAGTTCGGAATGCTCCTTCCCGAGACTACACACACCTCTCTAGTAAGATCACCTGCTCTTCTCTGAACTGCATTTCTTGGAAGGCCGGGTCAAATAACGATATTGTCATGGCGTTGTACTCCTTGGATGTCCATCGCTGACTGAATGATCGACTGACATTTTCTCCATGCCTCAATCAACCTCAAGCCCTGTAAATGATACACTGATGGATTTGCAAGGCTCGTGACACCATCATCTTAATTTGACTTTCTACCAGTCGTCCTCTAATTCTTCATCTCATAACATCGTCGATAGGAGCTCGTTGAGACATGCGGTCAAATGCAAGCTACCTGCACATCAAGAACACGCAAACTACCCGCTATGTTATGTTACTCCTTTTGCAATGCTACCTCTGATCGTGTTTACAGAACTAGATTTTTCAGTCAGGGTAAGACTGTAGAATCTTGACTTTACTCGGGTCGGGTTTTCGAAATTCACTACAGCTTAGTAACAGCTATGTATTTTTACTTTGGGCTTTGCGCAGAATTGTTTACCTACTTTGTGTTGTTTCGCGTATGTGGCTTAGAACTTAAATAATATAGTTACATCATATTAGACATACCACAGCATTACTAAACACACATTCGTTTTGACTTGAAACACGACGTCAATGGTACCACGAAAGAGTATAAAATTAGTACCCTTGAAATTTCTTCTACCGCTTCCTTCTTCTTTCTTTACAGTCAATCAACCTTAACAGTTCAGGAGGGCATTATCGAAAGTTTGCAATTTTGATTAAAATGCTTATGGAGGAAACGTGTAAAAAATTTCTCGGACAGCTTTATCCTCTATGATGACACATTAGGCAATGTTTCAATAACATTTTATGTGGTAAAAGTTGTTTGCTATTAAAATAACACATTTAAAATATTTGCTAAGTATTAACATTTATTTTCTTTTTGTAAACTTCTGTTATACTTAAAATTAACATTGCCATGGGGCTGATCCGTGGAATTGTTATGAATGCGTTTTACTTATATGCAAATGAATATTCTAATCTGTATGGAACAATAAACTATAACATAAGTGGCAATACTGTTACAATTTATGTCCATGTTTGTGGGCTAAACCGGTTCGTTAAGGGATGTAGGTCTTAATTAAATTAAATAGTTAACTTTAGATTCCTAATATATTTAAATAAATACAACCAAAAATTCTCTCGACTCAATACCTCACAATCATTTGTTATTACTTGCTATTTACAACGAATGAATAAAATCGATACAATTTAATTTACAATCACCCCAAAGAAACAAATGTAACTAAATAGCTGAAATTAGTCCTAATAAACAGTGTATTAAAACGTATAGAATTACGTTATAAATTATACGTCCATATTTGACAGTTTAAATATTTACAATAAAGTCCGTATCACATGTTCATTCTGCCCCACCTCAATTCAGTCCAGATCCCACCAGTCCGCAATGTTCTAGAGTTCTCGAGTGCCTTCATGCACAGTAGCCTTCACTCATCGGGTTTCACGCCCTCTAGCCCATCCAAACCACAAGCATCTCGTCCGCCGTCGTCTCGCAATCTCCCGTCGTCGTCCGTCCTCTCCACCGATGTCCCTCGCCGCACTCGACTTCACTCGGTTACAGCACTCACAAAAGACTTCTGCCAACAGACTCCCGACCCTGGGGCGGCTTCTATATTTATAGGGTCGTAGGCAATCGCCCAGAAATTTTTCTACATGCTGCGTTACACCGAAGGTCCTAGTTCCAAGAATATTCTTGCCCATCATCTAAACTGGTCGGCTTCCCCAGAATGAGGGGAGAAGNGACCGCGCATGGAGCTCGCGCCCCCTGCGTCTCTCGAAGTGTAACAAAACATTTAAACGTTATGTTTGCAATAGAATGCCAACTCCTAACTTTATTTTTTATTAATTCGCTCCCAAATTATCTAGAAGCCTCAACGCCATGGTGTAATGAGGCATGAATTTCGGTATGGGCAGTGATTTTTTTTTCCAAAAGTTTATTTTATAAGTATTGGTTTTACTGTGAACCACTTTTATGTATATCCGACACATTTACCAGACCGTGCACTGAACATGTGACAAAAAAGTTACACGCAATTCGTCGAAGTTTAAAATTACTGCCGGTCATTTTACAACTCCCGTACTCCTTTGAGGTAGGTTACACCAAAATTTTCACGAAGAATCCAAAATACAATTTTACTACCACTACTTAAGTCCAGAGCTCAACAGCAAGACAAGAGTGCAAATTTATCCACAGATACACACTGAGAGAAAGGTTTGTACCAGCCAACGAAATATTTGTTTGTATAGGGCCAAAAATATATTTAGTTTCCCGAACAAAATATAAAGTTCAGTAAACAATAGTTAAAAATCAGCAAAATTAATAATTTCGTTTATCTAACAACATAAACTAAAAAAAAAGCTACTTTATTGGGCCATAATAAATTAGACAATCAACTAAAATGTCGTTGAAACAAATGCATGTATTTGTTTGAGCACTCATTTGATTTCCTTCGTTCTAAAATACAGCTCGAAAGTTTGTTGGCATTTTTTATGACAATTGGTATAGTAACGGTGTTAGTCAATGCAATTATAGATGCTTAATAACGGTATACATATACGAACGAAACAAGTTCAACAGCAAACTGAAAAGTAAAGCTGTAATATTTGAAATATTTATTTTCGCACGTTGTCCAGTATTTGTAATGTATGTATTTCAAAACACTTCAATATCACCGCATTCACTTAGGTTGAGGTTGCTAAGGTGAAGCGCTCGAGCGCCAGTTATGTAGGTTTGATTCTCGATCGAGTTTCCTATTTTTTTTACATTAACTAAAATTGTTTCATGTACGTAGAGCCAAACAAATCTTTAGTGGCGCCAAAAAAACCTCTGTTGTTTCGATTAACCAAAGAAGAACAAAAAAAAATATTTTTTTTCATCAAAAAAATATTTAAATGCCTCTATACAAACAATTAATTGGTCGCGCCGAAGATACTTTTTTTGATTCAACGAAACCTTTTTCTCAATGCAGAAAGGAAAGTAGGTAGGTAGGCAGGTAGGTAGGTAGGTAGGTCTTAACGTCTCTTCGACAGCCAGTTTATTAGANGGGGGGTTCGAGTTGCGTCACCCCACTCAGAGTCGGACCGCGCATGGAGCTCGCGCCCCCTGCGTCTCTCGAAGTGTAACAAAACATTTAAACGTTATGTTTGCAATAGAATGCCAACTCCTAACTTTATTTTTTATTAATTCGCTCCCAAATTATCTAGAAGCCTCAACGCCATGGTGTAATGAGGCATGAATTTCGGTATGGGCAGTGATTTTTTTTTCCAAAAGTTTATTTTATAAGTATTGGTTTTACTGTGAACCACTTTTATGTATATCCGACACATTTACCAGACCGTGCACTGAACATGTGACAAAAAAGTTACACGCAATTCGTCGAAGTTTAAAATTACTGCCGGTCATTTTACAACTCCCGTACTCCTTTGAGGTAGGTTACACCAAAATTTTCACGAAGAATCCAAAATACAATTTTACTACCACTACTTAAGTCCAGAGCTCAACAGCAAGACAAGAGTGCAAATTTATCCACAGATACACACTGAGAGAAAGGTTTGTACCAGCCAACGAAATATTTGTTTGTATAGGGCCAAAAATATATTTAGTTTCCCGAACAAAATATAAAGTTCAGNTGTACCAGCCAACGAAATATTTGTTTGTATAGGGCCAAAAATATATTTAGTTTCCCGAACAAAATATAAAGTTCAATAAACAATAATTAAAAATCAGCAAAATTAATAATTTCGTTTATCTAACAACATAAACTAAAAAAAAAGCTACTTTATTGGGCCATAATAAATTAGACAATCAACTAAAATGTCGTTGAAACAAATGCATGTATTTGTTTGAGCACTCATTTGATTTCCTTCGTTCTAAAATACAGCTCGAAAGTTTGTTGGCATTTTTTATGACAATTGGTATAGTAACGGTGTTAATCAATGCAATTATAGATGCTTAATAACGGTATAAATATACGAACGAAACAAGTTCAACAGGAAACTGAAAAGTAAAGCTGTAATATTTGAAATATTTATTTTCGCACGTTGTCCAGTATTTGTAATGTATGTATTTCAAAACACTTCAATATCACCGCATTCACTTAGGTTGAGGTTGCTAAGGTGAAGCGCTCGAGCGCCAGTTATGTAGGTTTGATTCTCGATCGAGTTTCCTATTTTTTTTTACATTAACTAAAATTGTTTCATGTACGTAGAGCCAAACAAATCTTTAGTGGCGCCAAAAAAACCTCTGTTGTTTCGATTAACCAAAGAAGAACAAAAAAAAAATTTTTTTTCATCAAAAAAATATTTAAATGCCTCTATACAAACAATTAATTGGTCGCGCCGAAGATACTTTTTTTGATTCAACGAAACCTTTTTCTCAATGAAGAAAGGAAAGTAGGTAGGTAGGCAGGTAGGTAGGTAGGTAGGTCTTAACGTCTCTTCGACAGCCAGTTTATTAGANAGAAAGGAAAGTAGGTAGGTAGGCAGGTAGGTAGGTAGGTAGGTCTTAACGTCTCTTCGACAGCCAGTTTATTAGAGACGGGGCAAGTTGCTCAGTGAAGCAGGAACGGGTAAGCAATCGATCATGGCCTGTAATTAAGGAACCATCTCAGCATTCGCCTCGAGCGATTTCGGGAAACTATGGAAAACCGAAATCAGGATGTTCAAACCTGGTTTCGAACCTAGTTTCTCCCGAATGTGAATCAATGAAAACAAAAGTTAAGATTATACAGAACAGAGAAAGTACGAATCCAGAGACGAAACTAACCAAGTTTACGCGAACCAGGTTGCCATCTTGTTAACCAATATAATTCTATAAAATAGGTAGGGCGGAATGTTAATTGAAATTTCAACCGGAAAAATATATTCGAAAACAACAAAAATTTTAAATATATAATCAGAATTATGATTGCACACATAATAGCACACCAATTCAACTATTTTATTTAATATCGTTCCACACTCCACGTATGTAATGGCGGGAATTTCAGATGTCATTTTTAAGTGCGCTGAGATCAAAGAGACCGCGACATTTCTGCCTAGTTCCTATGTGGTGGTAATGGTTACACATGGTTCAGGGTTCATAGAACACTTTGAAAGTAAATAATAAACCTTTATTTGAAATACATTTTTCCTTATAACTGGTCGCGTTTTAATTTAAACTCTGAATACAACGTTCATAATCTATCAAAAGACAACTCTAGGAACATTTGTATTGTTCCTGCAACAACTAAAACTGCAATAATCTATCAAAAGACAATTCTAAGAATATTTGCATTGTTCCTACAACAAGTAGAACTGCAATAATCTATAAAAAGGTTTTATTCCTAGTAATCTGTGAAGTTGAATTGTTGATTCCCTGGAAACCGACTATAATACTGTGTAGCCGTCATTCCTCTTATGTTCACTCTCAGAATGGACAACGTTCGTTAGAACCATGAACACGTTCATTTTTGCAGTTGCGTAAGAATTTATAACGGGTCAAAAGGAAAATCTGGAGAGCAGGGATTCCAAAAATACACTGGAAAATTGCTTACTTTGCTGCAACACATGATTTTTTTTCGGAAAGAAAATGTTTTTGAAATATGAACCCCAGCAATGTAGGCTTACCACAAACATATTTGTTTGTTTGATCTATATAGTAATGACAATAATAACATTAGACTGTCATTACGAAATTTCAGGAGACATTTTTTGTGGTAACTTAACATAATTTATACCGTAAAAAAATTTGTGTTCTGAAAAACAATTGTGATTAGGAAATAAGAAAGTAGTAACAAATCNCCGTAAAAAAATTTGTGTTCTGAAAAACAATTGTGATTAGGAAATAAGAAAGTAGTAACAAATCTTTAAAAAATTTATTCATTACAAAAGGAAAAATAATGAAATTCGGGCGGCTTTGTGACACGAGTCCCCCCTCTCTCCCTCTCCGCCCCTCCATCAAAGTGTTAGCAACCTAACGCTTTTCATTACACAACGACCACTATGTCTTATTGTTTTCTGATTAGTCTGATTCCCTTTATACGTGGGTTATGTCAGTTAGTAGCATTGATCTCTATATACCACCTCCTCAGAAGAATTGCTGTTAATTATTTGGAGAATCACTATCCACTTTCGAATAACAATGATTGCAGGATGACTGCACATTTTTCAGTTGTAGTGTTATAACGGCAGAGCATATTGTTTTATGTATGTTTGCTTTGGGATAACAGTTGAGTACTGAAAACTACAATGTACGACAGAAAACCTTTAATATCGCAAAAACCGTTACCTCTGGTAGGAAGTAATATTACTTTACTGTAAATAAAAGCAACTTAGAGAAAGTTTATTTCTTTACTTTAAAGTAAGGCAATACACTCCATTAAACAAAAACGTATAAGTATTAACTTTACTTTTTGTAAATCAATAGATTTGTAGTAACTTTATAGAACAAATATCAATAATTTTGCTAATTTGTAATGAATTCATAAGCTTGTACATTATTAATTTTCTTGTATAATTTTTTTATAATACATCACCAATGGTTAAATATAAGAAACAACGTTTGCCTCAATTTCGCCATGTAAAAGTGAGACGTAAATAAATAAATAAAACATTTATTAGAAGCAAATCTATATTTTCCAATCCGTCTCTATGAATTAAACTAGAATATTGTTACTGTAAACAAAACCGTGTCAAATAAATGGTTTTCTTAGCCACGCAGAAGAGTTTGTATGAAATTTTTTTAGAGTAAATTCAGTGAACTTTGAACAGACTGCAACCACGACGTGATGTGGTGATAGAGAAGATTCTGGCTCTCGGGGTTCACTTCATTCGCAATATGAGGATTTATAACATCTTCTTTGTTACACAAAGACTTCGAGTTGTGATAAACAGGGTTTAGCCGCACGACTGCAGGACATTTTCATCCCAAGAATACTTTTCTTGTCGTCTCACCTCTCGAGCCAGGCGAGTATCTCCCACTCTCTTTCTCACTCGTCCTCTCTCTCTCTCCCTTTTTTTCCCAACCCCCTCTCGGTAACGTGGCGGCATCTAGCCCGCGCCGCCGCCATTAATCTTCGTCAGCTCACCCAAGGAGCCCCGGGAGATGTCCTGTCAGAATGTCCTGTCGGGATGCGGCGTCAAGATAACGCGGCGAAGGAAACACGCCTCTCCGGGAAGAGTTCCTGCACTTCTTTTTCGGAACACTGGTTATCCCTTACCTCGACGGGGCGGTCGTTTACAAGTGTCGCCGCGGAGGAGAGACCATTTTGTCTGGAAACACTACACGGAGCTTTTTTTTTCTTCTTCTAAGCTTCGTTCGCAGTTTTTACGTTTCTCTCTGTCCTCCGAGTGAGAGATGCACTAAGGTTAATTCTACCCAGGTAAGGAACAAAACGAAATTTCTTATGAGAGAGTTTGGCACAGGAAACATTTTCGCCGCTAGGTGCGTAGTGTTCCAAAAGATAACGTTTACTTAAAGTTTTTAGCTACGTAAATTATAAAAGAGATCGATTTTACTCAGTTACGAAGTTATTTCATATTTTATTTATGGTTATTAGAGATATACAGTTTGAATGTAGAAAATTTATAATATCTGGTACACATGCGTCACTACCACTTACCTAGTGGCTAAAATTTTCCCTTTACCAAATTTTTAACAGTAATCATCCCTGCCTGTAGTATACGTAACCTTATATGCACCGACGGGGCAAAAACTTTTAGCCGCTTTTAAAAAAATGCTGTTCTTAAACAATATTTATAAAACGTCTATGGGCATAATTCGTGAGTGAAGGCTTTGGGCTTAACATCGAGGTCTTGAGAGCAGATGAGTGTTAAGCGNGGGGGGGGGGGAACGGGAGATCCTCGATAAAATCAGCCGACCAGCGGCATCGTCCAGCACGATTCCCACATGCGGAAATCCGAGGGCCACCTTACCGGGAATCGAACCCGGTTCGCCTTGGTTGGAGGCGAGTAGTCACCACGGCCTCAGGAATAATTTGTATTAGTTTATTCATAAAGTGCCAGGCTTACCTGGGCCCCTGCTTGCTACCTTCCGATAAGAATATGTACAACACATGTAAAGAAAACAGAGATTTGTTAAGAGTTTTTTGTCGTGCGGGATTGAAATTAGATGGAGATATAACATCTGCGAAATGCAGAAGCAGGGGGAAACGTGTGTTCCCGAGACAACTCGCCTGCCAACGGCAACGCCCGCCATATTTCCTACATACGAAATCCCGATGACCCCATCGGGAGTCGAAACCGATTTGCCTTGGTGTATAGCGAGTAATCTGACTGCTACACCACCGCGGCCCCTGAAGAACACAGATAAGAACAGAAGAGTGGCTATGCTCTCCCGTCACATATTCAACTTCTAGGCGGTGATTACTGAAGTGAAGCAAAGTATACTATGTAATCTATTTGGTTTTGCTGAACGTCAACTTGCAACTAAGATTATTTCAATCGTAAATTTATGGTTAAGCCCATATCTGAGCTCGAAACTATTCAGCTGAATGGTTGCGCCTCAGCTATCAACGCTCTCATATTAAAAGCATGTATTTTGAACTTCACAAATAAAGCAGATATACGTACTTCAAAAGGAACAAATGCGCGTGTTCCGATTTTACTGCGCTAGTAACGACTCGCGAGAATGCAATTTGTAGTTGGCACTACTTGTACCGTATGAATTCAACGAAATGAGTGGATTGAGTTCACTCCCATGTAACAAGAGTAATGCATTCCAGCAATAGTGCGTTGTATATATATTCAGACCCTTTTCGTAAAACTAAACGTGCCTGCTAAAGTGCCACTTCAGCACTCGTTGAACATGCGCATTCCTATCGCAGACTATCTGATTCGGACGATTACACCGCAGTGAACAGTAAGTATGTAATGTGTAGAGATTCATTCTGTCTACAGTAATTGGCTTGGATGACTCCATAGGCGTAAAAAATTTTACACTACTTACTGAATCATAGTAATTATTTTTGTTACAAAAATTGCTTAAACTCATGTTCGTCAAATGACAAAGATAAGTAGACTTACCATTCTGAACTCCAAAAAATGTTTTTGTTGCAAGAATTATTAATTTTACGAAATATGTTAGAAAAGTATGCTATTATCAAGTGCAAGAAATTAAATGCGAGCCTCTTACCAAAATTGCATGAGCTTTGTGGCCCTCACAAAAAACTTAAACATTTTTATTGCACATTACAAATTAACATTTTCACTCCACATGAACATTTGTATAACATTTTCAGCTTATAAAATTATAAGCGTTTTCGTGCACATGATTTTCTAAAATCCTGTTATAAACGAAACCTTATTTTGGATAATATACTTGAACAAAATTTATGAAAAAGATATAGAAAAGTGATTAAAGTTATTATTAACTGTGATTTTAACAAGATAGTGTAACGTCTGCTAATTTAAAGAACTTTTAATATTGTCTGGTTTTCACAGCGTGTTAATGCTTGTATCAACCAGCCGCAAAGTTATTCAGTTAATCTTTCATTTATTCAGCTGTTAGTTTAATTGTTAAATAGATTAATTGTTTCTTAGTTAAATTATCAGTAATTTTTTTTAATGTGAATTATATCCACTTAATTCGTTTCATGGGGAAATGGTAAAGTTTGAAAATATTGTGGCTACATTTTCGTTACGTCGCTATGGCAACCAATATATTGATACTAATCCTGGCGCGTGATACGCAGAGATTTAAATTGTATTGTTATAAATATATATATATTTTTTTTCAGTTTAAAAATATTTTTACAGGGAAGAAGACGAGATATTTTGGATTGTGATGCAGTTCCGGGGAGATAGATAACTCCAAATTTTAACTTTTTCGTATAAAATGCAGTAAGATATTTCAACCAAATTCGTCATCTACGACAGCTCTGTAGCAATTATGCCAGATAAGTGTAATAAAAAGGTGAGCAGAACCAGAATTAATCTATATTTTAACATATAATTTTTTACAGACCCGGGTTTGGTTTTACAAATCATGAAAACTCTCATTTTAAGTTTTCCTTTTTTCTCTACCGATTTTGAATTACCTGCCTAGTTTCGTTATGAACACAATTTATTCATTTTGCATTACAATGGAGCAAAAGCTAATGCTGCCAACTAATCTTCAAACAAAAATTGAAAGATGAAAGCCTAACTATTTGATAGCCAGTGACATGTGTTTTCTTTTTTATTGGGTTGAAATAAATTTAATTTTTGAAAAATACTGCGTGTTTCAAGTTTCTTGTTAAAATTCCTTACAGAATAATTTCTTATGGGGTCAATTTAACATTCTCATGCCTTATCTGCTCTTCTTATCATCTTTACTGGGATTTGTCAGTGTCGTTTGTTTATTGTATATTAGGCATATTTCAGTCTTCAGCCGTATTTACAATCAGGTGAGTTGCGAATATTTGCCAGAGTCTCAGCTTACGTCAGTTATACATGTCTTGTGTTGTTATGTATTGTTTTACATTACTAGGACGGGCAAGCATCTGAGTGACTGCAGGAGTTAATTAATATAGCACAGCAGCACATCTCAAAAGTTGTATGGTTGTTCGTCTATGAGACCGACATATGGTTTGGGAACTTTTTCAGACGAAGAAAATCTCTTTGTATGATATGGAATATTCCGTCTTACTGTCTGACTCACTCATTAACTCATTCTACAACGCACAGACAAAACCGCTCTACGCAAATGCATAAAAATTTACCCATGGCTTTCTTTTAGGGTGTAGGCACGCATTCAGAAAGGAGTTTTCGAAATTCTACCTGTAAGAGGGTGAAAATATAAAATCTGTTTTCGAGGTCTCCTCAATATCTTATTAACCAGATGAGGTATCGCTATGCTCTTATATTCAAAATGTTGCCTATGGAAAACCTAAAAACTAATTTCCGGATTTTTATCAATTCAACTTCTAGGAATGTGAATAGGGGCAAAATNAATTCTACCTGTAAGAGGGTGAAAATATAAAATCTGTTTTCGAGGTCTCCTCAATATCTTATTAACCAGATGAGGCATCGCTATGCTCTTATATTCAAAATGCTGCCTATGGAAAACCTAAAAACTAATTTCCGGATTTTTATCAATTCAACTTCTAGGAATGTGAATAGGGGCAAAATNTGCCTATGGAAAACCTAAAAACTAATTTCCGGATTTTTATCAATTCAACTTCTAGGAATGTGAATAGGGGCAAAATATGCAGTACATGAAATGTTTCCTACATTACACCGTTTCCATGCCTATGACTTCCAAAAGAGCATATTTTACAAAAACTTATTAAACGATAAATTTATGAAGACAAAGGAGACCCGTCTCTTACTGCGAAAAACAAAGATACATTTCCCTTAAAATTGCAGACAAATGATCAGAAATGAGCAATATATGTAATTATATATTTCATTTTCTTTAATTGCGCTGTCAGGGAAATACACACGCGATGTTTTTTTTCCTTGTAGGATTCTATCTACGTGTATAAATAAAACTTTATTCCGTTGTTAATAATTTAATTTATAATTTAGATGAAGGATGGATTGGGATGTGTGCCAGCTGTGCAGTAACCAATTTCCTATTACAACATCTAATTGGTTTCTTGAAAACAAACTGTCAAAGTGAAATCTTGCGAATCGTCTAGAGAACTGTCAAAATCACGCATAAAAACAATGGTGAGAACGTTTGTTTTTGTTTGACTCTCCAACAAAACATAACTTTTTTAACGAAATAATGTTTAAACTACATTCCAGTAGCATAAATACTAGAAATACTCAGAAAACAAAAATCAGTTTATCCAACTTTAGTCTATAGTTTTAAAGTGAATCAACAAATAGTTTAAAATATATTGTCATAGAATATGTTTCGAGGATTCAGCAATGTCAACGATACAATAACTCATTAGCATAGTTTGCTTAAGTTGTTCGAAGATGTACAAATAGATTATAAATAAAAGTTCACAGTTGTAGAAATTATTTATACTGTCAATTACCTTGTAGAAATCATCAAAAGCATTTACCCTCCTGGCTTATCATACACAAACTTATCATCAAGGTTGGAGCTCCATTAATCTTATTGCAAAACATTAAGGCTTCTATCTACCTCCTCCCAAAGCACTGAAAACATATACAGTTTGGTATGCTGTTATTTATAAACTTTACTAGCTACAGCATCCGATATTTTCGTGGTACAAAAAAAGTCATGGCTCTATTTTACTGTAGTTTAATATCTTGAACATCGTAACGTAAACCGGCAAGGAAAAAAATTTTAAAAGTAAGCAAAATTATGCCTAAACTAGTTCAGTTATCACTAATTTGTAGATTTTTCAGCCACTAAAGTAAAATTCACATTTCTGTGAAAAAAATGGTATTACAAAGGTATATGGTCACAGCATTAAATTTCTTTGTTTACTGATTAATAAAACTGGATAATTTCACTCGCCGACTATCTGCTTGGTGCTGCCTAGTACGGGCACACGCAAGTGGCCGCGCAGTGTTGAAGTGACACGTCGACGAAAATCTATTGGAGAGGAGGGAGTCTGCTGATCGCTTCAAATGATAACAATTCGCAAGACATCCTCTGCCGTTTTATTTCTCGCAGTCCTGCACTTTGGATAACTCAGTGGAATGTCTCATTTANAATTCGCAAGACATCCTCTGCCGTTTTATTTCTCGCAGTCCTGCACTTTGGATAACTCAGTGGAATGTCTCATTTCATTCTGCCCACGAATGCGAATACGATCTTTGTACTTACCAGGAAAGAACATTTTTACTGGCATGTTGGTTTATATGCCGCTGACTAAACATCCAATAACAAGTATCTGATTACGCAATATTTCATTGAAACACTTGCGTACGAAAAAAAAAAAACGAATCGCATGTATACGTACGTATTCGTAAATTACACACATTGACTGCTGAAGTCACAGTCACTGCTGTTAACCTACGTGGCATATAGCTGGAGGGTTCTTTNCTGTTAACCTACGTGGCATATAGCTGGAGGGTTCTTTCTGGATCCAAGTCCTGGTAATGCAAGGTCATTTTTAATTGAATTGTAGGTTTAGTTTATTTCGTGAGCTGCTCTCACTACGCCTAACGGCATCAAAAGGTTTTTAGTAAGACTAAAATACCGAGGTGCAACTGCATACGCTAGACAAGTACTACGGAATTAATATACATTTGGCGAGACTTATTGTGCAGCGTAGTAGCTGTGAAGATATGTACTTGTTGAATATAGTCTGTTTTTAGTTAACTAACGCCCCACTAGAAGGAAGTTTATCCCTGCTTTATCAAAACATATGTATCAATTATATATTAAAAAATTAGGGTAAAAAAAACGTGAGTTGTGTGGTGTCCAGTTTGCAAGGACGTCGTATGCACGTACCGTAAAGACAAATAGTCGATGATTCGAACTCAAACCTCTTCAGTGCTGAGTTGGGACCCAAAAGCCAGCATCATAGCATATTCCATGCATTCCGTCTCTGTAGTGTATCTTTGTATGGACGTGTGCCGCTGTGAAAATTCTGAAACCTTTCAAGGAAAGGGCTTAGACTGCTTTTGTAACAAGACAATCTTGCCATGTTAAAGTATGCTTNAAATTCTGAAACCTTTCAAGGAAAGGGCTTAGACTGCTTTTGTAACAAGACAATCTTGCCATGTTAAAGTATGCTTATATATATATATATACAAGGAAATAATAAAACTACTGTGTATTACAAGAAAATGTTATGTTGAATAAACTAAGTNTTATATATATATATATACAAGGAAATAATAAAACTACTGTGTATTACAAGAAAATGTTATGTTGAATAAACTAAGTTAAGAACTGAAATATGCTATCTACAATTATTATTATTAGAAGCACAGTTTATATTCATTGAATGCAGAAGACCACTGACGTGTGAAAACTGTGTTTAAAAAATTGTTTAAATTATATAAATAAATAAATATGGGAAAAAACATTTAACTCATGTTCACCAAATTGTCCACACACTCTAAAACTTGAATCGGTGAGAATGTAATCATTTCAAACTGTTCTGTCAACCAGTTCAGTCTCTGTTTCATCGTTGATATCCGTTTTCAATTATGTGTCGCTTATACAACGTTATATGAAATGTACATATATTCAGAAGTCGAAAATAAATTAACACCATCACTGAACAGAAAATGGAATATTTGTTTACACATGAGGTTTCCGTTTATGGCAAATGTAATATTTTGTCAGAGACCGCGATTGCCTGTGCAGCAGCGCCAGCCAAAAGACAATAATTGTAGTTTTCTAGTATGAAGCGAGGAGTGCGGGTAATGTCGGGAAAGTGGATATGAACAGATGCAACACTCTCATGTTAAGTATTTTGGCGTATTTATTTCCGTTTTTTTACGTGTTCAAATATTGTTCGAAGTAGAGTTTTTCAGGGATACACACCACACCCAGACATTACGATGCAAGGATTTACCTCCCCTTCACCCTCCACGAGGGGCCACGGTGGCCAAGTGGTTAGACTGCTCACCTCCAACCAAGACCAACTGGATTCAATCCCCGGCCTGTTCTCTCCAGATTTTCGCATATGGGAATCGTGCCGGACAATGCCGTTGGTCGGTTGGTTTTCCCGGGGAACTCCCATTTATCCCGCCCCTTCATTCCGGTGCTGCTCCATAATCACCTCACTTCACCTTCATCAGCTCTCAAAACCTGACTGTTTAGAGCCGCCCAAATCGCTTCACTCACTATCCCCACCACTTCATCCGTGGCATGCATGCTAGAAACTGGCCACTTTCATTTATTTTCTGAACGTACACCTGAAATTTTTGAAAAAATATAAATAGTGACTTGAACGAATCGAATGAAAAAGGATAAGCAGTTATTGATAAAAACGCACAAAATAATAAGAAGTTACTGATGTAACTAATGCACCTGCTTTCCTCAACATGGGTTCAATAAATTTTTTAATAGGTTCTTTACAGCGGAGTTGGTAGGAAGGACTAGAGTTATTTTTGAAACAAAAACCTTAAATATGAAATCAAAAACTTATGCAACAGTAGTGAGACAATTACAAATACACACAAGCCTTACGGGGGACATGAAGCCTTACGGGGGACATGAATCTTGAAAACCTCGAACTATAAGCTAGCGTGCAATCCACTGCATTACGGAAGTCACATTCAGAGCTTAAACTTCGTATTTAATAAGTCTAATTTTTCGATTGATAGGGTTTACTAACCTTAAATACTTACAGCGCCTTTATTTAGAAAATAAGTGTCTGAGCCACATAAAACATGTGAGTTTGCATGGCCTACCGTAGCGCTACTTGTGTGAAGAATTTGATGAATATCGGTTAAAAGGTCCCTTGGATATGACACAGAAAACTTAATTTTCTTATTTAATGCTATCGTACGAAATTTCCAGAAAAAGAGCCTCTATATACGATGCTTCTAAGGTATACGTATAAATACAAATTTTGGTTTAATTTGGTTAAATTGTTGAATATATGTCGAAATTTCGTAAATGTTTTATGAAACTGCCATTTTGAACATCGCTGCCTGGCCCANTTAAATTGTTGAATATATGTCGAAATTTCGTAAATGTTTTATGAAACTGCCATTTTGAACATCGCTGCCTGGCCCATTTAAATCATGTACGTTTACATGGCCTTCTGTAGCATTTATGGAGTGCACAGTTTGGTACCCAACA
The DNA here is from genome assembly GCA_002778355.1 of Clitarchus hookeri. Lineage (NCBI taxonomy): Eukaryota > Metazoa > Arthropoda > Insecta > Phasmatodea > Phasmatidae > Clitarchus > Clitarchus hookeri. The sequence goes on from NQII01004340.1 coordinate 314,368, forward strand.
AATGTTCTAATGTAACATTTGGTGGGAATCGGTTGATTGGTGCTCGAAATGTGCCATAAAACCTTTACAATTTTCATGTGGCGANAATGTAACATTTGGTGGGAATCGGTTGATTGGTGCTCGAAATGTGCCATAAAACCTTTACAATTTTCATGTGGCGATCTTAATAAATTGAGAATAAAAAAGTAATGTAGTAGCAACTTCGAAGATTGTATACTGCCAATATATAAGGATAAGTTAAAATAGATTACATAGTTTCGTAGATATCGCCCATAGAAGTAAAACGATTTTATAACCGCTATTATGAATATAAGTGTATCCTACTTAAACTAACACATTTTTTATTAAGGCTTACCACAGTACAAGCAAGATCTTTGCCAAATTTTGTAAAAAAAAAAAANTTAAACTAACACATTTTTTATTAAGGCTTACCACAGTACAAGCAAGATCTTTGCCAAATTTTGTAAAAAAAAAAAATGGATTGATTGTTTCCCGAGATACGAAATAAAAGAATTATATTTCTTTGGAAGGGCTATCTTACAAAATTTCAGAGGAATGAGGCTCTGCATAGACAAATTTTGTCTGTACTGCCATCAAACAAAGTTAATTTGAAATTTTTTCGTTAGTAAGANATGAGGCTCTGCATAGACAAATTTTGTCTGTACTGCCATCAAACAAAGTTAATTTGAAATTTTTTCGTTAGTAAGATTGAGAACACCCCGAGCTGTGGTTTTGGAGGAAGCACTAAGTGTGACAAGAGATTTCCATGTTAAAGGATGACTTGTAAACACAGGGCGATTGGAGTTCAAAAAACAATTTCGTTTTATTATTCCTTGACAAGTTATAATTCACTCACGAGCTCTAGAGACAACTAATTCCCGTTTATAAAAAGGGGGGGTGTAGGGGGGTAGTACTCTTCACACACGCTGGATGACTGTACTTATCTGTCCTGCTGTGCTGGTAGCTGGTCCTGCAG
>NQII01004340.1:317444-355596 GCA_002778355.1 Clitarchus hookeri
AATATTTAACCTACGAACTATTTCTTTTCAGCTATAACCAACATGTCCCTTCAAAATCCGTTGTTAATTCTTACGGACTTTTAACAAATTATTAAAATTTATTGAAAAAATATACTTAAAACTTAAAACAACCAATTTATATAGTGCTTCAGTGCTAAAAGCAAAACAAAACCTTTTTCCATATACCATTTTTTTATAACCATTTGAACATGTAACTCCTAGGGTGATTTTTCAAAGGTTCGTTTCAAAAGTATCGAAGATACCGTGAATGGATTATAGTTGTAATGTTTACTGCCAGCTTACAAAATTATGTTGGATGGATTACATATTTTCGACTATATAGCATTCCAAGCTAAAATGGCTATATCGCCGCTATTTTTAAAATAAGTCCCTTACATGCTTACAACATTTCACTAGCCATCTTATGCATCAGAACTACTTGTTTGCCAATTTTCGTAGCAATCGGTTAATTATTTACAGAGTTATGACAAAATAACTTTATTTATTCGTATCGCGTTATCTTCCAAAATGGCTCACAAAAGTGATTATATGTTGATTTATATGATGAACGTAATATATACTTTCAGTATCCAAATTTGGTCGCATTTGGTTAAATGGTATGCCAGTATAATAAACAAACTTAAAGCATTTGTATGGCCGCCATTTTAAAAATAAATAACTAATCAATTTAAATCACTTACATTTACATGGACTACCATAGTTTTACTTATATGCCAAGTTGTGTGAAAATTAGTTGAAGAGTTTCACCGGATATAATTTGAAATATTTATTTCATTTGTGCTATTTTCCAAAATGGCTTACCAACAAGTATATCTTTCTCAAAAATTAATGTTTACACAGTGGTCTGCCAACATATGAAATTGGGCTTAGATCGGTTTGAATGGTTCCCGAGATATGACAAAATCCAAAAAAAATTCATGGCCTTCATTTTGAAAGTATGTGCCCGATATGGTTAGACCATGTAAATGAAATGGTGTAAAAGGTCCGAGACGATATGACTTAGGCCTAATCAATTTGCATCCGAGTGCGCCTACGATTTTCCATCTGATTTATTACATTCTCTAGAATTTTTTGTGACCTAGGCCGTGCGCAAGTTGAGACGCAGTTCCGTGAGGTGAGGTGAGGTGACTCACAGCGAGTTTCTGTGAAACAGGGAAATGAATACAACAGCGGATGTTGGTACGCAGGGTGAGGTGACGCAGTATCTGCGCCCCGTGACCCTGCGAAGGTCTGTGCCCGTGCCGCAGTTCTCGCCCTAGTCTGCCGCAGTTGTCACCTTGTGACTAGGACAAACTCTGCTTTTCCACGATGGAGGAGAAACTCATTGAGGCAGTCCGAGGGAGAACAATATTGTACAACACCTCACATGCAGATTATGTTAAAATTAAATTAAAATCTGGGATCATGGGATTAAGTTGCGAAAGAGATTGGAATGAAATCTGGTAAGTTTTTATACATTGTTTTTTTAATTTGTTTTTTACTTGACATTTTAAATACAAACATTTGATTACTAAGGACAGAACACATGCATTTACACTAATGCATTTATTCATACTGTAAATTTATTAAACTAACTACCCTCTCCATCAGTTTATAAAATTGTAAAGCTGATGCAATTGGTTTTTGTCAACTTCAAATGAACATCTTATTAACAATTGTTTTGTTTGCACAACCTTTCTTATACGTATTGTCAGTACTTTATTTTCAATAGTCAATCCTTCTGCCAGGGGACAATTCCTACTGGTGAATTAAAGTATTCAGTGAAATTTCGACGATCCAAAAAAGCTTGAGATCCACTTCGGGCATTGGTTTGATGCAGTGGACGTAATTTGTACTGTGGCAAATCCAGTTCGATGAGGTCATCTCCAGTTTGCAAGACAGGAGAATTTCTCAAGTACTCTTAGTTGTGCACCACGCAATCTGCTTTTACAATGTTCACTACAGTGCTTACTTTACATTCAAAAGGTGAACGAAAAACACGAAAACGTGAAGCAAGGATGCCAAAAGAGCATTCCACAGTTTGCCTAGCCCGCGAAAGTCTGTAATTAAACACTTTGTTTTCATACTTATCAGTGANAAGAGCATTCCACAGTTTGCCTAGCCCGCGAAAGTCTGTAATTAAACACTTTGTTTTCATACTTATCAGTGACACATCGCCTGGGGCATGGCCGCATTAAACTTTCCGATAAAGGAAACGCTTCATCGCCTACATAAACGTATGGTATCGGCTCAACGATTGTAGGAATCAGAGAAGTAGTCGGAGATTAAAAGTATGCTTCTGCATTTTTTTTTTTTTTTTTGCTTAAACACCCGGATGACCTGCGTGGGGGTGATCATGGCGGTGCTGGCAGATACTGGTTCGTAGCTCGTGGGGGACCCAGATTTACCCACTGATCGGTTAGCGGGTGCGTTCTCGCCCAGATTATGCCATCTCTTCCCTCGTACCGGTCGTCGGATATCCTCATTAACTCCTGTAATTCGAGGTTGGCCTGCTGTTTGTCTCGTAACATATCCTTGCTTTCGCGGAACTTAATTAGCTGTAGCTTCATGTTATCCGGCTTTGAGAGTTTTCGGGGAGAGGGGGGCAGCATTCACTCCCGGTCGTCGGTTCCTCTCTCCTTGTTGGGCATCTGCGGTCGGCGGGATAAGGCATCGGGCAACTCGTTGGTCAAGCCCGGGCAATGCTCGATTGAGAATGAAAATTCCATTAGAAATAAGGTGTACGTACCCAATTTTGCCTTTTCGTTACTCAAAGTTTTTAGCCATGTAAGGCCTTATTATCGGTTCTGAGAACGAATGGTCGGTCCTCAAGGTAACAGCGGTATTTGCGGACCGCCCAAATAACCACCAGGCACTCCTACTCATTTCTATGTTAGCGGCGTTCGACCTTGTTTAGCTTAGTACTAGCGTACGCTTTAATCCGTCACTGGTTATGTAACTGCTTCTGGTATAGGACAGCACCCTTTCTTGTTCTGCTTGCGTCGGTCTGTAAGATTAGGAGTAATTCTGGCAGAGGGTAGACCATGGTTATATCGCAGTAGCGCACCTTTAATTCTCGAAATGCTTTTTATGTCGGTCGGTCCACTTCAAGCGAGTTGTTTTGGGTAGGAGTTCGTTGAGGGTGGCCATAATGGGGGGCGACATCTGCTATAAAATCTCTGAGCAAATTGCATAATCCCAGAAAACGCTTCAATTATCTCCGGTTGGTTGGTAGTCTAGCCTCCTCAATCTCTCGCACTTTTTCTGGCTTCGGATAATTCCCGTCCGGGGTAATTACATGCCCTAAATTTTCTACCCTGGTCTACCCCGAAGTGGCACTTCTCCAGTCGGCAAGCCAGTCCATGGAGTTCAAATCATTCCGGGACTTTTTTGCAAATGTACCTGGTGTTCCTCCCAGGTGCGGGAATATACGATCACATTGTCCAGGTACGCCAGGCAAAACTGGCCTCTATAACCTGTCAAAACTACTGCTGACATCAATCGTTGGAAATTAGNTTGTCCAGGTACGCCAGGCAAAACTGGCCTCTATAACCTGTCAAAACTACTGCTGACATCAATCGTTGGAAATTAGCGGGTGCATTCTTCAACCCGAATGGCATTATGCGAAACTGCGGCGTTTCGCCTCCTGGGGTAGTAAACGCCGTATATTTCCTGGAACCTGGGTGTACCGGTATTTGTCAGTACCCACTGCACATGTCTAGAGTGGAGAATATGCGCGCGTCCCCTAGGTCGCTGAGCATATTAGCCAGGTTTATAGTTGGGGGCGCTATCGGATATGTGACATTGTTTAAGGCCTGGTAGTTGACGCAAAAGCGGAGTTCCCCATCTTTATTTGGCACAAGCACCACTCTGGCGTTATATGGTGAGTCAGTTGGCTCCACTGTTCCTTGCGATTTCATCTCGGCTACCTGGTCTAATATTAATTGCCTGCGGTAGGCTGACGGGTTGCCTGGTCGGCAGTGTATGGGGTGGGAATCTTTTACCCATATTTCATGTTGGATGGCAGTGGTCTGATTTGATCTGCCGGTATGCTCGAATACAGCTACGCGGGTGATGAGTATCCGCAATAATGACCTAAGCTGGTCAGCTCCTAGTTGGTGGTTAACCTCCTCACTGCAGATTTCTTGTGGCTTTTGCAGGTTTATTGGGGTTTCCAGTTTATGGTCATCCTATCCTACTTGCTTAAATATAGGCGCTGTTGTCCGCAGTCGATTATACAACTTTGGCTTGTTAGCCACTGTTACCCGAGGATAATCTCTTCCACTAAATGCGGCGCGCAAAATAATTCGGTGTGTACTGTTTCTACACCTGTGGACACTGGCAACATAATAATTCCTTCTATGGTCAGTCGTGACTCAGACTGAGCCATTTGAATAATTCGGGAGTTTTTCTTTATCCGGTTTTTCTGTTCGGGAGTTAGCAGCTGGCTTTTAATGAAATTTCCGGTTGCGGCAGTGTCCAGGACTGCCTTAAGATTGTGGTTATTGATCCGGACTTCGATCCGAGGGGCGTGTGCTCTAGGTCTCAGATCGCTTAAGATAAGAATTGATTCCACCCTCTCACTTATACCGGGAGTGACGGGTGACTCTATGTCCCGGTGGCGGCATTTCCCGGCTCCTGCTTCCCACTCTGATGGCTCCCCTTCCCTATCTCCGTGGGGACTACTATGGTGGCTTTTTCCTTAGCGGCAGCTATGCGGGTTTTTACTGTGGGACAGTCGCGATATAGGTGCCTCTCGGGGCAATACCAACACTTAGGCAAGAATTTCCCCATTTCGCTTCTAGCGTGTTTGACATTCTCTGTCGTTCGCACTGGGTGGGCGGGTGTCAGGCGTGTCGAAATATCTGCCTTTTCCTGTTCTTGGTAATCTAATTCCGCTTCGCTCACTCTCTCTACCAATTATTCTATTCGCGTCGCCCGCAGCTGTCGAAGGGTACTTCGTATGTCTGGTAACAATAACTTTGTAATTATATGTACGCCCTCTTCCTCGGTTCCTTCGGGAGCGATTCGGGAATACATCTGTGCTTTCCTGCTTATAAATATTGCCGCCTCCTCCTGCTTTTGCTGTTTCTGTGTGTAAAATTCCATCCGTAATGTGGTGAGTACTTCCTCCCCAGCGAACTTATTGTTCAGGAGGGTAGCGAACTGCTTCCAGCTCGCCACAAATTAGCTGTACCTATTCCACCAAGTAAGGGCGGCGCCCTTTAACTGGTCTCGTGCTTTTAGCATCCACTGCTTGTTGGGAACCCCGCCAGCCATGAACTCGTGTTCACAATTATTTATAAAAAGCTCCGAGTCTTCATGGAGCCTTCCTGGAAATTCGGGCAGTACTATTACCTAGGGTATTCTCTGCTCCTGTTCTAATTGGCGATAGGGGGCTCGGCCCGGGTGTGCAGGGCGTTCCCACCCCCCTCGTCTTTGGCATACCATGCAATAGTATACCATGCCTCTGGTGTTATGGGCATCGTCGGGCCATCCTAAACAAACATTGTGGACTGTTTGTGAACATGTAGCACATTGGGTTCGGCGTGCATGTGTAATACGTCTGGGGCAATTAAGTAGGTCACAACGCGTCTGTTGCTCTCGGTAATTACGGCAGTGTATTCTGTCCCTTCCTTCGGTCGGAATGTGTTGGGCCAGCCGATACACTGGTAACAATATCGCTGGGAGCAGCAGCTGCACCCGACCGTGTACATTCATGTTCCGCGACAAAGTTGAGCACTGCAGTGCTCCAGTTGGCGACTTTCGTCCGGGATGTCTTCCCCTCTTTCCACATTCCTCGTCCAGAGGTTATTTCAGGTTCCTTCAGCTTGTTTTCCCTCGGTTCTCGCATCACTCCACTCCTGTGCTATTATGATATGTGTATCTTCCGTACGTTTTGCCCACCTTCTATAGGAATCCCTAGTCTGTCGGCCTAGTACACTTGACTCGTCTCGGGTTAATTGGTTACTGGGTGCCCCGAGTTTTGTTCTTGACTCCTCGAAGCCTGGTTCATCCTTACTAGCTCGGTAGGGGTGAGACCCTTCTCACTAGTATAGTCTGGTTCTTGTTTTCTGCCTACACAGAATTCGTTACGCCCCTTGTTGGGTGCCAAAAATAACTTGACGCTACTCGCCACCTGTGGTATACAGAGTGGTCCATAGGGCACGAGTTACCTTTCTGGTGCAGACTATGGGCGCCTTGGATGTTGAATAGGGGTAAAAAATAAGTTGGTTTCTCAGTGATGATGTTAAAAGGCTATGTGTGTTGGTAATAATAATACAAACATAAATACGTGACTCCCAGATGGTTCACCGCAAGTTGGGAGCCTTAAGGAAAGATTAAAGTACTCGTGCTAATGTTTCCGATACCTCGGTAAACGCTAGGCGTCGGGGAATGTCCCTTGAGCGACGATGCTGGTACTTAGCTGTGTTTGGAGTTCTGGGTGTTCCGGCAGTAGGTTGAGGTCTGGTAAGTTGGGCGGCCCTTCACAGGCTCGTTCTAGTTGACGTGGTGGACTCCGCTTGCTTCCTCCTTCGGGCTGACCCTTCGGTCTCAATGACAGCTCTTCACGGTGGACTCTTCCGGGGTTCTCTCCTCGACGAACCTCGATACGACTTACTCCGGTGACCTCACTATCTGACTGACCCCCTCCTTTTCCCGCAAGTTGGCTATTAACCTCTACCGATGCTCCTAAGATCCTCATACGTGTCTTACTCTTTGGGGGAGGGGGTGTCCTGCGGCCATACTTCCAAACACTGTCAGCCCTTCTTACTTCTCCAACTAGAGGTGTGTCGGCGAAACTCTAGTTTACCGCTCCATTATTTCGGCATATGTCCATGTTTTCGTGCGTTTTTCCTTGGGTAGGTGTATCTCACCTAGGCATGTGTCCATGTTCTCATGTGTTTTACTCGGTGCTTCAGGAAATTTGCTAGCTTAACTTGGCATTACCTTGGCACGTGTTTACTGCCTACNGGTTGGCGGGGGGAGGGGGTGATGTGACAGCAGCGCTACAGAATACTAACAAAATGTGGCACGCACCATCATTGCATACTGTTCTCAGCTCAGGTTTTGAAGTTTTTGTTAATTCGGCATTAGAAGATTCAGCCTTAGCTGGGCGAGATGACAATTCAGCCCTTATTTCAGTTTCAATTGAAGAAATGCCAGATGTTAGTTCCACCTGCCGGGTGGCAGTCTCCGCTACCTTGGCTTTCAATTCTGCCTTACTTATCAAAATCTCAAATTTTACTTCCTGCCTTAATTGATCAAAGAGTCATGTGTATATAATATTAGTAAAAGTATTTAATTTATCTCTGCATTCGAGTAGTGTACTTTACTGCTCTATGCCGGTAACTAATTGAAAAAAAAACTTAAATATGAAAATTTTGTGCGATTATATTTATATATTAATTTATTGGCAATCCTTCGCTAATTCTGATGCATCAATTGTAAATTGATACAGTTCACTCCATAATTCTGGGTTATTGAATTACAATTGTCACGTTATGAAGAATATCGTAAATTCAAAATTACTATCATTAGCCTTTCAGGTTTCTTTTTAACAGACCCCGAGCGGTCCAATCGGGTATATTGCAAAATTATTTGCAAAACCGTGTTTTTTTTAATTACTCTGTGGTGCTGAGATTGCCATTCGTATCAACAAAATAATGAGGAGTAGACTTTTTCTGTAAACATATTCAAAAATTATGTATATGAGATTACGTANTATTGTCACGTTATGAAGAATATCGTAAATTCAAAATTACTATCATTAGCCTTTCAGGTTTCTTTTTAACAGACCCCGAGCGGTCCAATCGGGTATATTGCAAAATTATTTGCAAAACCGTGTTTTTTTTAATTACTCTGTGGTGCTGAGATTGGCATTCGTATCAACAAAATAATGAGGAGTAGACTTTTTCTGTAAACATATTCAAAAATTATGTATATGAGATTACGTAAATAAAACAAGATGAAGAAAGCTGTTCATTATTATTACTATTATTTAGATATTGAAAGGTTGTATATTCAAATTAGTTAACAGACTATGAAGAAGGTTTTTTTTTTAATTTAAATGACCATAACTTAGACTAGTGCAATCGGTCTTCTTACATTTTATCAGGTGGGTTTTAAACCGAGGTTCTCGTAGCAGAATTCAGGTTTCTCTTTTGTGTACAGTAGCCACAACATATCAATTATGCGTATGATACATTTATAATATACCTCTTCTTTTAAAATTATATTGTACACTTCCCCGATTTCTGATTTATTTTGGTGTACGAAGTGTCTGTTGTTTTCTCTTAAAATCGATAATTATGGGAAAATCATTGTTTTATTGTTTCTTCTCAATTCTTAATGAAGGTGCGTGCAACTGCAGCATCTATACAATTATGTTTTCTAAACCGTAAAATGAATAGTAGTTTATACCAACTTTTAAAAGATGATATTGTTTTATTTAATAGTGAGTATATTGAAACAGTAGTTCATGAATATATATATATATATAATTGTTTTAATTGTCGCTTTATTTTAAATTCTTGTTTCATTTGTATGCGTGTTTCAATTAGAAAAGACAATTATGTATTAACGAAATAAGTTGAAAGGGAAGAGGATTTACTAAGTCAATGATACACGTTTTCGCTTTGTTCACAAGTAGGTGATTTAGAGAAGTAATGTAACAGTACGCGCTCTAAAAGGATATTGTTTAGAAAATAATTTATCCATCTAGACCATCATATAATACAGAAATTTTAAAAAAACGTATACGTTTCAGACATTTAGGCTATATGAATCTATTAGCTAATAGAAGATGAGAAATCTCAAATAAAGCAGTTCTGCATCAAATTCAAATATTCTAAAGGCTTTCCAAATGAGTTAACATATATGAATGTCTCTTTCATGGAACATTTAAACTTGATCCTATGAAACTTAAAGGGCATAACATTGTTAACTATTTACACTTGACCTTGCTTCACTTTAAAATACAGCAACAGGTAGTCACAAATCAATGTTTTTATATTTCATTCAACGTAAAAATGATATAATACCATCCTGACTATGAATACTTTCTTGTAGAAAAATACCTGTTTTTATTTTGGAAACTTAACCTCTTTGTCAAAGAATCCGGAGGATCTTCAGAATTCTTGAACAAAATGTTAATTATTGTAGGATTTAGACGACCCCGGTTCTATGCCGGGAGGCAAATCATAAAACAGCGTGCATGTATAAACGGCACACACATATCCACCCACATATGCATGACTTACTTAGGATTCGAACAAGGAACTTATATACGAAAGGTGCCTTAACGACAGTAGCGACTCAACATTACTCAGTGGTACAGTAGCTCCAAATAATTTGGCGTAATTCGTTGCCTGGTATTTTTTTTATTAATTAGACTTGAAACCGAAGTTTGCAATAAAAGGGTGAAAAAAATTCGCTTGTTTAATTCGTCACCCTATTGGTAGCACTGATGAAATCAACTCTTCCAACTTCACACCCGTCGTTGACTGTTCTCACCGGGTGATCCATCACTTAGTCCGCGGTGAAAAGGGGAAGGGTTGGAGGGAGAGGAACGGCTGGGCGTGATTGGACATCGTGTCACGAACCACCATCAGTCGTACGTCAGCCGGTGCCTTCTCCGTCAGAGAAAGTTGCCCACCTGCCTCTATCCCCCCACCCCTTTTTGCAAGTCAGTCCATGGACCCTGATGCGATCGAGGCGTACGTGCTCTAGTCGTATAGGATATTCGAGGTTTCTTCACATTTTTTATATCTAACTTTTGAAAACTCACCCCATGGGTGAAGTGTTTCGTTATTTCCTAAACATACTCTATATCTCAACCGTTGTATACCTTTGTTAGCAAAAAAGTAACTTATTTTCTGTAAAATTGAACTTTTAGATATATTTTATTTATAAATTATAATATTTCGTTTATAATTAATATAAATGGAAACGGTGAGAAAACAGGTATGTTGGTAATGCCCAGTAGTCATTATGCGAAATATTATTAAAGTGATTGCGCACAAATGCGGTGCGTTGTCACCTTTGGTGCAATTATAGAGACTCAATCAAGCTTTGTTTGCACGAGGCGGAGGCATTTCCTGGAAGTAGAACTTTAGCAGGTCTTCAGAAAAGTTGGAAGTTGCCGTGAATGGACTGTACATCATTCCGATTTTCGTGCTCCTCGTGTATGGCTGCAAAAGCATCGGGCTTTACGAGAAAAACTACAGGTCACCTGTTCCGACCATTTTACTACAGATAATATTTATTCAAGACATATTTTTCTTGAAATAAAGGACCCACGCGTAGAAAAATAACCAATATGGATTATGTTAGGTTAGTTTAATAAAGGTTGGGTTAATTTACTTCAGGTTAGGTTAGGTTATGTTGCGCCATATCTGTTACGTAAGAAATTACTTTTAATACCTCAATGAAGTGAAGAGTATCATTTTAATACTTTAAAAAATGATTTCAAGCACAATTGCGTGCGCTTAGTTTTCGTGCACGCGTGAAACGCATCAAGTGTAGTGCATTTTGTGCATACTCCAGGAGCGTTATACGCCTCAAGAACAGTGTGTTTTCAGCTGCACGTTTGAACCACGTATCCCAATGGACGGACCCATGACAACATGCACAGAGATGACATGGTGAGGCGGTTCCTTTTACGTGGGCGTACTCGTTCTCTGATTGGCTGTGGGAAGGTCTGGGAACAGGACTTGTGTCTGATCGGCTACAGCGTGCTGCGAAATGTGCCCTACTGGCTGGACTAATGGACTGGCAAGTAAGTTACCGGGCTCTGATTGGCGAACGGCGTTCCGAAATGTTAGGGGCCGTGGTGGCCGCGGTGAAAAGGTGAACGGGGTTCAATCCCCGGCTGTCACTTCCGGATATTCGCAAGTGGGAATCGTGCCGGACGATGCCGCTGGGCGGCGGGTTTCCTCGGGATCTCTCGCTCACCCGCCCTTTAATTCCGGCGCTACTCCACACTCAACTCGCTTAACCCTCATCGGCTCTCAAGACCTCGCTGTTAAAGGCCGGCCAAATCTCTTCACTCACTCACTCCGACACGTTGCTGGTTGCGGCTGGAGTTCGCTGAATAAGTGGCTACCTCGCCTCTGTATTGTTATTTACAGTGCGATGTCATTTTCGGCGGGAGAGATGCTTCCGAGACCTGCATCGGCGTCGCAGGCGGGCTGGCAGCTGGAGCAAGAGAGTTGTCGAGAACTGAACTACAGCACCGACACCCCTGCGCTCACGCGACCCCCAGAGTCGTTTCGTCTCCCCGACACCCTCTCGCCTCGTCCTGCCAGCTACAAACCTGCCCCGTGCCAAACTCCCGAGCGGGAAACACCATCGCGAACAGTTCCTCGCGAAACATCCGCGGCTGAAGTTACCCGCCTGAGCCCCCGACAACTCTTCCACGGGGAAACCCTCTACTAGTCCACCCATCCCTTTAATCCACTCCTTTGCCCGCCTAGTTTGCCAAGCTGGTGCCAAACCCGAGGTAACTTCCAACACATTAGACAGCTGCACGGACCACCTCTAGCTGTCGCTATTCGCTCCATTCCCTGCAAGCTTCTGAATTATCGATTTAATTCCATGTGTTCTCATTGAAACTCAAATGCAAAGCATTTAGGTGTTGTATGTTTTTCATCTATGGAATGGCTTTCAAATTTCAAATTACATTAGCACATTTTTAAAAAAGAAGTTTATTACAAAGTATTCTGTGGTGTTTCATAGAGTCGAAAATGTTTATGCAGACAAAAATATTATTTTGTTATTTACTAGTGATAATAAATTTTTTTTTACATAGTTAACACTAAAAATTATATTTTGTGGTTAAACGAAGTAATTTTTAAATCACCAAGGTAATTTTGATAGTGCCGATTTCCACATAATACATTCCCCGTGCAGTATGGTCATTTGTATTGTTTATTTTAAACTGTTCTATATTAATTGAGCACTTATGAAAGCCCTGGATATGATCGACTATTCTACTCAAATTTGTGTCTTTTTACCACATGTAAAATTGGTATTGTGCTAGCCCTAGCCACTTTATTCATGCGCCAATAAAGTGATACCGTGGAATTGTTATACATGTGAATGTGTTACTAATATGAAAATTCCTACTCTGATGAGTATAAATCAAGAAACACCAACTTCGGCGACTGTACATTCAAACACTACACTCGCAATACAACTTCAAATATTATAGAACTATTTTTATTAATTCGCAGCCAACTTAATGGGAGCCCGCATGCTAGTGTGCTCTGTAGCGTATAAGTTGTTATGAGTAGAGAATTTTGTTTTTCTAAGGTTTATCACATAAGTGTTTATTTTACCATGGACAGCTTCTAAGATACAATTTCGGTTATGTCACTTTTCCACAATGAAGACGTTTCTCGCTGTTAGACCTGGCACTAGCCTACCTGAAATGTCAGACTTATTTCCTGACTGTTAACATAAAATATCTTATTTTTGCGAGTTACGAGTCTTGCACAACACTCTGCACTGTACTCGCATAAAATAAGTTATTTAAATTTGGCTACGAACTACGTTGTTTCTGTAAACTGTAACTTAGAACAGGTATCAGTTTGAATGGACATGTACAGATGCACATATAAATTAAGTTTTAGTTCCGTCGAAATCGGTCGAGAAGTTTTCGTTTTATGTTAACATGACCTCAATTCCCTCACTGCTTCATTGATTTTAATGTTACGGAGTGTTATCTGGAATTTAAATTATGTATTGCACATTAAAGTTGCCTTATTGGGGCGCTTCTTTCTTCATATTAGTCTTCGTTGTGGCTGTTTATTTCGACTATCCATTCGGGAGTTAGCAATGTTATGCCACTTGGCTTATCGTTCAGGCTGTGACGGGTAATGGACACTGCACAAGGTGTCCTTGGAACTCTGCCTTATATTATTTCCACTGCCAAGCCACTTATGTAATCATTATTGTCAAATTAACTTACAATTTGTAACCCGTCCCCAAATCATATCGCGATATTTACTGTCTGCATCAAACGTTGTGTCACTTATTTCAGCGGGGACGCAGGTGTTTGCTATGGAGAGGGGTAACAAGAGCGTGCTTAGCTTCCACTGTATAACAACCAACCTGAAAACATTATCCCATCACACGCAGTTCAACTGCAGAAGTTGTCTACGATGGATGCTGGTGAATTTCTTGGAAGATATTGCTACGCACTCGCTGCTTTTTCCCGCGCGAGCGAGCGAAAGAAAAGGACAGAGTAGTGAATCGCTAGCGGGCGGCGAGCCACAAGGGGTGTTTGAATGACAGTCCAGCGATATTCCAAGATGCGCGTATCTTGTTACGAAGAGCATACCACCACGATAAATCTTTTGCGGCTCACGCACTCCTGACCTTCAGCTCATAGAATTCCCCCGACTATCTGAATAATGTTTTGGTTTTGATCATCCTTGCCTCTCTCAGCTTGAATCGGGGTGTGGGGAATATTCCAGATCTTGGCTGCTGATACTATAAAAGCGCGTCGGGCCACCGAGCCGAGAGTTGATGAGAGCCGGGAGTCTGGGCGATTGTGCGACGTTCCAGAAGAGTAACGAGTAGTGCCGGAAGTGACAAGCGGGAGGGACTGCAAGCATCAGTGCAGTCAAGAGTGCGACTGACAGGTTGGACTTTTGGGTTCGGGTACGCCCCTCTGGCGTATTATAACCATATGAAAAATGCTTAGTTTCATCGGGTAACTAATTTATTTTTAAAATGTCATTACATATATCACATATAACTATCAAAATACGAAAATGAACACTAAGCGTTCCACGACCCAGGCACGCACAGCATACGTTTCATCGCCTTTATGCGTAAAACACTAAACTAGTGTTCAACATTTCCTTCGGCAGCTCGTTTCTATGAGACTATTTAAAATAATTTAATAAAATAATTATAATGTTTCCTGATTAACAAAAATAAAGTAAAAATATATGTATCATCTAGTTTGGAAGGCACCTATATATGTACCTGAAATGCCAATACAGAAAATAATTTTAATTAAATGGAAAATAGTAATATGGACCAACGCCACCATTGATAAAGGTATACCTAGAGTGGACTTCCCTAGATTAAAGTTTCTGACCACTCCAGCAGGTAATAATATTTGTTCGTGGTATGAGCACCACGCAGCGCTAGTCCATTTTCGTAGCGACTGCGTGGGGAAGTTGGCAACGTTGCCACTGTGACATCTACCCTCTCTCTCACTCATACGCTAACATTGTTGCTCCCAGACCAAACTCCGCAACAGTAGAACGTGCTTTGAATGTCTGCTATAGCCACGAAGCTGGGACAGACAAAACGGCGGACACCCCAATAATTACCTCAAGCCGTATATGTGCGTTTACGAAAATATTACGGGTTATATAAAATGCATATATGTAAAAATGTAACTTAATGTACGCGTAAGTAACGGCAAATGTTGCAATTTACTTATACGGTTACATCACAATAAACACAACTTTATAAAATGTGCGATAACTTTGGATTTATGTAATGTATATATATTATCACACAGTTGTCTTGTAAGCTATATGTGTGTGCGTGTGTGTAGCTCAGTGGGTTGGTGCGCAGGTCTGCGCCACAGAATTTAAGGCTTTAGAGTTCAAGACTCCGTCGTGTTACGGAAATTATAATGTGATACATTATTACTCTTTATAACTTACGTTATTCTTTTAAAACGTTTATTTCCAGAATCTCTTTGTCTAAAAGCAATAGTCCGTAGGTAACAACACACTAAAAATTGCTAATCAAATAGATTGGTTTATAAAGTAAATAAGCTGAGCTGTGTAGTGTGGGTAATGTTAACAGGCGTATAAAAGCGTTAATTTTAATATGGCGATAGTTTTCCCTTCTATTGGCCTTCTAATCGTAAAATCTTGTTAAATTACGAAAAGTATAAGATTGCTTATTGTGCTCATTAAAGACACACATGTAAATACAAGACCATAGCCTTGATGGGGGGGGGGGGTGATTTCGGGACATATCACCACCCACCTTAAAGAAAATAAAATATTAAGAACAAACATTTGAAAAATAAATAACTGCTTTTATATTATTTTTATGTAAGAAATGTGTGATCCTCTGAACTTGATGGATGTTTATAGCAGTTTGTGGCTCCATATCTGTGTATTAGCACATTGATTATAAATACATTTTACTATTAATTTTTAATATTATAGCTATCATATATTTTCCAAATAGATATATAAAATCTCCCCCCAAGCCACAAAGTCAATTCCTGCCTACGCCACTGTTTAAATAATTCGCTAATATTTTAATGAGTAGCGTAAGAGTCCGTCCTACATACATGTGAATACAGCACCTTGTTTTCCATACGTAAGCAGAGCCAAAACTCATATTATTTTCCATAAATCAATAATACCTGTACTTGGATACCTTAATAAATGCAGTCTTCAGGGGTAAGCTGCGAAGTCTGAAGTAAATCTGGGTATACAATAAAAAATATAAGTGTTAAATTATGCGTTAAGACGTGAGCAGAAGAAACGAAAGTGAGTTATCTCGTGTATTGGTTTACAATGTAACTTATCAGTTCGTTTGCGTTCTTGAGATTTCCTTAAGCATCGAGGGAAATAGTTATATTTTATATCTTAAGTGAAACTTGCGAGGCGACAACCACACAGAACACAGCCGACGGTGTTGTTGGCGGGAAACGGTTATTTACAATAATGTAAGGATTAACAATATTAACAAGTCGTGTGTGCGCACATATTGAAGAGTATATTTGTTCACAGTCATAAGTTTCTCTAATAGAAAATGTCGGCTTTGAAGTATGATCTGCTTAAATATGTTTGTGATATGCACAGACAAGTTAGGAACAAAGGTAAAAATGACAGGCATGCCGCGTGTTTCGATTGGATAGAATTAAGAATTAAAACATTATTGGAAACTGCAAATACAGAAGACGTGTTTCCGTATGACAGATACGAGCATACTGCATAGTTCTTAATGCATAATTTATTTTTATTGTAAACTTAGCTTAGTTATTAGCTATTCGCACCCAGTCATTTCATTCAACTGATGTTTAGTGCACAAATAGTTAAATTTTGTAATGTAGTCTGAAGTATAATATTGCGACTACCTTTGTTATGTCTAGTTTTCATGCGTTCGTTAGTGTTAACATTGCTGAAAATAACTTCAGTGTCAACGTTTTTCTCACTGTTATGAGTTTGAGGTTTCAGTGTAGAATATAAAATGGTGTGTCTATTACACTCGTGAAACTGTAAACACACATAGCTACCAGTTTTTCAGACAATAACAACTAATGCACATCATTATTGTGAACATGGAACTTACAGAGATGACATTTGTATTGTCGCTTTAAAAAAACACCTGTTAGAGTTGAGCCTTATAAGTGATCATAAATGTCCTTTTCCCGCAGTATGCATTAGGTTTTCTGCTTAATGAGATGCGTACTCATACAGCGTTCTCATTCGTCTAAGTACGTAAATGTTGTAGATTTCTTGAAAAATAACATACACACGTACACGGGGAAACGAATGTGTGTACATCTCGCGCCCTTACAGTCCATAGGCTACTATTTTGAAAAGCGATTCATATGTAGTTCATAGTTGTTATTCCTAATATTTCTTTTTCAAAAGAGTGGTATGGAGGCATTAACTTTCAAAAAATGTAACTGAGAAAAGTTCTTAACAATGTTTACTCTTTAACCTTTAATGATTAGACGAGCCAAGATAAACATAACCAGTTTTCTTCGCGATTTGTTATAAAATTACCGTGGCAATGAATTTAAACCAGGACAGTGAGAACACTGCACATTTTTTACAAGGCAAGGCACGGATTAATGTAAAAGTTATCTCAACATTCGGAAATTAATTTTTACTCATTCCATTTATAGTGTTGCAATAACATTTTCCTCTAGTTTTTACAAGTTGTAATAAAATATTGTATATAACTGCGTTTACTGCGTCAAATACTTATCCATTCCTTTCTTGAAAATATATATGTGATTGATTAATAGCAACACTTTCATAGTCATGCGCTTATCAGCTACAGCTCCTAAATGGAGGATCATTTTAAATATATGCTCCTTCGTTCCAGCACACATTTATTATTTGTTTCCCATCAAACTACCTGTTCAGAATCTTATCAACTGGCTAGTTGCTTTAACGGACGGAAATAAATATGACTGTCGGAATGTGTCAAGTGTCGAGCCGAGTGGAGTATGCTTATATACATAAGTGCACAGTCTAATGACACTTGAATATACAAATATATCGTACTGATTATTTGTACGAACAGTCACCTTTGTAGTAGATTACAACCCAAACTGTAAACACTGAGTCACATTGCAGACCTTCGTGCGTCTAACATATATTTATCGACTAGTGAACAATCATTTCCTGACAATATTCCTTTCACATAAGGACCGATTGAAAATGCTGCTATGATGTATGTCGTTATTCATGATTAATATAAAATTTGTAATATTAGTCCTAACAGTACTCGTATTTTAACATGAACACCTAACTATAGTAAAATAATAAATAGAATAAAAACAATGAACGTTATATATTTATGATAATTCAATTTCGCAGAGATAAATAAAACAAAATAGTAGTTGATATCCCTGCAAATTTCAGCAAATACAGACTTCTACCACATGAAACGAAACACCTGCCATGGTCGCCACTAGTATATCACGAGTTGAGTATTCATAACTGCAACGAAACCTGATAACTCGCGTGAGACGGGTTCGCTTTTAGCAGAACGTGAACGAACACGTAGGTGAGCCAAGGCCAGCGTGTTGACCTACTTTTTCCGTCTGCGGCACTGGCAACACCGCATGGCTAGCGAGGTATTTCGACTGCCACCTCCCAGTTGAGAACCCAAGCGATCCTCTGCATCGTCCTAGGAACTTACAACAAAATTGGTCAGACTTATCCCTATCCCATGGTATGGCCTCTCTAGTATATATCTTTACTCAGTGACGCTACTACCGAGATTTGTTGAAGCAAGAAAGGCAAATTACATCATAAAAGACAAACACGATAACTGAAAATAAGTCATCATTATTTATCAGTATACAGTATGTTTGGAAATTAAACGTCCAAACTACGAGAGGTGATAAGTCGAAAATATACAGGACACCGTATACACAAACAGACTATTAAAGGGATATGAGCCTGTGAAAATTGGGTTTTGAAAACATATTTCCGCCGAATGCCTTGTACTTTCTGCCAACGGTAGGGAGGGTGGAGATTTACCCGCATTATATCCCACACGGTCCAATGGGACACGCCCATTCAGCGCTCTATGGTGCGTTTACTAGTGGAGGACACGTCGTCGATGTGCTGACGTACAAATTCCTTATGCCGAACACTGCGCACGGACCGGAGACAGCCAGTATTACCCATTTGTGTCTCTGCAACGTGGATAGCATAAGTGTCCTTTATTATGCGGACTTTATACGTGTTGTACAAGGAATTCTCCAAAAATATGTTTTCAAAACCTAATATTCACAGGCTCATGTCTACTTTAATATTCCGTTTAGGTATATATAATGTGTCTTATATATTTATACTTTATGTAATGTTTGAGCGTGTAGTTTCCGTACAACCTGTATATATATATATAACGCAGAATGTATAAAAATATAATTACAAATAAAACATGAAGAAACAATGTAACGAGTTACGAACGAAACTAATAAAAAAGTACAGGAGATACAGATGTACGCTAAAAACTGTCGACGACTACGAAATCAAAACAAAGGAGAACATACTGTTTGTAAAAATATGCTACACAAAAACTGAACTACACCACGCCGACGACAACGAAGATGAACACAACAAGTAAAATAGCCATAGCTCAAAAAATAGTCCACTAATGTTCGTGAACTATTATGTATTGAAAACTGACGATGTTTACATTGCTGACATTTACCCATGTTGTGCAAGCTAACAAGCAAAACAGACACTATTGTAATACCAGATTTTCAAATGAGATATCACAATTACCATCTGCGGATTTTGTTTGTGTTCAAGAAATTAACGCTGGTAAAATCTAATTTTATTAACATTTTGGCAAAACTGACTATCATGACAACTGCGCTGAAAAATACTTAGGCTTAAATTTGTAAACTTTAATAATAACCTACGGTCCAAAAAACTTTTATGTATGATATTATACTGTTCGTATTATTACCAACAAAGATTTAAAACATTTATCCCTTATAAAATTTTTTAGTTTTCAGTTCCGAGAGTTGAACCCAGAACCCAATTAAGAGACGACAATACTACCCACTTCATCACAAAGGCTGTAAATTTACTTATCATTCATCCACGCATGTAATATTACAACCTAAAATCCTTAAAAAATTGTTGGATTTGATTAAAATCATGAAGAAAACAAAGCTCTTCGCGATTGTTATTTATTTTTGTATTGCCATATTTGCATTTCTGAAATATCTCGTGTTTCCACACAAATTCCAAGGAAGTTTCCCCGATGTTGCTATCCCATCCATTTCAGCCGTTCCTCCGTGATTCCGCCCTTTAACATGTTTCTACAATGGGGTATGCGTTTAGTACGTCACGGAGAATGATTTTCGTATTTTCTCTCCCCTTTTCCGCAAATTTTAACCTCTGCTAAACTCATCATCCCCCGCCTTTTCCAAGATGGCGGTTTCCCTGAGGCAGTCAGTCCTCCATGGCGGCTTGTCTTTAGTTTAATCTTGTGGAATTCCTTAAGGAATCATTCTGCCCCCCCCCCCTCCTACCTCCTGGCACAGCACCAGTCACCCTCCTCCCCTTCTTAACAAACTCCTGCACAAGACATAATAAAACATGACCGTCTGTCCATAAATATCACTAAAGAAAAGGCAGCAGCAAACACTTCCCCGGTAGACAGGAATTCGATATTCCTGAGCAGGGATTCGAAGAGGGAGGCAAAGGACAATTTTGACCCGGATTTTCTCAAGGAGTCTTCCTGCGGGAGAATCAAGGCGGGGCAACCGAAAGATAAACCCTCGCCAGAAAGGAGAGGAAAGGTCGGACCAGGCTGAGCAACGCAAAGAGAGCAGAAGAGAAGGGAGAAGGGTGTTTTGGAAATTAAATCCGAGCTGCGATATGTTCCAGTTAGTTTCACTCTGATAAAGGGGTTGTCTGTTGTTCTTGGCAAGCTTCTCTCCCACCTTTTCTAGCAGCAGCAGCTGTCTTTCTCTGCGCGTTTTTTTTTCCTCCCGAGGACTGAAAGCAGAAGTAACGAGAAGAAACAGATACAGTCGAAACAACTGAATTAAAAAAAAACCGCTTCTTGCGTAAAGTGAAAATAATTTCCGAGCTCTCCTGTCAGTGATCTAAATCGACTACGCCTAAATACAGCCTCAGCGCCGCACTGCTGGGGCGAACATATATATTCGAAAACGCTATATACAATGTAAATCGAATGCACTTAAAGAAGATTCGTCCTCTGTAAGAACTTACCCATCTATCTTCGTAATAAAAAAAAACGTTGAAGAATGTCCTCAGTTTCAATTTGGTGCTGAGTGCATAAGTTTGTATACCGCACAGTGATCCCTACTGAACGGCCACGGAAGCGCCATTACGTTTAGGATAGACGGACAGTTAGTGGATATTTAGATATATATTTAAAAGTGATATTGCCTTTATAAAGTAATTTTTTTCTTAATTATGCTGGCTGATCTAATAAACAGAAAATGCTGTTATAACAAAAGTAACACTATGCTACAATTTTTTTGCCAATGTTTTAAGCGGTCTAAATTGATTTATGAAAACCCTGCACGTACCCCGTGGCTTTGCCTGCCCGAAAATTGACATGCCAATCATAACAGAATATTTTTACCATGATTTGGCTCTCTTGAAATTATATTTTGTATTGAATTTTGTGTCCGTTAGAAATGTAAAAAAAAAAATTAATTAATCGGTGGCTTGGCACTTTTGTAACCCGAATTTGTCAGCGAAATCTGTATTTTAAAGACCGATTGAGCAATTTATTCCCATGCCTGCTACATAACAGATTTAAGGGAACAAAACGTGTGACAATGAAAAGCTCTTTAAAATACGTAAAGTAATGTGAATTTACAAACATAAGGGACTCACCGATGTAATATTTCTCAATTCATTTCTGTCATAACGTAATCATAAATACACGCCGAGTGTAATCAAACATTGTAATTAAGTACAAATTTAAGAAAATTGAATAATTACACCCACACAAAAATCATGCCAGTTACCCGTTTCACAAATATACTATTTTATAAGTGATAAGAAACCCACCTTGAAACATGTGTGAAGTAAAATAGTAATGTTAAAAAAAACCTGTGAAGATTGAACACCTCTTTCTAGGCAGTTGCTACTGGTTACAAGCGAGGTACTGAATAGTTACAAGTGTTTTTTTATTAATAAATAAGACTGCCTTAAATATGTAGGCCAAGTTTATCAACAGTACAGGAAGATAGGAATAAAGTCTTACAAAATTGGTTAAAGGAGTGCGTAGAATATATTTTACATCTCCTACAGCTGGTTTCAGATCATTATGAAAACTAAACTATTTAGTAGAGTTAGAGAAAAAACTGCAGAAGCATAAAATGACTTAAATTTTGCTGTGACACCAAAGAATATTTAAGTAACTGTTTCGACAGTATACATTCCTTTAATTAAGGTTTTACTATGCCTTCTGGGTACATTTGAAAGCTTGCTTGCAGACATTGGATTCTATTTGAAATCTCAAACTAAAAGCAATGCTGCGCTGAAAGCAAGACGTTAGATGTTAATCGAACTCTGCGGGCTTTCAGAGGATGTCAATACCATGCAGCAGGTGCTATGAACAGAGAGTCAAAGCATAATTTTGGTTCCATAAGCAAAGTTATTGAAGCAGTAAATACTGTGGTTTTACAGAAATTCGTAAGTTGTCTCAGAAAACGGGACGCTTTACTACAGATTATCTCGCAGTAGATGGAATGACCAATGTTTATGATGTTGTTGAGTCTACATTTTTATATCATATATTTCTACTCTGTACTCTGCACATGACGTTCTGCTTTATCTAGTGTTGCTGAAATAGACTTTATATTCTCGATGGTGTCACTAACACTATAGTGAGAGAGAAAGATTTCTTTGCAAGTACCAAATAAATTTACTTGAACAATATTTGTTAATGTGCTCACACAATTAATCTGCTCCTGTTCCAAATGTACGCATTTATTCCTTTGAATCAAATAAAACCTTTAAAAATAATTAGTCCACCCGAGCACATATTTTGTTTCTCCGACATCTACATGTACTCTATATACACATCCATTTTACAAATACTTTTAAATAACTAGTTTAGTTAACGTAAACATTGTAAACATCAGTGTGGCGAAATTTATATTTTCTTTGGAGCGAATAAACGTGTGGTTAGCTACAATCATCTGATATTAGTCCTTTTATTATAAAATACCTTGTGTGTCAGCAAAAAAAAAAAAACAACTTGGTATATTGGGGCATTTATTTGGTTAGCTGTAGAGGAAACGGGAAATGTTAATTGCCTCGAATATACATTTCTTGAGTTTGTTTACAATGTCTATGAAAATTAGGATAATAGCATTGTCTATCAATGCATTTGGTACTGATTTATACTAGTAAAAATGGTCACACACGTCAATAAAAAAAGAAGAAAGAAAGGGTGACGCGAGCCGTGTCCTCCCCCTTAGCAGCCACTCGTCCCACCGCCAGCTGAGCAGCGGCATGCGCCCTCTACTGGAGTTCGGCGTGCCCCGAACCGCGGAAAGTCGCTCGAAGACCACTATCATACAGTGAAGTCTTGCAACTTGCTGTCGTTTTGCGTGCGCTTAGTGAAGCTCGCGGCGGCGAGCGAACTAACGGCGCTAGTACTCATCTTACCAAACACCATCTTATTTCTCCCATAAGAGTGCATGCACAGCAAGTGTCAGACGAGTTAAAACTAACACAATTTAGTATTTTATATTTTTTAAACACTAAAGGTTTTATGTGACTATTAAAAGAAGATTAAATGTATATAATTCAATGGTTTCGGTATCATAGTACTCCGATTTAGCGTAAAATTCGTGTTTGTCCCAATGAATACGTGCATAGGCTAGCAAGTGTAAACAAGCTATAAATAACGGAATTTCGTGTTTTTTTTATTTTTAAAACTATGTTTTTTTTTGTGTGTAGCAGTGAAAAAGAATAAATTTGCATAGTGCAAGGAGTTGTTATGTAATATTTCGATTTAACATAAATATGAGGTACCTTTTAGAGATAACTTATAACCCATTCAATAATCTAGTATCTTCCTTTGTACTCAAAACTTAAAATTTATATTATCTTAATGCTCTGCTACAAAATTAATTCATGCAGCTCATTCATGTCATTTCCTGAACTCTTTGTTCATACAACAAACCAAGACAACATAAAAAAACTGTTGAGTTGGTTGATTCTTTTATCGCTTATGCATTCGAACATTTAACAATTTTAAATGAAGATGGGTGTGTGAAATTACACCCACTTCCTCAAAAAGGGATCAAGGGAATGTGTAGAAATGGGGTATTAAAGGGATCAAGGGTAAGTGACAGTGTGTGTGTGAGTGAATTCCAATACAGCTCTATAGTAGTGGGGGAACAAATGTTACAACTTTTGTACTGTATAAATACGCCAAAATAAAAACTGATCTTAATAAAAAATTGTGTGACATTTCATTAACATAACTAGTAAACTACACTGAAGAGCCAAAAAAACTGGTACACCTGCCTAATATTATGGAGGGCCTCCGCGAGAACGCAGAAGTGCCGCAAGACGACGTGGCATCGACTCTACTAATTTCTTAAGGTATGCAGGAGGCAATTCACAAGATGAATCCTGCAGGGCAGTCCACAAATCCATACGAGTGCGAGGCGGTGTAGATCTCTTCTGATCAGCACGTTACAGGGCATCCAAGATATGCTCAATAATTTTAATTTCTGGTGATTTAGGTGACCAAT
Organism: Clitarchus hookeri; assembly: GCA_002778355.1. Taxonomy (NCBI): domain Eukaryota; kingdom Metazoa; phylum Arthropoda; class Insecta; order Phasmatodea; family Phasmatidae; genus Clitarchus; species Clitarchus hookeri. The sequence continues at coordinate 341,455 of NQII01004340.1, forward strand.
GTAAGTGTCCAAAGTCAGAAGAGTGTTCCTGGAACCACTCGGTAGCAACTCTCGACGTGTGGGGTGTCAAATTATCATGCTGGAATTGACCACGTCCGTCAGAATGCACAATGGACATGAATGGGTGCAGGTGATCGGACAGGATGCTTACGTATCTGTCACCTGTCAGAGTCGCATCTAGACGTATCAGGGGTCCCATTTAAAGCTAACTGCACACGCCCCATACCATGACAGAGCCTCCACCAGCTTGAACAGTCCCCTATTGAAATGCAGGGTCCGTGGATTCATGAGGATTTCTCCATACCCGTACACGTTCATTCGCCCTGTACAATTGGAAACGAGACTCGTCAGACCAGGTAACGTGTTTCCACATCAACAGTCCAATGGCGGTGTTGGCGGGCCCAGGTGAGGCGTAAAGCTTTGTGTCTTGTAGTCAACAACGGTACAAGGGTGGGCCTTCAGCTCCGAAAGCCCATATCATCGATGGTCTGTTGAATAGTTCGCACGTTGCCACTTGTTTATGCCCCAGCATTGAAATCTGTGCCAATTTGAGAAAGGGTTGCACATCTGTCACGTTTAATGATTCTCGTCAGTCATCGTTTGTCCCGTTCGTTCACGATATTTTTCCGGCCGCAGCGATGTCGAAGATTTGGTGTTTTACCGGATTCCCGATATTCACGGTACACTCGTGAAATGTTCGTACGCGAAAATCCAAATGTTAGCGCTATCTTGGAGATGCCATGTCCCATCTCTCGTGCACCAACTGTAACACCACGTTCAAACTCACTTGAATCTTGATAACCTGCCATTGTAGCAGCAGTTACCGATCTAGCAACTTCGCGAAACGCTTGTTGTCTTATATAGGTGCTGCTGAACGCATCGCGTTACTCTGATTGGTCAAACCTCTGTTGTTTGCATATGCACGCCTATTCCAGTTTTTTTGGCTCTCAGTGTAGTACTGAACACAACTATTTACTGTACTTCACACACGTTATACTCAAATAATACCAAACCAGTGTCAAATGCAATATCACAGTTAAGATGCTGACAATAAGCCACTTATAACACTATATTTATGTTCCCCACCACAGATCAAGAAATCATGCACATTGACGGGATGTCGTTGTCTCAGGAACGGGGAGAAGTGGCGTTTGACTTACGATACCAGGTTTTAGAATACTGTAGAAAGTCGATTATCCGAACGTCGGTTATAAGAACGACCAGTTATTCGGACTAATTTTAAAAAATTAAGAGAATAGAAAAAACACTAAACTTTCTTTCGTCACAGTGTTTCCCTTGCCCGTGGAGGAGAGACAAGCACTTGCGTCGGCTCTTATGATGTGCCCTTTCACGTGTTGTTCACAGTAAATACGTCTGGGAGGGTGGTGGTTACTTGTTAACTGATTTAATTTTTATATTTTATGTGCAATTTCTGTTTTGGATAAGCTTATGTTCTATGCACGTGTAATAAAATTTGCGTTGTGTGAAAATGTTTTTTTTTTTTTTTACTAATTATTTTATTTTCATTTCCAACATATTTCCGTTATCCGGATTTTTGATTATCCGAAATACCTTCGATCCCTATTAGTCCAGATATTCGACTTTCTGTTGTACTTGTAGAATTGTGAAGGGCGGCAGAGCATAATAGACTCATCCAGGGTGGTGGCCGTTCGCCCACGTGGCTCACCTCAGTTCACCCCGCGATGAAGTGACTTCGTAATGATGCAATATTCCTGTCATGCCTACCTAACGAGAGTGTTGGCACTCTAATACACCACTGAACGTTGAGTGAGACTGTTCAGTGGCCATCTCACACGCCAGACGCACACAGTAACTTAAGACGCTGTCAGGAGGTTTCCGTGACGCAGTGGGTAGAAGACCCAAAATAGTTATACGGCTGTCAAGCGGCCGGCAGTTAAATAAAAACTACCACTTTCCACTTAATTTATTTTGACTCACTGAATTCCCTCCGAGGAGGCACGTACTTTATCATGGTTTACATCTTACTTGTCTCATAGATATCAGCAGGTTGCAATTAGTTCAGATGGTATAAATACAAGTCTCTAAAAAAAAAGTTTAATAAAACATTCTTCCCCAAGGTTCCATCAATGGACCTCTATTATATTTATTGGTTTTTAATACACTATATATAAATCATATGTATTACAGCATTCTACTCTTTGTGGATGATACCTACTACACTTTTATTTAAATATGAGAATCCGACAGCACATATGGTGATATTAAATGAGATTCATAACTATATAAATGGTTTACAGCAAATAATCTTTCTTTAAACAGGGATGAAACAGCTTTAATGAAATTCCTCACATAAAAACAACTAGACCATGACCTTTTAATAAAATATAGAAACTATGATTTGAAAGAAAGCCAGCCACAAAATGTTTAGGCTTACATATTGATAGTCATATTTATGGGAATACTCACATTGATAACATAGTCCCAAAAATAAACGCAGCGTGTTTCGCTTTATATGATTTATGATATCTTCTGAAAACACCCTCCCTTAAACTAATTTATTTTTCATATTTTCATGCTGTTATGACATACTGTATCATCAAAGTTTTCTGGCTCCAAAAATAGCCATCAGAAATATTTGCAAAGTAAAAAAACTTACTCGTGCCGTCCATTGTTTAAGAAGTTGGGTGTTCTAACGTTTCCAGGCCAATACCTTTTTTCATTAATAAAATTTGTTAGAAAGAATTCTACTGATTTTGATAAGAACTATGCAAGATATTCCTACAATACTAGGAAAAATTATAATTTTTATTTGCACAGCAACCACCTGCATATTGTGTAGAAGGGTGTGCATTTTGCAGATACCATATATTTCAACAAACTACATACTGAACTAAAAATATTTAAATAAAATAAGCACAAACTAATTCATATTTACCTAAAAATTATCANAAATAAAATAAGCACAAACTAATTCATATTTACCTAAAAATTATCATCTGGAAAATATTTTTTATTCCGTTGAACAATTTATGGATAAGTAAATTCTTCCTCTTTTATTATTCACGTAGACTACAATTTTATTNCATATTGTGTAGAAGGGTGTGCATTTTGCAGATACCATATATTTCAACAAACTACATACTGAACTAAAAATATTTTAATAAAATAAGCACAAACTAATTCATATTTACCTAAAAATTATCATCTGGAAAATGTTTTTTATTCCGTTGAACAATTTATGGATAAGTAAATTCTTCCTCTTTTATTATTCACGTAGACTACAATTTTATTNTTTTTTATTCCGTTGAACAATTTATGGATAAGTAAATTCTTCCTCTTTTATTATTCACGTAGACTACAATTTTATTTCAAAGTGACCTCTTTGGAACACTGCGTATCTAGAGGCGGAAATTTTCCCTCTGTTAACTCCCCCATAAGAAAACTCGTTTTGTTCTTTACCTGAGTAGAATTAACATTAGCTCTGCCTGACGCCATGATAGTCGGTCTTAGAACATGTGAAATTGAGGGCGGGCGTGCCGCAGGCTGCTTCCCGTTTCAGCAACCTCTTGCTAATGTATTTTAGTACGCAATAGTCAGTCGTTCAATCCGGAACCTTTATTTTGTTTCTTCTTGCCCGGGGAGTGATGCCTCCTCACCCCTGCAGCCTTGCGCGCCCCAGGGGCATAACACTGAAACTTTACTGAGCTTGAAGCTCCTTTTCCACAGTGTCGGTTGCAAGCATGTCACAACGGCTGGACTTTTGTGAGTGCATCTGAGGAGGGTGTCATGTGAAGGATTTATTGAAATATGTGTGGAGTGAACTTGATGGGTTATATTTCACGTGTCAGCCGCGTCACGGCTGCGTCAGGTGCTGTAACGTATTGCAGCCAACCTGCAATCCATGTGTTAGTATTGTCCACGTAATTTAACTTTGCTTTAGGCACGTCAGGTGGCATAGAACAGCATCACGGTGGGTTTACTGGCATTTTGAGGGTTCCTACACCCTCCTTCTGTAGGCATGAAACTGGATTAATAACACTGCTGCCTACTGCAACAAGCGGACTCACCAGGAGAAGCTAACGGCTAAATCTCTTGCTCTGCAACTACCGACCCACTTATAATATCCCCCACTCCCGTTACTGTTTTTCGAGTCTCAACAATGACCAACTTTTCCCACGGCTAGATGGCCGTCCCACATCAAAGCAAAGATTTAAAACTTGAACAGATAATTATGAAGATTTGGGAATTTTACTTAAACTAGCTCACAGCTGTTTGAACATTGCATACTTGGATTTTGCGAAGCTTACCGTGTTGAAAAATCGCCGGTGCTTTATAATACGATCCGTAGATTGTATTGAATTATATATATATTACACAATAAATATATATATATATNTCGCCGGTGCTTTATAATACGATCCGTAGATTGTATTGAATTATATATATATTACACAATAAATATATATATATAAAGTATGTGCATGGATGTTACCCACGATATGTTCGAATCCTGAAAATCTCTATTGGCACTTGGNATATATATATATAAAGTATGTGCATGGATGTTACCCACGATATGTTCGAATCCTGAAAATCTCTATTGGCACTTGGAGGAAGAATTGTGGAATACACCAAAGGCAGTATCCAGGCTACGTATGACTACTGCGTGCCACGTCGAGAGACCGCCAATATTACATCTCTGCTCCCATCAGATTTTGTTTTGTACGTGACTGCAATGTTGCTTTGTCCCCATTTATGAACAGAATCCTCCCCAAAGCGTCCCCTTGCTTAATAACGTTTTACTAAAACCTGTGTAATTGGTTCTGTCATGTTTCGATGTCCATTTGAAGGTGTTTCAATTTCTCTGTCTTGCCGTGTATACATATACCGAGTGTCGCCAATTAATGTTTACGCTCTGTGTACGTTAATAACAGAAAAAAATGTAAAAGACAATATGATGCGACTGTGTGTATTTGACTTTATAAAGACAAGATTGTGCGTTGTGCGAGCGCATGTAGCCATTTTGCTATTGTGAGTTCCGTTTGCACCCACAAGTGGCAGCAATACAATTGTAGAGGAAATCGTGAAGGAGACAAGGTTTTCTTTCGAGCAAAGTAAGTAGATTTTGAAGCGATATTGGAAATGTGAGAACATGATTGACGTACAGAGATGATGGAGTGCAGAAATAGATACTGCGCGACCAACACGTGTAACAATGACACGATTACGAGACAAGTTTGAGAGGGGCGGAACTGTGGGTGATGAGAATGGAGGACGGCGCGCCAGGATGAGAATGACAATGGATGAAGGAAGTGTGGGGGCTGTATTGCACACATTCCCCCGGGAAGTCGAAGTACGTAAGGTAAACTACGCGTGAGTAGGATGTCAGTAAATCAAGCGTCCATTGCATTTTAAAGCAAGTAAAGTGGAGTCCCAACATTTCCACGAAACTTCACAATATGAATGAAGATTACCTAAATAGACGTGTAGAATTTTGTAAGTTGGCTGTGAACATGTGCAACGACAATGAAAACTTTTAATGAGGAGATTGGTTGGCCCAATGGGGCAACTTTTAAATTGAATGAAACTGTTTACCTCCAAAGCGGTGTACGGGGAAGATGAGTACCCCATCTCTATCTCGTATATGCTGGCCTGATTGTATGCGATTTATCTTTGGCACTGACCTCCAGCAAACTTTAAAGTGGCGTTGATTTTGCTAAACATCTGCTAAAGAGCAATATATGTATGGCCACCAGTAATACCCGCAGTGCTTTCGCTCCGAGTATGTTTATGGTAACTATGCTGAAGCTGAAGTCCGTCGATTTTTTAACGTTATCCTACTTGTGTGTCATTGATTTGTGATCTTGACGATCGGTGACCCTGTACTTGAAAACACCAAAAATTCTAAAAATCGAGCAANAAGTTTGAGAGGGGCGGAACTGTGGGTGATGAGAATGGAGGACGGCGCGCCAGGATGAGAATGACAATGGATGAATGAAGTGTGGGGGCTGTATTGCACACATTCCCCCGGGAAGTCGAAGTACGTAAGGTAAACTACGCGTGAGTAGGATGTCAGTAAATCAAGCGTCCATTGCATTTTAAAGCAAGTAAAGTGGAGTCCCAACATTTCCACGAAACTTCATAATATGAATGAAGATTACCTAAATAGACGTGTAGAATTTTGTAAGTTGGCTGTGAACATGTGCAACGACAATGAAAACTTTTAATGAGGAGATTGGTTGGCCCAATGGGGCAACTTTTAAATTGAATGAAACTGTTTACCTCCAAAGCGGTGTACGGGGAAGATGAGTACCCCATCTCTATCTCGTATATGCTGGCCTGATTGTATGCGATTTATCTTTGGCACTGACCTCCAGCAAACTTTAAAGTGACGTTGATTTTGCTAAACATCTGCTAAAGAGCAATATATGTATGGCCACCAGTAATACCCGCAGTGCTTTCGCTCCGAGTATGTTTATGGTAACTATGCTGAAGCTGAAGTCCGTCGATTTTTTAACGTTATCCTACTCGTGTGTCATTGATTTGTGATCTTGACGATCGGTGACCCTGTACTTGAAAACACCAAAAATTCTAAAAATCGAGCAANGTGTGTCATTGATTTGTGATCTTGACGATCGGTGACCCTGTACTTGAAAACACCAAAAATTCTAAAAATCGAGCAACTTCCCAAAATATTTATTGAATGATAATTTGAAGACTGCCATCGCAAATCCTACACATCCTACGCCAGTTTCAAACTGAATTTTGCCAACGTAAGTTACCCCATCCTTCGCAAGGGTATGTTAACCTCCTTGCATGACACAGTTGTTAGACCTTGACCTCCAGTGAAACTGACTATATGAGCATATAATACTACAATTCTAATCATTCAGAAAGTAACACGATACGACGAAACTCTCATTTCCCCCCCNGCTCTCTCTCTTTCTTCCGCTCTCTCTCTTTCTTCCCCTCTCTCTATCTCTATCACTCCCCATGTATTCCCCGGTTGGCGCAGAGAAGTACCAAACAGTACGTCAAACACTTATTTGCAATTGGCAATAAAGTAGTGATATCGCAAAAACTGACCATACCAACTACATGCCGATCATACCATCCACATCAACCATACTAATCGCACAGATAATACAGAGTGATTATAAAGTCCCTGTTCAATTGTGGGAAATCGCTAATATATATTTTTTTTTGTATTGAAAGTGCTCACCAGTGCAGAGAGGATAGCCGTGGTCCGTGCTCGTCTGAGAGGACTAACCTTCGATGCAGTGAGAGCTGATGTCACACGAAGATTTAGGAAACCTGGCCCCACAAATGTGGTCATTCGCCATCTTGTCAACAAATTCAATCGCACATGGAGTGTAAAATCTTGCACACAGTGGATAGTGGAACACCAAGCTTACAACTGAGACGCAGAGTCGGTGCACGAGGGCTTCTTTCAATGGCTTCTTGAATCTGTCACACGGTGTCTTCAGGTACCGATGGCATGCCTGAATGCATGAATGCCTGAATGCTCTTCGTCCTTAACACTCCTTGTGCGATTGAATTTGGTGACAAGATGGCGAATGGTCACATTTGTGGGGCCAGGTTTCCTAAATATTCGCGTGACATCAGCTCTCACTGCATCGTACATTAGTCCTCTCAGACGAACATGGACCACGACTATCCACTCTTCAATGGTGAAGAATTCTGATACCTAAAACAAAATCAAGATACATTAGCGATTCCTCACAAATGGATAGGGAATATATATCACCCGGTAGAACGACAATACACCAGCCATATGTCATTCGAGCCGACCATACAGACAACATGCCATCCATACAGACCTTATAGCAACCATACAGACAGCGTATAGACCGCACCAAACATATTCCACACGTACTGAACTTATACCGGTGGTAAACTCACAATATANATACAGACAGCGTATAGACCGCACCAAACATATTCCACACGTACTGAACTTATACCGGTGGTAAACTCACAATATACAGACAACGTGGGTTCCAGTTACAGCATTCTGACCTTAGACCGATCATACTATAAAAATGCGACTGTGTTTCAGTCTTCAGAGACATTCATAATTTCCTACCTGAGTTCTCCATGTGCACTCACGTAGTGAACTTTNCGACTGTGTTTCAGTCTTCAGAGACATTCATAATTTCCTACCTGAGTTCTCCATGTGCACTCACGTAGTGAACTTTATAGGAACTTCACATACGCTACCTGACGCATTTCACTCACAGGTGTTTGAATAGGATAATTACTACCCTTCGTGCAAATTGTGTGACCATTCCAGATTTATCAAAATCCATTGAGAGCGTGCCTACATTAAGAACTTTTTCATTCATATCTACATTTGTTGCCAACAGACATTGCAACATTTATCTGTCTGGTATTACAACGCCTTGAACACACCTCGGAAAACTGAAAGTGTGTGTTTGCATTTCGTCTGGAGCTCTTAATCTTCAGACAGTTCGTAAGAGAAAGGAGTGCCTGAGGTGCATCGCGAAAGGATAATTCTCTCCTCTGCAGAGTGTAAGTGTGTTTGATTAAAATCTTAACTTTCAATTGCACCAGACGTTTTAGTTTGCTGGATCCTTTTGTAGAAAGGCATCAGCAGTACCACAAATACATTGAAGATGCCTACTACGAATATGTAAGAAATAATAAATAATGGTCTTTAACTATGATTGATGAAACGTGTGCTGGTACAATGACGTTGTCGAGTGGCATAATGATTGGATTTAGACAGGCCATCTTCTTACAAAGCACTTATACTTGTGGGGCCTTTCTTGTGTAGGCAAGACCACTTGTTGCAATCGTATACTGCGTGGTGTNTTACAAAGCACTTATACTTGTGGGGCCTTTCTTGTGTAGGCAAGACCACTTGTTGCAATCGTATACTGCGTGGTGTTATAATTTTTTATCCTGATCTAGGTAAATTTGTTTTTTGAGGATTTAGATTATCGGTTTTATGATGTCATAGTATTNTATAATTTTTTATCCTGATCTAGGTAAATTTGTTTTTTGAGGATTTAGATTATCGGTTTTATGATGTCATAGTATTTGAAGAATATAAATATGAATACCATTGCGATAGATTTGTCAAACGCTTATGTGAAGGAATGTCGCTGTGACTGCCTGTTAAAGGTGGCTTTGGTAAAGTAATTTCTTCGCAAAAAAAAAAAAAACTATTTGGTTTGTGTCTAAACCGAAACTGTAAAAAAATTTGTAATTTTTACTGAGAAATTCTTTGTAATTTTACAAATACTTGTAACAGTACAAATATTTATCTCGTAAAACTACTAGTTTGTAAAACTACAAGGGCTGTGTTTGTAATATACCTCAATAAATGTTTGTACTATACTTACCCGCTTCCACGAGTTTCAGCAAAATGGCGTACACTCAACAACATAAAACCGTATATAGCTGTTTGTGTAAAAACTATGGGTGATGTAAAGTGTAGCTGCATGCAAAAAGAAATGTATTGCAGGTTTAAATAACGTAAAACACTTAAAACAACTCAAATAATAATATTGAAACGTGACCGTATTATTAATTAACTGTTGATGTTTCCTAACTACACAGAACTCTAAATCAGCTCTCAATAACCTCGTTGCTAAGAGCCGTCCAAATCTCTTAACTCAACAACAGAACTCTCAAAATTAAATAAATGTACATATTCTTCTAAACGAAATAACTTCATTAATATGTTGTAGGTACGCGCAGTTATATTTAATGTTGGTCTTGTGGTTGAAAGTACCGGCCATACTACAAGGCGTGTGGGTTCTGGTCCCCGTGCTGGAAAAGTGTAATTGTTTTTCGTAAATTATATTCTATTATTTTTTTTTAGTTATCCTCTGTTATTAATTTATTACATTTGATTTCTAGAAGAAAAAAAATATTTTATGTATACTTTTCAATAATGTCAATTGTAATATACAAGTTTATCATTTGTAGTATTGCAAATAAATATTTTACAGATTTTACAAGCAAACTCTTTGTAGTTTTACAAAGGATTTTCTTGGCAACTGGGTTTCAAAGAATGTGTATTTGTATAAGTACAAAAAAAAATTTTTGTGTCATAGAGACTGGTTTTCAAATAGAGTTACCGTTGCGGAGGCCACTCGTCCTTATTGGGAATGTGATGGGAGACCTGCGATGAAAGGGCAAAGTTTCTTAACTTTTTGGCTTAAGCCCCTTTATATTTAAACATCTTAGTTGTGTAAAGACTAAANATGAAAGGGCAAAGTTTCTTAACTTTTTGGCTTAAGCCCCTTTATATTTAAACATCTTAGTTGTGTAAAGACTAAACCATTTCTCAAGCTCTAACTATTTCAAGAATTTATTCCAAATTTATGTTTTACTGGATCCATTGAAATGTTCTGCAGTATACGAAATGTCTAGATAATATCCTCCTATTCTGAAAAGGAACTAAATCTAGTAGGTTTCATGCGGACATACTTGCCTGAAAAAATTCAGTCGGGTAATAGTATGTACTACCCACAAACAAAAATCTTCACACAGTTTTATCTTTGTGTTTGTACATGACCAACGCAATATTTTCTGTACGCTGTAATGTTTACTAGCCGAATTGTGCATATATTTTACATTCATAGTTAAGAAATTTAGTGTGTTAGTATTTTGAAAATTTCTCCATATTTAGGTAATATTCCATAGGCTNTGAAAGGGCAAAGTTTCTTAACTTTTTGGCTTAAGCCCCTTTATATTTAAACATCTTAGTTGTGTAAAGACTAAAACATTTCTCAAGCTCTAACTATTTTAAGAATTTATTCCAAATTTATGTTTTACTGGATCCATTGAAATGTTCTGCAGTATACGAAATGTCTAGATAATATCCTCCTATTCTGAAAAGGAACTAAATCTAGTAGGTTTCATGCGGACATACATGCCTGAAAAAATTCAGTCGGGTAATAGTATGTACTACCCACAAACAAAAATCTTCACACAGTTTTATCTTTGTGTTTGTACATGACCAACGCAATATTTTCTGTACGCTGTAATGTTTACTAGCCGAATTGTGCATATATATTACATTCATAGTTAAGAAATTTAGTGTGTTAGTATTTTGAAAATTTCTCCATATTTAGGTAATATTCCATAGGCTTCCTTGAACTTCACCAAAACCATTTAAACGTTCCTATTAAGACTAATTCAATCTGGGCTTTCGCCACTTCTAAGAAATCGACACCCTTTCAATCAAGGCAGTTGAAACCAACTCCTTCCCACTCCTCCCCGCTACAGTTAATATACCTCTTGGAGCGTGTAACAAAGCCCATTGTAACGCAATCTTGCTCCCGGCGGCCTTCTCTTCGGTCCCTTTCAAACTCATTCATTTACATCTGAACAACTTTATTAAATCGCTTTACTCGAGACGTCATTCCTTTCAAGCGGGTTCTCTGTCCCTCTCCCCCACTCCTGCTCCTTTTCGCACCGCCGCGAAATACAATTCTAATTGCGGATATAATCACTTTTATCTCTCTCCCTTTACCCCTCCTTTCGCTCCCAGGCGCAGCTTTGTTTTTCGGCGGTTCCTTCTCTGCACAACCCTTCGGAATCTCCCTGCCCCCTCACGCAACACGCTTCAGTGGCCACTCCTCTGACGACAAAACACCCCGTGAGAATGAACTCGAATACACGTCTAGCCAAGGAAAACTTCATCATATTGCCGGAGCAACTAACCGAGACGTTGCTCTTGAAACTGTCTCAACCACTGCGTAGCTACGTAGTCTATTAATATACCTTCTCATAAAAGTTTAGCTCTACGTTTCCAAAAAAATGCCCGCAAAAATATTTTGTATTTGTAACGTATTTCGTAATTGCTGTACCAAACATAATTATAGGCAAATTACATAAAAAATATAATCGGATATATTACTGAAGTTAAAATGAATTACGAAAGGTATGTCATCGCCTTTCAATGAAAAACAGTTTCAACAGATATAAAAATATGTTTATGTTTTGTCCATATTGTTATCTACCAGCAAATTACATAATTAAAAATAAACTATTTAATTAAATTAGAATACTGGCAAACGCAAACTATTTTCAAGTACATGACTCGTGTTTCGCTCATATCCTTTACCACTTGGCCTCAGAGTAGAGTTTTCCAGTTTCATGCAAGTAGGTAATAATCGTTATTTTAGACGTTTAACTATATTATATTCACGAATCACTGAATGTACAGATATGATATTTACTACATGTCCACTTTTCTTGTGCCCTCGGTAAGGGCATATGTCAGATTTTATAAGTACACTAACTGGCCATGCATGAACCGTTGTATGAATGTAGGTGGTTTAGACTTATACTGAACTGGGTAGCCTAATTTAACAAGTTTTTGTTGGATGGACAAAACTGCTAATTTATAATCATACCTGGATGTCGTTTACGAGTCATTGAAGATACGACGTGAGTAATACCTAGCAAAATGCCTGTAACCCTTTGACCTCGTAATTTGCGTAGAACTAACTTTTAACGAAATGTAGTATAAATTGCATGTGAGTACATGTGCTTGCCATTGACATATAGGTTACACACTAGGTGCGCAACCACTCGCCTAACCCTTTGACTACAAAATCCAGGCAGAAACTTTTCAGAAGCAAATATATTTTTTATGATAATAGCAAAGAAATTTCTGAACTATTTTAGATGCTCAGATGGTAAACTTCATCTATCTAAAACATCTAGGATTACACTAGTCGTACACAGATCTATTTAAAAAAAACAATATAAAAACATGTCATTAGCACATCTGCCTGCAATTTCTGAACTATTCCAGTTACAAGTGTCAAACTTAACACATTCCTAATATATCTCTATGGCATCCTTCATTTAAATTTTTTGTAGGTATTTAAACGTGGATCATGTTTAATGAAATATTGATTTTATGGTGGTAACATACATATATTGTTTATGTGTAACCTATCAGCATTAAATAGGAAAATTAGGTACAAAGGTCGCAATAAGAAAAAATTATTTCTTGAAAATTAAGTTGGTAAGTTTGATTACATTGCTTTCAAAGAGGCGTTATTTGATGCACAAGCCTTTCATTCCTTTTCTTCTGTTTCTTTCATAAGTATATTTTATATTGTTCATATCTTCGACATTACAGTCCAGCATTCTTGCAATTTACAAAGCAACACTGACACAGTCGGGTAGTTCATGCGTTACACTTACTACTGCTTTTGTTACATATGCGATGTAAAAAAACATTTAAATCAGCTATGAAAAAACTACGGACCATTTTCGAACAATTCAAGCACAAGAAGTAATTCTTAGAACTTAACTTTTTCCTCCAAATAATTATCATCTTACAAATTGATTACAAAATACGTACGCGTGATTTTTACTTCGTTGCTACTTCATTACAAACCTGTTTTGCTAATACTGTTCACTACACACATAATGTAGCCTGTCTTGATTACTTGCAGATTTCGCACTCGCCGTTACGGATACACTGCTGAACAGAGAAATCAATTTGACTCGGAACAGACACCGAAACATTCAAGAATAGATTTTAAGACACTATAAATGCTTCGTTGTTAAGCATCCCGTTAAGCAAACACTGTTAATAACTGGGGACAGAGCAAGAACGCAACCATATGCAACAAAATGTAATATGAAGTTAACGTGTGATGGTTTAAGAATATTAGAGCGACGCTGGCCCACAACCCCTCCCCCCGCCAGTGTAACCAGTATAGGGGCTTAGAGAGACATGTGGCAGCCGTCGTACCCGCAGAAGAAGGTCATGCAGAGGCCAACATGCGCTGCCAAGCCGGGCATGTGTCGCAGATGCATAGCCATGACACCCCCCCCCCCCTTCACCAACACACCTCCCTACGCCTCTAGCAGGTCCGTGAGATTTGTTGAGCGCGGAGGTTTCACGATATAGAAAATAATCATGCACAGTTCGCCTAAATTCAGAAAAACACGCACCGCGGAAGAAATAGCTGACGAGCTGGATAATAGTGCCGAAAACACCGCCCTTCCCCCTTAGCTAACCACAGGACAATGTGGGACAATGTGGAAACGCACCGAGAAGTAGCTGATGAGAGTAAGATATGGGCGAGGTACTACCCCCCCCCCCCGGCCCAACCAAACCTTCAGAAACCAGGACAC
>NQII01004340.1:356225-379351 GCA_002778355.1 Clitarchus hookeri
TTTGGCGCACAACTGTGGGGCCCAGCAGTAGCATCAGTGTAACAGTACGTAGCGTCAAGTTGTGCCCCTGTTATGAGACGATGCGAGTTGCCGCCCGCCATGACTTGGGGTGATACAGAGCCTGAATCTTGTCCTGCTGTACATTCCATGATTCTTCCACCAAATGCCGACGCAAGTTCTTCAAGCGTTTGAGCAGGGCGCGGATGCTGGAAGAGACGACGTCCTAGCTGCTCCCACATGACCAGAATTTGGTGCAGGTCCGGTGAACTCGCAGACTAAGTTACGGTGTCCGTACATCGTGCAGCGCGTTTTACGATGTCCGCGGTATGACTACGCGCTTGTATGTGCTGCATAATTAATTCTGTCAAGATTATCTCAAATGGGAGAAAATGAATACTTACCACGTTGGTTATCCAGAATTGTCACTTCGCGTTAGCAGTCAGTAATAAAGAATTAATCAGAGGAATATACTTCGAAATTCGTAGGTGGCACAAAGAGAGTTTATTTGCATCGCCGTCATTTTAGGGTGTATGACGTAAAAGCAAGAAGCAATCAAGATTACATGTAGGTATCAAATATAATCAATTGAGGAAATATTTCTCGTTCCGCGTTTTCTTCAGAAAGAGAACTGTAAAATGAACCGTTAGTTCTGAGTTGAAGTATCTAAATATTTGGAGATTCTACACGCTAGATGCTGAAAGAAATCCGATTATTATATAATTTTATTGAATTTTGATAAGTTTCTATCTCTTCTTTGGGCATATATGTATTTTGTTACGTTTTGGTTATTTCCACTCGAAGAACTATATTAAGATAAAGGAAGTAGTCTGGAAAATATTTTAGCTAATGGGCTGAATACTTGAATTAAATAAGCAAACTCCTATTTGGCCTAAATATAAAATACATTTGTGGCATAAATATTTCCTAGTGCGCGTTTTGAAGTAATACTATGGCTCCCAAAATCCTACAAAAATCGGCTGCAAGAAAACTTATCCTTATAATAATCTTTCATAGACAAAAAATTGTATAGTGTGTTCAAAGTTGCTAATTAGATGAATATCACCTGATATGGTTTGTAATTTTATGTCAAGAAGAAAGGAAAATTAACTTAGCATTAATTTTTGTTAGAAAATACTTGGCGCTATATACATTCAAACAGTTTCTTTTATGTTTATTCGTATTCCGTTAAACGGTATACGGTTTCCTTTTTCTTTATAATCAACCATATCATTTTCTAAGAGTAAGGAGTCGCTCTAAATAAGAAACTCAAAATATAGCTATTTTGAGTTCTTTTAATCCACACAAGCCTGCTGAATTTAGAAGTTGTTTCGCATCTAATGCGGTGATGCGTTCGTATCCCATAATGTTTCGGTGAAGTCCAGAATTTTACCGTAGACATGCCTTAACTTTAACATTTTTTTATTTATTTCGCAAATTAATTTCAAGTGGCTTGTAAAGTTTTTGTTGGAAGTAATCAGTGTCCGCCGTTTGTATATCATCGATCCAATATTTTTCACAATTCACAGTGCTTTTGTTATAATTTGTTTTCCATAATCGTGCATAAATGACAAACTACGTGTCTTATGCTTAAGATACACGTTTTAATTGGAGCATACATAGCTAAACTCTAACCCCTGCTTATTCACTGTCTGTTTATCTAAGTACATTGATCACAGCATGATATTCTCCATAGAACATGTATCTCTACTGATTTGCATTACTTTTGCTGATTAGTTTCGTTAAGTCAAGATAGATAATTTAGAAACATGAAGTGAGTTTATCACATTTGCTAGTATATTAGGAATGTGTAAGGGACAATTTGAGATTCTTGTGGCTCTCTTTAGTTGATTGTCGTAATATGGAGAAACGTCGGAATACAGTGTTGGCGGGAACTGGAGCTCCTCAAGAATAACCACAGACCAAAGTTTTTTCCTTATTCGTAAACCCAGATTCGTATCCTCTGGAAATCGAGCCCCAATCGACACGTATAAATTACGCGTTTCCAAACACTTCAGTGAATATTACGCTTGCTGTCAATAATATTATAAGAAGAAACAAACTCCTAAAAAAACTAATTTAAAATGGTTTCATAATGAAAGCCATTCGGTGATGGCTCAAATCTTATGAAATTTCACTGACTTCGGTGACCTTAATGTTAATTAGTGGTAAATATATCATATTGGAGAATGCTAAATCATTCTGTTCTCAAACAAAGAAGTCGAGTCTTCAAGGACTGATGAAACTGGAGACATAATAATATGTAGTTATAACATGCAAACATTATCTATAATATATAGTAGTTGAAGCGTATATAACAGGAATTTTTTTCTAAAGGGCGAAGGGTTCTGTGTTCACAGTCAAGCCAAAACATAGATGTGCGAGTCAGCCGTTAGTTTAAGAGTCAATTTGGGGTTACAAATGTGGAGGCTGTAAATCCGTCGTTGAAAAATAAAAATGTGATGCAATGTTGCCCTTAATTGGTACAGATTACTCCAACTGACTGAATATTAGATTTGTTTTTTAAATTCTGTAAGCCACGTTCCTACCCCAAAAAATATTGGCGCATTGGTACAAATGGGTAGTGTTACAAGGCAACAGAAAATCCCGAAGATTTTGCATCGTGCAGTGAACAAACATTCTGTTGAGATAAAACGATATGTTTTGTTTGTCTCCCTCCTGTATTCGCAAATACGATAAAACAGTGGTCCCATCCGAGAAAGTGTCTTGAGAAGGCGCATTCCTCACGAGCGGAGAAGCCCGAGCGTCACAGCTTGTGGACTTTGTTTACGTTCTTCCTCGTCGCCATTTATTTCTTGCCTAACTCTCCCGCGGCAGTTCCCACAGTTCCCAGCAGGCAGTTCTTGCAACATTAATTAAATTCGCAGGGTGAAGTATTACGCGAAGCACCAGATATTTCTCGGAACTGGTTGTGTGCAATAAGACCACTGACTGAAATTATTTGCTTATGAATTGAAGTGAAAATTTCTCTATTATTATTAAGTTCCTCCATTGCCACAACTCTACAGCTTTTATCAAAATGTTTTACTGCACATTTATATAACAAGGTTTTGATTTATCTATTTGCGACCGTTATATAACAAGCTAGTTTACAACAGTTATTATTTTATGGATTGTACTTGAGTGTAATTTATTTGAGGTAATACACATAAATTGTCTAAATATTTAAAAATTACATATTGATTTTCTTTCGAAACCATGAATATTAAATGGTTACGAATTTTACATAAGTTCACCTCCAACATTAGTTCCAATAGTTTACCCTTAATTAAGTGAACCTTTTTTCAGTAAAAGTGAGCTGTATTTGGTTGAATCTTAATCCGACAGTTTATCTGAGCTCTATTCATAAAGGGAATGTTTTCCTCGTGTCTGTAAATTTTGTTAGTATTCTTTGTTTTAGTTATAAGTCACTGTAGCATACCGGTTTATGTATTTTATTTTATTTTATTCACTATTAGTGTTTTTAAATTTTAAGTTAAAAAATGCCTCAGAGTAGCATAATGTCCTTAGTATATGAATGACCGAAGTCACACGGTTAATGGAAGAAAGAAAACATCACAATTTCAAACTTTAATATCATTGCTTAAAATATGCTAAAAAAAATTGATAGCAATTGTTTTAAAGAACTGATTTTTCTTTTAATTTTGGATTAATACCTATACAGAATGCCTAAACTACGGGAGGTGCCCTCCACTAGTACACGCTTCATAGCGCGCCAAATGGGCGTGTCCCATTCGACCATGTGGGAAGTACTGCGGGTAAATCGCCACCATCCCTACTGTTGGCAGAAAGTACAAGGCACTCGGAAAAAATATATTTTTAAAACCCAATTTTTACAGTCTCATATCTGCTATAATATTTCGTTTAGGTATACAGTGTCCTGTATATTTTCGACTTTTTTTTTACCTATTGAATCACCTCCCGTAGTTTGGGTGTTTAATTTCCGAACATTCTGTATGAGTATCTATCTTATATGTGGGAAGAAGTCAATTTAATCTACAGAAGGACCACTTGTCATAAAAAATTTCTAATTCTATATTTTTACAAGATTTCTACAAATTATTTATACATTTTCTAAACACAAATGTGTCAGTTAGAGATTTAACAGCTGGACGGAAACATCTGGTTGATGAAACTTCGCAGTTACTGGCATATTCCAGACCAGTATGGGTTCTAGGACTGGATTACTTGGGAAACTGTATCCAGTTTTACCACTGCAGGAACTTAAGCCTCCAGTTGAAGTTTGTTGAAACATTTAAAACTTTCCTTTTACCCTCATTAATCCTCCCTCCCCCACAACAAAAACATGATATAATAACGTCAAATGAACTGCAAGGAATGCATTGGAAGTTGAATTAAAGAAAATAATAATGGAATATTTTACTGTATAGAATAGTTCGCGGGCTTTCGAGTCCGTTGTCGTCAATTTCTTGCCAAAAATTTACTATTTAGAAATTTTGTATAAAATTATGCAGTTCTGATCATCTAATATATAAAATTCTCCCGTCACAGTGTTAGTCACTGAACTCCTCCGAAACGGCTTGACCGATTTTTATGAAATTTTTTATGTATACTCGGTAGGTCTGAGAATAGATTCACATCTATTTTTTACACCCCTAAGTAATAAGGGTAGCCACCCCCAAACAATTTTTTTTTATTGTTTGAACAAAATGTTTATTTTTTATTTTTTTATGGTGTGGCATCAAAAAACACATACCCTCCTAAATTTTCACCCGTCTACCACCAACCCTTGTTTTTTATAGTGATATTAGTAATTTAATAAATTTTACCCTAGGTCGATAAGTGATCAATTATCATCGATCATTTATCGATCTAGGTTACAATTTATTCCCACCAGGTGTCTCCCAGTGACACAGCAAAACAACGTTTGCCGGGTCAGCTAGTGTATATATATATATATATATATATATGTATATATACATATATAATTCACCTGGTTGAGAATGTTTTAACTCCAGTAATAATTTACTTATTGTTGAGTTAATTTCATTTTTTATATTTCTTCTTATTTGTGCCATAATTAACTTATGATGTGGTATATTAGAATGACCTTGATATATAATCAATAATAACGGTATTGCACATCAGTAGTTCCAGATGAACACAAATGTATTAGATGTTATACAAACCATAGTTTATGAATTCAAATTACTAATTGTATTTCTGACTTGCAATCAAGTTATTAGTGTTCAAATACAACAAACAAACTATAACAGTTAGTTTCTGTCATTTTATTCCTCAGTTCCTAAGTCATATTTTTTTTAATAACGCTCTCTCAGACATAACATCACAAATTTATCTGCACCACAAAAGTAAATTATCTGCGAAGAGTTTTAACACCTATTAAACGAATTAGAGAAAAAAGGTGGGAGAACATCCATTTGGTGTTATAAATGCGACATTACCAAAAAAGTAATCGTATGTCTGAAAATAATAGAATGTAGAATTTAAGAAGTAAATACCCACTTGTGTATTTAACTTCAACATTTGTTTGACAAAGTTAATTAATGTACATTAACGAAAATTTTTAAAAATGATATGTTATTCATTGAAAATAAAATAACACTTTATTAGTAATTATGTAGGAACCAGAAGTCTTAGAGTATAGAAGAACGAAAACAAAATGCTATTGAAAAAGTAAGAGTCATTGTAGTAAATTCCCTAGACAACCCGTTGACCAGCGGGATCGTCCGGCACGATTCCCATCTGCAAAAGTCTGGGAGCGACCCCACCGGGAATTGAACTCGGTCCGCCTAGGTGAGAGACGAGTAGTCTACCTACTACAGCACCGTGGCTCCATATTATCTTACTAAGTGGCGTGTAAATTTGTGTATTTGTGAAGACAAATGTTATTGTTGTAATAGGTATTCCCAGCATACAAAGTTTAGTTCAAATTGATTTCATGGTTTCGTAGATACGGCATACAAAGGTAAAATATTTATATTTTCGCAATTCTGAAAATAAGCGTCTGACTTATATAAAACATATACCAATGGATGACCTGTAATAAGGCAGGACATAGTAATTTATACTGCTGTCAATTGAGCACGCTAGTTGTATTGTGGGAGAGACGAAGGTAAACCAAAACCAGCATTGGAAATTTATAAGTTATACTGACAAAAAAAAAAAGAAATTTTCTGAAAACGTTTAACATAAGTTGCGTCTTTAGCTATTTTATAAACACAGAAGGGATGAGAATTCAAGAAGAAGGTTATAGTTTGTGTAATTATGTAACAAGAGACGTGTAAATGGCAAAGATTGGAATGGATTATTTGTGAAAAATTTTTCTGTAGCGGCATCGTAAAACATAGCTATTCAGTTTTCTGTGTTGCAGCAAAACGGCAAATAAAGTTTTGTAATTGAATGTTTTCGTAACTTACTATGAGATCAGTATTTTTTCTTTGATTCGCTTGTATAACATTTAATTTTCTGTTCTTCACGTTTTTTTTAAAACTTTTACAGTACCTATTGATGTTCTTAAATTTTATTGTCAGCATTCCATTTTCGGTACGTTATTTGTTTGTAAAATACGTAAACAATTGAATTAGTTTCTCTATATGATCTCAATAATGTGATTAAAATCTTTGTTACTGTGAAAGCATTAAGTATGCATATAGGGCATATTTCGTGTCGTAGATGTGTTTACATTTGAAGTAGGCCCATTCTACCTAACATATTGCTGAGACTGAAAATGTTATTTATTTTGCAATATTGTATTTATTTTTACATCACATGGTTACGAGCCATTACAATAATCCATTGCTAGTGGGCGAAGATTTTTTTAAATGCTGAAATGTGGTTTACAACCATTAACTCGAACTTGCCACAAGAGCGTAACACCGCAGCGAATACAGCCACTGAGAACTGCTTACTTTAATATAATTTTTTTAAATAAATGATGTTTTTGTTTCATGGAATATTTTAAATATTTAAATATAAGGGCAATTTTATTATGAGGACGTGTGATATGCTTCGCTTAGCTCCTTTTGTGTTGAACAATATAAGTAGATAGGCCTACTTTTAGATTGTTATAATTTGCGTGTCTGTATCAGTTTATAGTGTATGTCTTTTACATAACAGATACAATTTGAAATACATATTTATTTATTTAAAAATGGCTAAGCAAGTTCAGAGGAGAGGCTCTCTACGGACAAGTATTAACAATTCTTCGTAATATTTTATAGAAACAGGCACGTGCTTGTTATTTTTTGTGCAACCGATGACAAATATTTCTTTGATAATTTCACAGTTCTGTCTGTAACGGCTTGTAAATTATTATTTTTATTTATTTTCAAAACATATGCCAGAAAGTGCATGGATTTCAGTGGCTCACACATTAACTGCAAAACTGGAAATGGATATTTTATTTTTCTACGTATATTGAAGTAAAAATCAGCGTGATATGTAACACGTTCACTACATTACGTCTTAGTAAGTATTTTATCTATAACAGTTAAATATATTATTGGCGCAAAAGTTTCAGTTTCAGTTTAATTCGAGAAGGTGGTACGAAGATCTTAGGAACGGAGCGGCGTTTATATGTTTATTTATTTATTGCGAAATCCGCCACCACTTGCCACTCTTCTCTAACGTGAATTTACCAGATTCCCCTCGCGTAGGGAAAAATACGACTGTTGCGTGTCGCGATTGTCCCGATAAATGTTTTTTTTAGAGTGTAAATAGCTTGGATTACTTATAAAAATGTACGAAATGATACTACAATGAAATATTGCTTTGTTAAAAAAAACCGTGTTAAACTGTTGCGAAATACAATTCAGGTAATGTGTTACAATTTCGTAGGAATCTGTTGATTGTTTGCCAAAATATGAACGATACTTATTTTATTGTTATGCTAGCTTACAATGCGGTGGAAAATAAGAGACCTTATAGACACATTTCATGGTGTTTATACTTACTGCCAGATGTAAAATTAAGCCGAAATTGATTATTACATGGTTTCGTAGCTATTTCATACTAAACAATAATGTTAATATAGTTACCATTTTGAAAATAAGTGTGTGATCCCCTTAAAAGTACCAATTAACATGTCCTTCCGTGCTACTACTTGCTTGCTAAATATGGTAGTAATCGGCAGATTGTTTCCCGAGAAATGACACTAAAAATATATTTTATCATGTGACGCTATCCTACAAAATGGTGGACGAAAGATTGTTTGACGTCACGTTTAATTGTTGTAACAGATACTGCTAGTATAAAAACTTAGGTTGAAAATGGTTCCATGGTTTCGTAGATATACCATACTAAACTAAAATGTTATTTGACCACCATTTTGAAAGAAAGTGTCTGTCTTACTTGACACCTACAATTTACATGGCCTGCCGTAGTACTACTTGTCAGCCAAATTCTGTAGTAATCGGTTGATACATTCCCAACATTTTATATAAAACTAAATTGTTTTATGTAGTGCTATCTTCCAAAATGGCGGACAAATAACATTTCCCACAAATTTTAATTAGTAAATTATGTACTACCAATGTACCAAATTTCGTTTAAAAACGTTAAAAGGTTGCCGAGATATGATAGCGTCCTAAAATTTCAAACCCCCATTTTGAAAATAATCATCCAACATGGTTGAAAACTATAAAAGTTATATTTACTTTCAAAATGGTGGAGCTTAGGCGTTAAGGTGGTATTACAGAACATTCTGTTTGGCATTATTATATGCTACCATCTCGGGCGAATGAAAAGTGATGGCCCGTGATGGTATCAGATATGTCACGATTTGTTATTTGCCGCCCTGTGCAACGTTATAAACAACTGGAAACGACATTGTTGTACAGTCTTTATTTACAGTAGCTTTTGCGAAAAACATTCGTTAATGTTTAATTAGTAACGTTATCTGTAATGTTGGCAGTTATTATTGACNAATACAATTCAGGTAATGTGTTACAATTTCGTAGGAATCTGTTGATTGTTTGCCAAAATATGAACGATACTTATTTCATTTTTATGCTAGCTTACAATGCGGTGGAAAAGAAGAGACCTTATATACACATTTCATGGTTTTTATACTTACTGCCATATGAAAAACTAAGCAGAAATTGATTATTACATGGTTTCGTAGATATTTAATAGTAAACAATTATGTTAATATAGCTACCATTTTGAAAATAAGTGTGTGATCCACTAAAAAGTACCACTTAACATGTCCTTCCGTGCTACTACTTGCTTGCTGAATATGGTAGTAATCGGCAGATTGTTTCCCGAGAAATGACACTAAAACTATATTTTATCATGTGACGCTGTCCTACAAAATGGTGGACGAAAAGATTGTTTGACGACACGTTTAATTGTTGTACCAGATACTGCTTGTATACAAACTTAGGTTGAAAATGGTTTCATGGTTTCGTAGATATACCATACTAAACTAAAATGTTATTTGACCACCATTTCGAAAGAAAGTGTCTGTCCTACTAACACCTACAATTTACATGGCCTGCCGTAGTACTACCTGTCAGCCAAATTCTGTAGTAATCGGCTGATACAATCCCAACATTTTATATAAAATTCAATTTTTTTATGTAGTGCTATCTTTCAAAATGGTGGACAAATAAAATTCCCCGCAAATTTCAATGAGTAAATTATGTACTACCAATGTACCAAATTTGGTTTTAAAACGTTAAAAGGTTGCCGAGATATGACAGCGTCCTAAAATTTAAAACCCCCAATTTTGAAAATAATCATCCAGCATGGTTGAAAACTATGAAAGTCATATTTAATTTCGAAATGGTGAAGCTTAGGCCTTGGGACGGTATTCCAGAACATTCATTTTGACATTATTATATGCTACCATCTCGGGCGAATGAAAAGTGATGGCCATCTCACGAGCATATTCCTGAACTACGTTTTTCTATGACCCGTGATGGTATCAGATATGTCACGATTTGTTATTTGCCGCCCTGTGCGACGTTATAAACAACTGGAAACGACATTGTTGTATAATCTTTATTTACAGTAGCTTTTGCGAAAAACATTCGTGAATGTTTAATTAGTAACGTTATCTGTAATGTTGGCAGTTATTATTGACTTGAATTATATGTGCATACAAAAATAGAACATACTATTTTTATTATTGCCAGACGTTAAACATTTATTTTGCTCTTTCTTGATAAAAAAAAATTGTAAATTAAATATGTGCACAGTGCCGATCTCCGACTTATTAACATGTTTAAACAGCATACAGCTACACCTGAATTTTTTTCGAAACGTAATTTACCACACCTCTGTTGGTAATATTTTTGATAATTTTGTAATTAATATTTTTACGTCCCTTTTCTGTAATGTGAAAATTAAAGACCTTCTTATTAAAGGGTAATAGTAACTTCATTGTTATCAATTGTTGTAAATATATAAACTTACAATATTTAGCTGTCCTGCAACTCAGCTATANGTTGGTAATATTTTTGATAATTTTGTAATTAATATTTTTACGTCCCTTTTCTGTAATGTGAAAATTAAAGACCTTCATATTAAAGGGTAGTAGTAACTTCATTGTTATCAATTGTTGTAAATATATAAACTTACAATATTTAGCTGTCCTGCAACTCTGAGCTACANCAATATTTAGCTGTCCTGCAACTCAGCTATATTGTGTTGTTTGAAGCAGAGAAGCCAGTCAGTGCTACGTGATAAAATGGCCCATCGATCAAGTTCATATACCCACTGCGAAAATGTTAATTTTGCTGATGAAAGTCTATAAAGTCGACAGACAAACGCCTTCTTACACGTGAAAATTCTGTGTGCACGAAGTTCTCTCGCGAAATAGCGTTCACCTAGGCATTCACTCTTTTACCATTGCCAGGAAACTTAACGACGTGCTCTTTTTAGCCGATCAGAGCAATTTTCAAGACACCGACTAACACACAACTTCAAAACCGCAGTGTATTATTACACAGACGCCACAGTTTTAATTAAAATACGACCCGCCACATACCTAAACCAACCAAGCTGCCAGCCATGTAAGCTACTTATGTTTTTCCCTTAGTCGTGACGTCACTTGCTTGGCTAGAAGAGGTTGTAAGGTCTTGAAGTGTCTGTGGTAACGGCTAACCTGAGTCGAACCCACGAGTGAGTTAGTGAAAGATTTGGGCGGCATCGAGGTCTTGAGAGCCGATGAGGGTGAAGCGAGGTGAATACGGAGCAGCGCCGGAATGAAGGGGCGGGAGAAACGGGAGATCCCTGGGAAAATACACCGACAATCGGCATCGTCATTCGTCCGGCACGATTCCCACATGCAAAAATCCGGGGGCGACTCCACCAGGAATTGAACCCGGTTCGCCTAAGTAGGAGGCATGTAGTCAGCCCACTACACTACCACGGCTACTCGAACCCACAAAGTTTTGACAGTTCTGTAGAAATAAAAGCAGTTCAGTGTTGGGACATGGATACTAGTTACTGAGAAGCTGACATGCGTACTCTGCCACATATTCACTTCGAATGGTACAATATAGTATCTGGATTTTGGGTTCGAGTCACGGTTACGCTATTAATGTTTGTGTATTTTTTAAGTGTTTGTTTGCAGTCGATTGTATAGCCATTCTGTTCATTTTCCCCACAACTGCATCCGTTATTCTCATGGAGTGTTCCCTTGCATGCAAAGCATGCTTGTGTTTTAAAGATGAACGACAGAAAGAGCATTTCATTTGACGCTGGGGTTAATTTACTAGAGGTTTTAATCTGGTCGGTAGACTACGGACGAACCCAGTACACACACAAATACACACGCACACACACAAATAATTCATTTTTTTTATTTATCGAGTTTCAACAAATATTTCATTGTTTTTTCTAAATATACTTCTGCAATTGTTAGGGAAGCTACACGTATTAACTTCACATAGGCAACACTTCAAATTATTACGTTACGTAACTGTGAATTCGTACATCTCCCTGGAAACTTTTTCGTAATATACCCTCGCAAAAAATGAGCTCTAAAATGTTTGTAATATTCCGTNTCGTACATCTCCCTGGAAACTTTTTCGTAATATACCCTCGCAAAAAATGAGCTCTAAAATGTTTGTAATATTCCGTGCGGAAACGTAGCCCATCCATTTCCACCGACACGTGCATTCTCTCTCCCCACCAACCCTTTACCAAAAACACCAAAGAGTCCTTGGCCGTGATGGTGTAGTTATTAGACTACACGCCTCCCACTTAGGCGAACCTGGTTCGATTCCCGGCAGATTTTCGCATGTAGGAATCGAGCCGGAAGACGCCGCTGGTCGGCGGGTTTTTTCGGGGATCTTCCGTTTCCCCCGACCCTTCAATCCGGCGCTTCTCCACACTCAATTCACCCTCATCGGCTCTCACTACTTCGATATTAAGAGCCGCCAAAATCCCTTTACTCACCAACGATTCCGTCCTGTATTAGTTTCCGCGTGCGGAACAATAACGATTTTTGCATTTGCCCTCTGGTCGAGACGTCGATAGCTGTTACGGTTTATTGTAAATGTTTCCAAGCTGAGGGTGTGGGACTGGTTTGGTAAGGGGTGCGTTGCAGACCGCTAATTTGCCGGACTCCATTGTAATCCAGTGTACACGCGAGACTTTTCCACCAACAAACGTGGCAGACCCGTGAGCGTTTGGGATGTTGCGGGATTGCGCCCGAAGGGTCGACAATGGTTGGTGGCCNGGGGGGGGGGGTTAGAGCAGTGGTTGGACCAAATCACGCGGCAAATAAATATAAAAAAATTACCCCCGTAGGCGGTTTGGTATCGGATTAAACTGGTCGAATCCTAACCGTCCCTCCCTCCATCGTTCCCTCTTGTGACCACCCACCACCACTTTGACCGTCACCCCCTCCCTGTTCCTTTCCCCCCTTCAGGCCAAGTAATTTATTTCCTCGCAATGTATCGGGAAGTGAGGCTACGTTCGGTCAACATTTTCAATTTGTGCGAGGGATAATTTCGATCTACCCTCCCTTCCTCTTCCAACCCGTTCTAGCCGCTTTTCATTTGTTCCCGACTTTCCGTGTCTCTCCTTCTCTTTCTCTCTTTTTTGTTCCTCCTGTGGCCTTCTCGTCCCACGTTTTGGACTCATGTGCCGTTTGTTGACGTCAGTAGTTTCGAGTGGCCGCGTGCATGAAGCGGATATTTTGAATCGAAACGGCCGAGAAAAAGGAAAAAATATTGTCATAGCCATGTAATCGTGCACGCTTTACGAGCGTCAGTGGGCAGATACAACGGTTAATCAACACTGAATGAGAATGCCAATAGCTGGTTCACGAATGGCAAAACCCTTTTCAATTCAAACATTAATAAAAATTCCCATCTTAGAGCTGAATCTATTTTAAAGTAAACAATTTTGAGTCCTCTACCATTGTTTTGATCACTTTTAAAAGCAGTATTTTTTAAANTGAATCTATTTTAAAGTAAACAATTTTGAGTCCTCTACCATTGTTTTGATCACTTTTAAAAGCAGTATTTTTTAATTAGTGGTCTGTTAAATTCTACAAATGCAATACACTTAAAAGATACGATTCGCGTAACAGTGGAGTAAGTTATGTTTATGAAATGTTTATGGTTTTACTTGTCAGAAAGTTGACGTTANATACGATTCGCGTAACAGTGGAGTAAGTTATGTTTATGAAATGTTTATGGTTTTACTTGTCAGAAAGTTGACGTTAGCCATTATGAAAATGGAACTAAGAAGGATATTAAATGGTCAAAATAACCAGATAAGCATAATTTTGAAACATTTCAGTCAACCTTTAAACTGCTATGACAGATTTTTTAGCTTTACACTACTCTGAAAATAAATGCTTTATAATAAAATTTAACCAAGTTTTGTTAACACATTTCATGACTCTATGATCATAACGCTTTCTCTGGGCAAAGAGCCAGATATTTTCATATGGCGATAGTTGCATTTTCATTTAACTCAATCATAGACAAGAGAATCAATTGATCGCACCTCAACAATAACTAACTCTGGCAACCGCAAAAATTAAATTGTTTATTTAAAAGTGAGTTGTTAATCGCATTCAAAGTATCAATAAAGTCAAAGCGGGATTCTATACACTGCAAAAACTTTGAATCCCAACAACAATATGTGCAGGCGTTGAGACTGGTGAGGCTATAGTAGTTTCCTCCACTCTGCCAGAAAAATAATATATCTCTCGCAACGACTATAAAGATTATTTTCATGGGAAAAAAATGTGATAAACAGAAAGTAACTAAAATGCACGGCCAAACTATGGGGTAAATGTCCGCTGCAATAAATAAAGGTTTGAAGAAAACTTCTGTGGACATCCGTTGATGGAGATGCATAAGAAAACGCTGCCATGATAGCAGGAACACTAAACAACTCGCGAGGTCTTTAGTTATCGACAGCTTTTATACACTTAAGNAAAACGCTGCCATGATAGCAGGAACACTAAACAACTCGCGAGGTCTTTAGTTATCGACAGCTTTTATACACTTAAGAGCAAAAAAATGGTATGGGCGTGTGTATGCAAATAACAGAGGTATGGAACCAATCAGAGTAACGCGATGCGGTCGGCAGCTAGATCGGTTACTGTTACTACAATGGCAGGTTATCAAGATTTAAGTGAGTTTGAACGTGGTGTTATAGTCGGCGCACGAGAGATGGGACATAGCATCTCCGAGGTAGCGATAACATTTGGATGCTCGCGTACGACCATTTCACGAGTGTACCATGAATATCGAGAATCCGGTAAAACATCACATCTTCGACATCGCTGCGGCCGGAAAAAGATCGTGAACGAAAAGGACAAACGACGACTGACGAGAATCATTAAACGTGACAGACGTGCAACCCTTTCTGAAATTGGCGCAGATTGGATTTGTGGACTGCCGTGCAGGATTCATGTTGTGAATTGCCTCCTGCATACCTTCAGACATTAGTTGAGTCCATGCCACGTCGTCTTGCGGCACTTCTGCGGGCTCGGGGAGGGGGGGGGGCTACGCAATATTAGGCAGGTTTACCAGTTTTTTGGCTCTTCAGTGTACATATCCATATTTTTTTTTAAGTCGTGGTTATTAAAACCATACAGGAAAAGATCATATTTACACATAAGAAGCTATCCGTAAACACAAGCACTTTTCAGTGTCCCGTGGCATGTTCCTTAGAGTGGAAATATTTTTTAACTCTTGTGGCGTCGAGTATCCTAAGATTGTAGAGAATCGTCTTACAAGCCCTCCTCAATACTATTACGGAGACTACGCTCTGGATCTATATACGGAATTCATGAAGTCTATGGAAATAAATTACCTTTAACGTATAGGTATAAATTCCGAGTTGGTATGAGAATTTTAATTTCATCATGTGATAAGATTTAAACTCGTCAATGGTTTTTCTCCGTATACCATTTCCTTTGTTCGGGTTCTTAAGAATGTTAACATAACGTTACGCTAATAAGAAAACCTCGTAACTCCATGTTTGGTTGTTTGTAGGTTCTACGCCCTTATAACAAAAAATCAAGTGATCGACTAAGAAATGCCTCTATCTCCAGGAATGTTAAGTAATAATCTAGAAAAAAAAACTGAAACATCGCAAATCCACAATTAGATTCGAAACAGCGATAAATACTGACATCCACTTGTTATTTTTGATACAAATTTGTCTTCTAATTAGGGTTCAAGAGCATACGTATCTAAATTATTATTAATAATTTTGTTTCAAACAAAAATTTGCATTAAAAAAAAGTATTAATTCTTTTTTTTTTTTTTGTGCAAAATAACAGTTTTTGGCGTTACAAGGTTTTCTCGTGAGGGTAACGATAAACATGAGTTCCTAGTTTGCTTTCCTTTGCTCGCGTTTGTTATCCAACTGTGCTCAGTGGCTGAAGTTAGGGGGATAGGATGAATGAGGAAGATTTCTCGGCACTGCGTTGAAGAAGAGGAGAGAGACAGAGAGGAATGCGGAGCGACTGTAATTCCACCGCCGGTTTTACTGGCGTGTAAGGCGGGCGGATTACCGCCTGGGAGCTCTCTTAGTTAGTACAAGCTTCATGTTTCCCCAGTCCTTGCAACAACCTAATATGACTACAGGTAGAGCTCTGTGTAGAATTCTGAAGTCACGATGGTTTAATAAAGAAATTGATCGTATGAGTTTTTTTTTTTTTNAGGTAGAGCTCTGTGTAGAATTCTGAAGTCACGATGGTTTAATAAAGAAATTGATCGTATGAGTTTTTTTTTTTTTTACGGAATTATGAAGTAATGTTAGTGCACCATCCCATTTATTCTCCGATTCAGTGTCTAGCTACGAGCCTCAGTGTGGAGTATCTACAGAGGGCCTCATCGTGATGGCGGACAAAGATAAGAGAAATCATAGAGAAACAGAAAGACAGCAGCTGAGCCAAAATGTGCTGGNGGTAGAGCTCTGTGTAGAATTCTGAAGTCACGATGGTTTAATAAAGAAATTGATCGTATGAGTTTTTTTTTTTTTACGGAATTATTAAGTAATGTTAGTGCACCATCCCATGTATTCTCCGATTCAGTGTCTAGCTACGAGCCTCAGTGTGGAGTATCTACAGAGGGTCTCATCGTGATGGCGGACAAAGATAAGAGAAATCATAGAGAAACAGAAAGACAGCAGCTGAGCCAAAATGTGCTGGNCTCATCGTGATGGCGGACAAAGATAAGAGAAATCATAGAGAAACAGAAAGACAGCAGCTGAGCCAAAATGTGCTGGGAGACTGCACAAAGAGTATTTCGAGCAGAAATGATCGGGAGTATTGTCATTATGGAAACGCTTTGTCCTGAGGTTCTTTTTTTTACCTTGTTGGTTGATTTTGATGTTTTCTTCCGTAATAGATATCGGGCCACTCTGTAGTGTTGAAGATTCCAATTGCATGATAAGAGTGTAATTTTGCAGAAAATTATTGACCTCAAAAATTTTGTGAGGTAAGTGCCTTAGTACTTTTGACCACTTAGGCATGGTTCCCGTATTTAGGAGGCTTCGATGCGTGACTAAGGCACTGCTTAGGGAAGTGTTTTACACTCATTGCAGTCATTTTAATGCGCATTGGAAACAAACTTAAAAATGGTTATAAATGGGCGTCTTTAAATGTGGGCGATTTTAACGAGTTCTAAGGAAGAAAATATTTGAATATAGAAAATTAGGGTGCTGTTTGGACTTTTGAATTAAAGACTATCCTGGACGTCTTACATAGATCTTTTGGAGATTGGACAACTCTCAATGAGCAATTTTTGGAACTTAATCCCTTTAGGCAAGCCAATATAACAATGGCAGGAACAAATTGAGAGATATTGGAATACTGTAAAATTGAATGCTATTGTGAGTAGTTGCTAATATAATTTTCTTATCAGTTCCCGGATGTATTATATTATTTACTCTGGGTGGTGAAATTTTAACTAGGATTTAGTCTCTCAATTAGATTTGGGAGAAGTATTGACAAATCGTACAGTCCGGTTTTTAATTGAATTAGGCTACGTATTTTGTGGAGTGTTTAGAATATTTCTAATTTATTTTAATTATCTTCTGCAGTAATTGAATTTCAGATTGTATTTATCTTGTAAAAATTCTATAAATTTGCAGAAAGTTGCCAGTAAAAAATATTTTAACCAAAAATTATATGATGCAATATGTTCTCTTATGCTTTTCTGTTAAAGCTTAATTTCTTTGGTGGTTTTCCTGTGTTGTAAGTAATAAACTGCATTGTTGGGAAACAGAAATGATTCCCTCCATATTCTGTGTAAAATATTTGGGTTATAAATGAGAGTGACAGAATATTGGGTGTGACAGGAGATTGGGAGTAAAACTGTGCTTTGAACTCGACCGAGTGCGGTGCTCAATCAATAATATACCTATTATGTCAAAAAGGCTATTGTTCTTCCGAAACGCGCAGTTAAGTTGGTATTGAGAGACTGGCTGGAAGGATATTACGGCCTCAGAAATTGTTACAAATAACACCAACCCATACACCGATTGGAAACAGGGGCTACTGACGTGATCGAACTATTTCATGAGGATTCTTTTACATTATCTTCTATTCATGCAGGTCGATTATGAACATTCATAATTTCGTCCTTGATGTACATAATAAAAGACTAATTTATGAAAGTCATTTAACGTAACAATTTTCTTTGTAAAGAAATTATTCCACAAATGCAATTCACTTGTGCAAACGAAGGTTTCCCAAAAAAAAAAAAAAAAAAGTAAATCGTAGACAGAGAATTTATTATGATCATCAAAAATTGTTAAATGTATCTTAGGTTTCCACAGTAGGTAGGACAGTCACTGTTCCGAACGAGGGCTATAATTAGCTTCAGTTTCTTTTTGGACGCTTTTAGGAGTTAAGTCTATTTCAAATAGTAAAACGCATTTTTCTTTTCCATTCCAAATACCCCTTAAAAAATTTCTGAGAAGAAAAACTCTTTCTCGACTTCTCGATGATGATAATAATCGTGCACGGCTTGTGGCTTTAACGAGATAAATGTGCCGCTCCGCTCCGCGAATATATATATCTTCCTACTCGTCCTTCTCTCCCTCTCGCTTTCTCTCTCTCCCTCTCTCTGAGTTTCCCGTTCCGAGAGAGGTGGAGAGAAAACGCATTTAAAAGTTTTTATCTTGAACCGGATGGCTACGAAGTGTTTCACTGTAAATTCTCATCATTTCTCTTTCTTTTCCGGCCGCCCTTTTATTCTTCGTCGCCGAGTAGGACAGCCGTCTGAAGGCGCCTGCCTGCTTCATGACGTCTCCCGCTCCCTTACAAAACATTTCACCTTCGTTTAACACCCACTTCCTGACTTCTTTCGTTATCTGTCGCAATTAAAAAAAAATACAAGGGCGAACAAGGGATAGAAAGAGACGGAGATACCCGGCGAGGACTCTCACTTAAAAAAAAAGCATGAGTCCCAAGACGATTTTTATCTACACTTTCTGTATAATTTAATTTAAAAGGTACCTGGTTGGTACTACTTCTTGCTGCTAATTGCCCCCCCCCCTCCCCGGCCAAAATCAATAACGACCTAAATTCCTGCAACAAGAGGGAGTGGAATGAGGCGTGCATGCAGACGTCATGCACCTCTCCCCAAATAATTATATTCACTGGGTTCTGAGCTCGAATATCTACTTCGGCGCGCAATATTTACAGCGCCGACACACTGCAGCACTGATGTGGTGCTTTGTTGAGACCGAAAATATGGCGCATTTGACGAACATGTTTCCGCGTAGAATTCGCTATACTTGCGATGCGTTGCTGCTCCTTGACGTGGCGTTCCATGATGAATAACCTGCAACGGGAAGAAAAACCAAAATTAGTCCATACCAGCTGTGTGATGCGTTTTCATGGCATGTGCACACGTTACGATGGGATATCCTTTAAAACTGTAGCTGTTTGAGTGCTGACTGAGCACTTTTGAAGTCAGGCTTTAGAAAATACCCTTTAAAGAAAATACACATGTTTAAACGTAATCACGGATAGGCCTTCCGACAGTTAAATTGGCAGGAAACTAGGGAGACCAGTTCTATGTCTTTACATGATCCGAGGTTGGCACACTCTTACTTCTGCAGTACTGGGTTCTTCTTCAGGCCCCTTCTAGCAGTAATCTTACGAACAAGGATTTTGACGTGGTAAGTGTTACATATATTGTCGTGATATAAGGTATTTTCAGGGTATTTGGTTTACTCCTTTATTTTCATTCTGCCGACGCTCCACATCAGCTTTTCTCTCACACCATCCACTATTCACGTTGTCCCTTAAATATTGAACCTGGCTCGAATCAGCAGTAACCTCTTTCCATCATGGTTGTTGGTAACCCTGCCCAAAGGAGGAAACAACAACATATTTTCTCGCTTTAAGCTCTGCGTTTTAATAGTGTATTGTGTTTGTTTGCTCATATTAAGGGCCAAATAACTCTACTTTATTTTTTATACATAGGAGACTGTTATAATAATATTATAGTAAATACCGTGTTACAGTTGAATAACCATAACCACCACCACACCTGTAGCCATTATCACAGTCGTAATAATAAAGCCTTTCTACAATTGACATAATAAAACTGGATGTTTCCATTTCTCGTCCAATAAAATTTCACTTCCAAATAAAAAACTTCAAGGGGAGAGTTTTTTTGTTTAAGTTGTCTAACTTCTGGCTGTAATTAGATTTTTTTCTTCGATAGTTTTATTTTATAGACATATCTAATTTAGAATCGAGGGGTTTCTAAAAAGGCGAGGTAATCCTCGACCCTCTGCAAGGTGCTAGTCACCGCCATGCGTGAGTTGTCAAACACAGGCGTGTTGTGGACACGTGACATCGCTCATCCCCGTACCACCCATGCAGGACTTGTAACCCTGCAGCCAGGTGAATCACTCAAACTGCTGGCTGATGACAGGCTAGGAGGATGGGGAACTGTCTACATAGCCGCAACAGTCAACTCTTTAGTTTCCTAATACAGAATGGGGAAGGAAGACCTCCCCGATTTGGGAACCTAATAAAAACCAAAATATGCCATGTACAAGAAAACCCTATTCGTCACGAACAGTACACCGAATGCCATTTTACATCAACGAATTTTAAAGATCACAATAGTCAAGTGGCGGCCTCCATTGTTGATACACATATTCAGACTTTCACGGTAGTTTTCCATCACCCTGCGGGTAATATCGAGTGGAATGGCAGCGTCTTCGTGGGTTATCGCCTCCTTCAGTTCATCGAGTGTGTGGGGACGGCGTTGGTACACCTGGGACGTTTGGTAGCCCCACAGAAAAAAATCGCGTTAGGTCAAATCCGACGTACACGATGGCCACCCGATGTCACCATGCATGGAAACAACATGCTCAGGAAACATTGCTCTCAAAATGCCAAGGAAACGACGAGACGTGTGTGCTGGTGCCCCATCTTGTTGATACTACGCATATACTTGCCTCTTTCTAGTGAAAAGATCACCCAACTTAGATCTGTGGAAGCTGTCGAGCATTGCACAATACCGATCGGATGTCACGGTTGTAGTAACGCCAATCTCTTCAAAAAAAGTACGGGCCTTATTCTTCAAACTGGAAAACGGTGCACCACGCCGTTACCTTGGGACTATGGAGTGGTCGTTGGTGAAGTTCCCGAAGTTTGTCTTGAAAGCAGCACTGGAAATTCAGTTTATTGGCCGTGTCTGAAAGGTGGAAGTGTGCCTCTTTACTAAAGAGCACAACATCCGTAAGGAGAATGTTCTGAAGAAGATCCCAACACAAAAATGCACGAGTTTTTAAATCTGTTTCACTGAGCTCTTGTGCAATCATAATTTTGTAGGTGGTGCATTTTGAGGTCTCTGTGCAGAATTCTCCTAGCACTTCGACTTGATAACTGTAGCGCAGCTGCGTGTTTCCGCGCAGAACGACGTGGAAACTGCTGAAAGGACACTCTCACGGCGGCCACATTTGCGTGTCCTGTTGCTGTCCGAGGTCATCCAGGACATTTCCTTTTCAGTGCAGAACCTGTTTGTCTGAGGTTCGACACCCACATGTGAATTGTTTTTTTGTTATCGGGAGCAGGATAATGACGACCGAGCGCAAAGCAGATGTGAAATGTACGCTGAGTTGTTATCGGTGAACTGCCATTTCGAATGAACCCCTCGATAGAAAAAGTGCGGTGTTATCTTGACCAAGCCATGACTTCGACTGAAAACTGTATTAATACATCTTTATAATGCCACCCGCGCCCATCCCACCTCTCTCTACGCCCCTCGCCGATCGCGGAGTGTACGACCACCATTTGAATGATGTGATCTCTAAGAGCATGGATGTTAAATGGCACTACGTGTATTATTCGTAACGAACAGGTTTTTTCTTGTAAATGGCTTATTTTGGATTTTATTAGCTTCCCAAATCAGGAGGTCTTTCTGCCCCATCCTGTATGGTTAATTTTGGTTACTTACAACTTTTCTGAAGCCCTGCTTAGGTTCTACTTCCAGGATATTCCTCCGCCTCACGCAAACAAAGCTTAACCAAGTCTAGAATATTACACCAAAGGGACAATGCGCCGCATTCGTGCGCATGCAGTGTAATAATATTTTGCATAAGGACAATTTCTTACTAGCCATTACCAACACATTTTTTTCTCTGTTTTTATTCATATTATTTATCAATAAAATATTAAAATTTATACATAAAATTATAATAAATGTTCAGATGAACCAAATAATGCGTACTTTTATGTTAACACTTTTATGAAAGTGATACATGGCAAATGTAGGAAACAACCAAGCACGTCATTTCTCAAATGTTAGATTCAAAAAGTGTGAAGAAACCGCGAATAGACTATACATGAACATTCAGCTTGCCGTGTGGAGTCATGAAAAACTATCCCGTGCTCATAACGATAATTTTCCTACAAGTATAAACACAACGAAATATTTCTCTATTATAATGCACAAAAGCTGAAAATGCTTCTTCATGCCTTATTTTTAACTTAAAGTGTCCCATATTATACACACTGACCAAATCAGCCAATTATGCGAACGCGTTACCATTCAAGGATAATGGCAAACTCTACATAACGTTTAGACCGGTGCATGAAAATTAGTTCGTAGTGCAATTTACATAATCTATGTAATCCGTTGGTACGCCTAAATATGCTGTTTAAGAAAATTACTTTAAATTGAACAACAATTTGAGCAGGACCGTGTGTTTCGTGCTTACGGATATTTAATATTTAAAAAAAAATCTACTTTTTTCATATGACGATGAAATATAAGTTAACGCGAACGCTGTACAATCACAAAATATTTTGAAAATTTTAATAAGTCTTTTTTTAATACAGCGTAAGCATTCAAAACAGTTTCAATATACGTCCACGTGGAACAGACTTTCCCAGTAGTAAAACATCTAATTTTTTTTTCAACATAGGCGTAATGTCACGAATTCCCTACAATTCACTCGGAACGTCCAGCGGGGAAGTGGCAGCGCAGCACGCTTGAAAGCAGACGCAATTTAGGCACAGTTTATTACCAGCAACTTGATGAATACCTCAGCCGTGCGCAGTCGAAAAATTCCCTCTTTATCTATCGCATTCCGTGCTCTCCCTTTCATTCCTCCATACACCCTCTGCCAATTCTCCCAACATTTTTTTTTTTTTTTTTTTTTTTTTT
>NQII01004340.1:379363-400552 GCA_002778355.1 Clitarchus hookeri
TTTTTTTTTTTTTTTTTTTGTTGGCTTGAGAAATGCTCTTTGTTCGCTAGCGCTAGTTACATCCAGCGGTGCTGTACGTAAAGTGTTGGAATTACGTGCGTGTTGGTTCGCGTCGAGTGCGAAGGAGTAAGCGTATTAGGTTTTAAATCGTGCCTAAACAGGTGTCCGCACTTCAAGGGCCAATAAGTGCAATGCTTTCGTGCGTGGTTTCTAGGCACTCGTGATTCCCTGTCCCGTGTAACTAACATTCAAAATATTCAGTGCCTAGCATCAGTAATAACACATTTATTATTTTACCCTTCCGAGAAAAGTTATTATTCTGCTCCGTGTAGTGATTGGACTACTCGCCTCTCACCTAGGTGAACTGGGTTCGATTCCCGGATTTTCGCATGTGGGAATCGTGCCAGACGATACCGCTGATCGGCGGGTTTTTTCGGGGATCTCCCGTTTCTCTCGCCCCTTCACTCTGGCGCTGCTCCATACTTACCTCGCCTCGCTATCATTGGCTGTCAAGACCTCGATGTTAAGAGCCACCGAAACTCATCACTTTTCACACTCAACAGTAATGCATTTTATGACACAACATTTCATCTCTTACTGGGTCACCTAGTAGTTCGTCTTCCTTTTCGGGCTTATATAGATAGACCATTATAGATTTGCGACTCTTCTTCATTATTGTGAAACATGTTCTTATCATTTTTATATATAATGATGGATATTTTGTCTTACTCCCTCTCACACTGCTGATATCTTAATTTTTGGTTCTTCTTATAGTCGTCCAATTCGCAGTTTGCTAGAAATTCTAATTGTTTCATTTCATCTGCTTCTGCTCTTTTTACAAATAATTTATGTATCATAATATCCACTAATTGCCTCAAGAATATGCGCTTCTTGTAAGAAATGCATTTTTCACCGGTACATTGTTAAACAGGCACATGGGTGGATAAAATGAAACCTATTTAAAATTCGTGCAATGGCGCATTTATGTAAGTATTATGGGACCGCTGTCGATGCTCTTAGTGTGGCGTATATGAACAGTTCTTAGATCAGCATATGTCGTGTGATGCGCGATCATTGATGTCGTGTGATGCGCGATCATTGATAGCAGGCGAAAAGTCATACGAGGCAGCCACCCAAATGACGGAGTTAGTGACGCCATACAGAAACCTACTAAAATGCCTTTCATTCTGTCCGTTATAACATCACAGTCAGATTGTGTTGGGAGCGATGGACACGGGGGAGAATAAGTAGACAAAACGTGCTCCGAGGCAGTTTTAATGAAGAAATGTTGGGAATGGGTTTGTTTCATCATAAATTGCCTTTGGTTGAATAATTTCAATGATGGCACTTCACACTTCGTTGCGTTTCATTTCTACGACATAATCAAAATGGCTGCCACAAAAAGTTAAAAATGTTCGTAAGTCCGTTATTTATGAGTGTATTTTAACTTATAATGTCTCGTTTTAAAGATTAAGTTGAGCTCCTATAAACTGCGTCCCTGCGCTTTTTACGCTAAAACTAACAGTTACTTAGATAATACAAAAACATTTAATTTCACAAAAATTTTGTGATTTTAGAAAAAAATCTTTATTTAATAGCAAATTTAGTGAAGAAATAGCGTGACTGTTTTTTTTTTTATGATCCTGCATTACCTGTAGATTAAATATTACTGTGGGGACGCCAAATTCAGAAAGGAGTATAATTTTGGCGGTGTTATGAAGATGGCGCCATTTCAGTGAGATTCATTGCATAATAGTAACAGTAAATATATATTTTATTTATTAACCGATTTCAGAACTGCACGTTTCAATTTGCAGTGCGGTTATTTGAAATAAAAATTAATACATTATAGTCCATAGTTGCAAATAAATCTCATTGCCATTTTTT
This sequence comes from Clitarchus hookeri, assembly GCA_002778355.1. NCBI lineage: Eukaryota > Metazoa > Arthropoda > Insecta > Phasmatodea > Phasmatidae > Clitarchus > Clitarchus hookeri. The sequence goes on from NQII01004340.1 coordinate 381,251, forward strand.
TAAAGAAAAATAGTATTCAATAGCTGCATGCAAAATAGTGTTCTGTTCTGGATATATCAAGTCTCCAAGATTATAAAAATAACATATAATTATATGTGTATATATTATAATTATTTTAGTTAGATCATGTAATATCATCTTCCCTGTCAGATTTAATCATTTCTGAAAAACTATTACAGTCGTTGCTACAAAGTTCGTCACTTCCTCCACAGACACACATTTCAGTATATGGTAGATTGTTCGCTAAGCATTTACAGGATGGACTGCGCCTGTTATTCGAACACGAACATCTTATCAATTTCTAGATGGCGTCAGGAGCACATTGCATTTAACAGAGAACAGGAGTTAACTTCCCCTCTTCCATGATCCATGTCCGATGGACGATGGAACCTCCTGCTGTGCTTGGTCATCTCGGTACCAGATCATCGCTTGGTAGTTGACTCTTACAAAAGCACTTATTGTACACTGTAAAATAATTTCTGGTAAACTTTCTAAACTGCAATGGAAGTTTTTAACCTATACAGTGTATGGAAATAGTATTACGTGTCAGGCTAAAAATATGGGAATGTTTAGCATTGCTAATATACAAAGTCGAGGACTTCCCTACGCATTTGACTCTTTCCGTAGCAACTGTAGGAACGTCACCATGCATGTATGGGAAAATATTTTACCATTCATGCTTTGTCACTGTACGTGTACACTGATATGGTAAATTTACAAATAATTCCTTAATGTGTTGGTAGTAACTTTTCCCAGGTCATGTGTTACTTTAAAGACGGAAACCAGCACATATCAGCACGTCTGATCGTATTTTTTCCAGGCATATCAACTTTACAAGTAAATGCTTCAAGTTTTTCGAGTACTTCCTCAGAAACAATTTCCTGTTTTCCAAGAGTACTAAGTGCACACAGGTATTCTTCAGTTGCAGTACTAAACGCTTTCCAGTGTGTCAATTTTCCTTTGCCTGACAGACAACCTGTTGAATCACATCCTGACAAGGCATGGAATGCTGGCAATGCAGATGCCTTCTTGAAGCCTAGCGACAAGAAAATATCTCCAATTGAAATGACGGTTTTAAAGATAGAGGCAACATTCGTTGAAAAGTTTTGGAAACCTTCTGATAGCCAGTACCAACACATCAGTGTCCTGAGAACAGTGAGTGAGTGAGTGAAGAGATTTGGACGGCTCTCAACATCGAGGTCTTGAGAGCCGTGAGGGTGAAGCGAGGTGATATGGAGAAGCACTAGAATTCAAGGGCAGGGGAAATGGGAGATACTCGAAGAAACCCACCGACCAGTGGCATCGTAAGGTACGATTCTGCAACCCCTGATCTGAGAAAAAAAATATATTTTGTAGCACCCCTTTCTTTCGCATTCAGGACATGGATAATCACCTTTGCTCCTGCCTATTCTTGAGTGCTGTGAAGACAATCGACATGACATTCGTGGGAAGGTGCGACTTCTGAATGCCATTCCACAACAAAAGTTTGTGTGGTCTGTACTGCATGATGCAAAAATTTTTGAGCTAAATATGTAGTTAACTAATCTTTCGTGCTAGTGGGAGAAAGGAGCTTTTTCATGGTAACATCTGCAATGACTGTGCTGTCCATGATTTTAAAGTGGGTTGGCTCAATCCTTTGAAATCGCTTTTGCCATGCCATGTTCTTGATAGAATTTTCTTTGTATGTGCCAAACACTAAGTGTATTTCATCATGGGCACAGTATTTTATTTCGACTTTGCAAGTAAATTCTCCTGCCAGATCTTTGCACGTCGGAATGTACTTTGGTTTTTCCAGAGCCTGAAGCTCTCCCATCCCATCAATTAAAATAGCAACAGTAATGTTGACTTCTGCATTATTTTGTTGGTTACAATCTGTTGCTAATAATGGTGCAGGAGGGAGCGACCTCAAGATTTCCACCAACTTACTTTTATTCAGGCACATATGCAAACAATTGTCAGAGTAGCTTGCAGACACTTGAACCAGAAACTCCGCGTCTACCTACATCAGCTTTATACCGTTTCCAACATAAATAGAAACCCCTTCCCGTCATGTGATGTTAGGAATATTAGAAGTTGAGTTTTCCAAATTGAAAAAGATGAGCGCTTTCTTTTGTGTTTCTATTTGTTTAGAATTCCCAATTGTAATATGCAATACCGACCATCAACAGTCATCATAAGTAGATACAAAAACGTTTTACAATAAACCCAATGTTACATAAAAGTTGATTATATAGCAAAATGCCTAAAAGTTACAAAACTTTTACATTTTAACCCCACAGTTGTACAGCGAAAATTTACTGCATTACTAACTTGGAACATTTACTTTACATTATACATTGGTAATAATAAATAATTGAAAAATCCTGTAGAGCAAAACTACGTATCGCTTAAGAATCCACGGTGGGTGAACGGTTAGACTGCTTGCCTTTCACCGAGGCGAATAGGATTAAACCCTCGGCGGGGTCACTCCTGAATTTTTGCAAGTTGGAATCGTGCAGTACGATGCCGCTGGGCAGCGGATTTTCTCTGGGATCTCCCTTTTCCCATTATTTATATTCATGAGCTGCTCCATTCTCACCTCATTTCACCCTCATCGACCCTCAATGCCTCATTGTTAAGAACTGCCCAAATCTCTCCACTCAACCAGTATTTTGTAGTTCACATCATTAACTTTAAAAGAGGACTTCAGGTTTTCATTTCAGTCAATAAATAACATATATATTTATAGTTAACTTTTGCAGTGACTGTAATTGAAATGGTGCAATTTTCATAAGACCGTCAAAACTCTACACCATCCTGTAGGTGGGTAAACTACGGAAGTAGTTAATCTTAAGGTAGTGCTTGATTATCAAAAACCCATGGCAACTTTTCTTCACTTAAATTGTCATAATGTTATAGTGATATGCCTTATAATCACACAATTGAGATCAACTACTATAATTTCTATTTAATATTAGAAACCATACGTTTTAGCATAAAAAGACAAAAAAATTTTGTAGGGCTGAAAGTATTCTTCAGAATGAGATACCCCAAACATGATTCCATCTATAAATAACAGAATTATGTACGATTCTAAAATTTTGAGGGCAGTCATTTTGATAAAGTCACTAAAATTAAACGCAACAGAATAAGAATTGCCACTATCAAAATTATTCGTTCTGGGGTAGTTAATGACAAAATAAAATGGCTCGTAATTTTTCTTCACGAAAGATGCCACGAAATTACATGTGCTCCCATACGATACAGGATGAGGCGGGATTCGACCGACAAACTTCGTGGGATGATTATTTATACAAAATCAAGTGACGATTGTGAAGAACACTTTGTACCTAAACTTAATATTAAGGGTGAAATAAGACCCCTAAAATTGATATTTTATAATTGCATTTTAGCGAAATATCGGAAACCAGGATAGATGAAAGTACAATTTGCACAACATTGCTGTATGTTATCGGGTTCTTCAACCTAAGAGCAAACTCACATTAAAAACACTCCCCGTTAGGAAAATAACAAGGATGACCACCCTCTTATTGCCGACAACTTCGTTACCGTCGGGAATTATGAACGTCTGATGCTGGTTTATTGAGCAGTATGACTTACGAAACAAAAATGGTCCCCTTGTTGTACATGCCTAGGACCCACCGTTTTCGTTTAAAACGTAAACAAATATTTCGTTAGATACCGTTGCAGCGATATAGCGCCTAGTATGCTGGCAATACTACCTACAATGTTAACACTTACTGTCATCAACATGTACATACATTAATAAGCATACACAACTGTTCGTTTGTGGCGACACTCGGTGTGTGATTCCATGCAGGACGTATAGATAATGGTATTGCCTACGCACCTGGAACTGTATCGCTGCTGCTGTGTACTGTGGGGCCCTTTGAAAGTTAAAATATTTCGTGCAGCAGCGTAGAACAATGCAGTCACAACGCATCACATTTAAGTGGTATCAGGAAACACATTGCATTTAACAACAAAAACTGTGGAATTACATAAATTTTATTGCAGAAGCATGTATCACAAACTCCTTTATAGGAAAGGGCCGATGATACGGCAGTAATTGCATTTTCGATGAACAGTTCACATCGCCGCACCAACGATTGTCAGACACGTTTGAAAACACCCTCATTGTCCCGAATAATCACGGCAGCTGCAACGATGCAGGTGACGTGGTCCTCTTCGAACTCCAAGGCGGTTTCATACACCAGGCTGCACATGTAACCCCAGAAGAAATAGTCCAATGGATTAATATCAGTGGATAGCGGAGGCCAGGGTACAGGACACCCACGGCCTATCCATCGTCCATGGAATACGAGATTCAGAGGTGATCGCGCGCACGTCGCGAATTGTGGGTCATCGTGCAGTAACCACAAGTCCCTGGTGTTTGTAACGGGACCTCTTCGAGTAACATCGGCAGAGTTTCCCGTAGAAATACTGGTGAGACGATGTGGTAACAGGTAAGGGCCAACCAACATGTTATGTATTACGCCCGCCCAGACGTAGACACTGAATCACACGTCGCTCCACAGACGCAAATGGTGTGTGGTGTGGCAGATGTCTGTGCGGAAATCGATCCGTGTACATTATTTGCGCTTTTCGTCAATTTCCTTCTACCGCACCGTAGACGAGTAGCATATCTGTCAGTTTCGGCCACGTAAAGCGTTCCTTTTTGTAGACGCAACCTGCACCTTGACCAACAGAAATGTAAGTGATACATATGGAGTGCTCATATATTTTATACACTTCGTCGCAGAGTTTAATGGGCCGCATTCGCTATTGCGCCTTTAGTGCCATGATAACTGTCGTGCCAGGCGAGTAATTGAACACGTCAAACGGTACAGAGCTGACTAGTGTGGTATTAGTGAGAGGCATGTAAACAGCTCGCACAGCCTGTACACACACGTTTTATTCTACATGCTGTATCTGACACCTAGTTAGATATTTGCTTGCAAAACGAATGGCCTGACAGTGATGCATTATGGGAATGTTACTTTCAACTGTCGACATGTCGTTTGTCAAAAGTAACACTTATTTACGTGCTAATAATACAGTATGGCTACCTGTACGTTTTTAGTTTGTGCGAGTTAATGTCTCGTTGAAAGCGAGATCATTAGACACATGAACCTACAACTAGGCACTTGAAAGGAACTTAGGAAGAATTCGGCTGTGGTCTTTATTAAGGANTAGTTTGTGCGATTTAATGTCTCGTTGAAAGCGATATCATTAGACACATGAACCTACAACTAGGCACTTGAAAGGAACTGAGGAAGAATTCGGCTGTGGTCTTTATTAAGGATCAATCCCAGAGTTTGCCTTGAATGACGTCGGGAAACCATGGTAAACCGAATTATGCATAGCCTAACCAGGATTCGAACACGCGTCTTCCCGACTGCGAGTCCAACATGTTACTGTTGCCCCACTTCGCTCGGTTCCTGATTTATTAATGACGGGAGATGTCCATACGGACCGTCAGAACTCTTATTAAATGTTTTATGCTTGTTTATTTAACTGTATTACCTAGGTAACACGTTAGGTTTCTAGTCGCAACCGCCTAGGAAAGCCGCTTTCGTACAAAACGCAAATGCATTAAGCTTCGGCTGCAGCGATACATATCCGGGCGCATTAACAATATTATTTACAGTACAAAGTAGCGACAGCAATACGATTCCAGGCACGTAGCAATAAAAATACTCCATGTAAGGAATCTCACACCGACTGTTGCGAGGATCACATTGTCGGATGTAGTATCGTAAGCTTTTTAATGCATGGTAATTGTTGTTAACAGTAAGTAACACATGTTCTCCATCATTGTATGTGCAATGGGAACAGCAGCTTACCATACAAGTATGTATGACGTATTGCCTACATGCGAGGCCCTGTATCGCTGCAGCGGAATCTAGTGGAATATTTTTGTGCGTTTTAAACGAAAACAGTGGGGCCTAGGCAGTTGCAACAAGGGGGCCATTTTTATTTCGTAGGTCATACCGCTCAATAAACCAGCATCAAACGTTCATAATTCCCTACAGTAACGAAGTTGCCGGCAATTAGAGGGTGGCCATCCTTGTTATTTTCAAAACGGGGATTGTTTTTAATGTGGGTTTGCTCTTAGGTTGAAGATCCCGATAACATACAACAATGATCTGCGAATTGTACTTTCATCTCATCTGGTTTCCGATGTTTTGCGATAATACATTCCACAACATCAATTTTTGAGGACTTATTTCGCTGTTGATATTTAGTTTAGGTACAAAGTGACCTGCATATTTGCCACTTGATTTTGCATAAGGAATCACCTCAAGAAGTTTATTGGTCGAATTCGGCCCCATCATGTACACACGCGGGCCGATTCTGGACGACCCCGACAGACTGCAAATAGGGAGGACAGTCTGACTCTCAAACAGGAATGTACAGAGCATGCACCTCCCTTGTCTATCGTCCGGCAATATGTGGAAGCGTCATTAGAGCTCTGTATCTTTACACCAGACTCATTTCCAGACACCTACAATAGACAAATCTGCGAACCCGAAGACCCTAACGTATTATGCGAATAATACCACAGAATCTTCGCCTTCATTTGCAGTGGTGCCTGCAAAGAGCGCAACGTGGAACTCTATGGGAAGATGACATATTGCTTTTATAGTCCGTTCACGATTACTTCACACTTTTCTGAAGCCCTGCTTGAGGAACCCACCGCCTGGCACTTGAAATGCGTTGCAGTGTGTTTGAAATACACGTTTTCCCACGAAACTATTAAACGGGCGTCCAATGTGCTGATCTAGGAAAAGAACACACACTTCCGAAGAGGCCAGTTGAATACTTTCAAGACGTTACCCACGTTATAAATACCATTTCAGAGCACTCCGGCATAGCGAAAAATGTTTTTTCTAAGCACCGTATTTCAAAATATACGCTTCAGATACATTCAAAAATATTTACAGGCCCTGCACTGAACCTTGCTAGAGGCTTTCCACCAATAAAATGATAGGTTCACCGTTTGAAGTCCCATTGGTACACTCAGTACGAAAATAATGCTGTACGCCAGTTCAGAGCCTTGCGCATAACGGTGATCGCACATTTAATACGCGTGTAAATATCGCCCTTATCGCTCTTGAGCTTCTCAGCCTCAAACGCGGAGAATAGTTCCAAGTAGGTGGGCCCGTCAAGTTCTACTTTCATGTTAGCCGTTAAAGTATCCTTCCGCTACATGTAAAAAAACAATAGTTTGACGTTTAATATTTCAACTGCCAAGTACTTTGTTTACTTTCGTAAGCTATCCAAACAATACTGACATATTTAAAAGATTGAAGTATATAAGCGTTTACAATTTTGACTGTATTTAGGATCTGTTTTATGACTTTTAACGGTGTCTGTATTATAAATGGTTCGATTGGCACAAATTTTGTCATCACTGTTTAACTGTTTAACTGTGAGGGAGAACTGTATAGACGTGAGTTAGGTTACTTCGCAGAAATAACAACCCTACCCAGGATAAATATTAAAACAAACGAGCATCAAAAGCGACGAAAAAAGATTAAACTCAAGATTAGCGGTGGCAGTAACATTATCAGCAGTCTCGTGGCACTCGTGAACGCCTGCTAATAGGGTGGCTTTTGTTTCCCTCGTATTTCCCAGCATGCATTGTTTTTATTTTTTTTCCTTTCCTTCCTGACTCGATTTTAGCACTTTTGGGCTTTTACAAGCATTCATTTCACTTAAACGTCTAAGCACGTTACGTAAATGTATTTAAAACACCTATAAAGAAAATTACAAAGTTGTGATGTACAAACAGACGTCGTCTTTAAATAATTACCAGGCGTAAACTTTCACGGTTAGAAACAAATTCGTACGTTCAAAGCTCGCCTTCACACAAGTAACCAATGAAAGGCATCCCGGAACGGCCATTTCAATAAAATTTCACTTCATCCGTCCAATAAAAACGACACGCGTTGGAATACATTTACACCTGAAGTGAAAAACCCGTTTATTACAACACTATCACTTTAATTAAGTATGTTGAAATAACGTGTACTAACTTTTATTGATCACCGTAAATATTTTTTGCCGGAAGACAAACATGAGCACTTAATCCAGCAATTATCCATGTCGTCAATTATGCTAACTTCGAAGTCGTGACCATCCCACCATCACACGTGATTAAAAATTTATACGAATTTAGACACCGTTATTTATTATATAAGCGTAAAATATGATAAAATCTAAAAGAGACTACCATTCGCCTGCTAAACGCTGAAAAACTAAACAATGCCAGTTCAGAAACATGAACGACATGCGCAGCCTAAAGTCTTTACCCTTCATAAAAAAACGGCCAACGCGCCGTATTTTTTGCTGATCAGACAACCTAAAGATAAATATCTTTAATATGTAACAGTAAAATATGTTTCTACCAGTACTACGTGAAAATTAAAATATTTAAATGAGATATGTTTATTTTACAAATAGCGTATCAGAACTCAATTTAATAACATTTTGCCTTTTAACTATTTCATACTAGTTGTTAACAACGCAGCACTGTTCTCCCCGTTTTAATTCCAAATTTGTTACAAAACAAATATTATGATTTAGAGACAGTATACAAGTGAATGTATAGTTAAATAAAAATTAGAAAACTTCAATGTTAATAAAAGTATTAAATGTTTGTTGTATATTATTTGTTTAAGACAAAGGCAGACATTTTAAACACGGAGTGATTTTTCAAATGTTTGTTATAAAAAATGTGAAGTAACTGTGACTGGACTATATAGCGACAAATCATGCTTTATTTGGGAAAGGATGACCAGCTTGCCACATTTTGGAGGATCACAGGTGAGTACTAGAATTCCTGTCTCATTTTACGGCACTACACATCCCCCGCTACTGATGTGACGCACTGGGGAGGAGACATCACACATGAACGTCGTTCGCTACGGATGGCGAGGAGAAGCTCATTGTTGAAAGCACAGTAGTGAGCTGAAGACATATTGCGACCCTGTGAGGTATCTTACTTGACTGAGTGCCCGGGTGGTGTCAGTTTCCCGCAATATTGGGATTTTCCACGAAACAAAAGGTCTCCCAGTTTGCCCAGGTTTGTCTACATCATGTTTCAACACTCCTGTAGCCTGCTCGGTCAATTAACATCATCATGGGACCAAATGGGATCCCAGTTTTCCCCCGTGTCAAAGTGTTGTTACTAAGAGGGTACTTCTCAACAACTGCAGCACGACAATATACGGTGTTTGTTTGATTTCACGCAATATTGTATCAACGTTTGTATTCAGCTGCAAGACGATCCGGTAACGTACTAAATGTGCCCTGTTACAGTGCCACACGTGGATGAACAATGTCTTGATGCAATGGCACTGTTGTCTCTTGTATATTTTGCCTTTACAATCACAATAATAAAATTTCTATCCTATCCTTTGGTTCCTTCTTGATCTACAAATTTTTATGGCATTGAGTGTAGCAGCATTGGGTAGACATACAATTTATAAAATTGCAAAAATATTTCTTCTTGATTTTATTTGATGATGTTCTTATAGTTTAAAAAAAACTATATATTTACTTGTGTTTCTACGTCATTTTCATGCACACACGAGAGGCAACAACCTAGAATTTTTACTGAAAAGGTGAGCTCATTTGAACGGAACGCATTAAAAAAAGTTTAACATTTTAATACAATTCTGCTAAATAATAGCATGAAGAAGAAAGCGTTTTATATAATATCGGCTGTTCAATTTATTAATACTTTTCATGGAATCATTGGTTTTACATTTATTAATTTCTCAGAGATACTATCTAGTACCGAGCGGGCTGGATCATGCTGTGGTATGCTTACCTTAACTCAATCGCTTTCAGCAAATCGTAGTTTCGATCCTGTCCAACTGCTTTGCAAGTAGTCCTTCCCACGTGGGCTTACAATCCCCGGTGCAGAAAATTTCTGCCTCCGTTTTCTTAAATATACACCGTATCCTCTTCCTGGATATTAAATATTATTTACTTCTTTGTAATGGCACAACTGCTGTAAGGAAGTGCACGAAAATTAAATAATTAATAGAAATAAGAAATAGCTATAAAAATTCACGTTGGACAATTAGAGGGAGATTGAATTTCCGTAACTGAAAGCTGTCTGATATACTGGGAAAAAAATGCTAAGTTATTTGCTTGGGAATGTGTTCTGCAAACATGATTCAAATATTCTGTGGGCCTACAGCTGGAGTGGAACCAATCTGAGTAAATTATGCTAACTGCATGACTTAATACGTATGATTTGAGTAAATTAATTTCTTTAAATGCGGAACAAAATGCAGAGGTAAACAAGTGGTCCATTACAAAATTATTTTATAAGCGCAATTGTCAACGGCAAACAAACTCTGCAGGGCCAGATTATTGTAATTTGAAACAGCTTAACTATCATTGGAGGAAGAAAAAATTCCTTCAGATGATGGTGTGATACGAATTCAAAGGAATTTAAATTTAGTACAGGAAAAAAAACTTAATGAGTGTTGTTACACTGAAGAAATATCAGAAGCAGAGCATTTATTATTCACTGAGAACACTTTTAAAGTGTTGTTAATAATTTCCTGTCCTTCTCTTCCACTCTTTATTGCATCTTCATTCCTGTAAATACGTAAAACTGCGATGCATCATCCGTATTTATCTCCCTACCTACTATTTAACAATCCACGATTTTCAGGTTTTTAAGCATTTAGAGAAAGAACCAGTCATAAATAAACTGTCATTAGAAACTTACGTCCCGAAAAGATAAAGATTTTTAGTGAGTACTAGTGTTTCAATAGCTGAAAATACATAACCATTGCTGAAATCACGTGACCTCACGAAATTATACATGTTAGACAAAGTCTGGGCTAGAAGAAAAATGTATGCTTCTTGTAAATCACACAATTAGAATGCAGTACTTACTAGGTGCCTCTCATGTAAGCGAATCGATAGCACATTACTGCAGAATAAGCTTACCATAGCAATGCTCTCACAGCCCCGACCAATGATCAGAATCAATTTAAATAAATTTATTTTAAGTTCAGTCAGCAATAAATTATCCTAATGGATACTGAACTTATTCGCCAGAGGAAGACAAAATATAATGAGGAACGAGTGATAAGCCAATAACAAATTTATGTAAGTTTTATTTCAGCGATGACTGACTACACGGAACACTGAAGATATCTGAAGAAAGTCATAGAAAACTTCAGCAGGCAGCTGATGAGTTGAGGGCCCTTTCCCCACTCCGATGTACTAAAGGTAGCACATAAGATGACCTGGCAATGGATAAGTAACTCATGGCGAGATAACGGGGAAACGAACCAGATATTATGTAGACAATAGCAATGGAAACGTAACACGATTTATACAATATTCGAAAAGATGTCTGGCACTCCCTTCTCCGCTGGACGTCGAGACAGTAATGAATCGAAAATATAATATCAGTTAATTTAGCCAAGTAGTTAGTGCCAGTAAATAATGACATATATATATATATATATATATATATACATATATATATAAAGTAGAACAGTTTCTGAGAAGTGTGGGAAACTGGCTGGATGCAAGATAAACGCTCGACGTCGCTACTCCTGACTATCTGGATGTAGAAGTATAATAATAAAAATCAAACTGGTGGAAAAATTACGTGGTCCCAATAGCAAGCCATAGACCAAAAGAAAGAAAGAGGAAATTTACAGGGGAAGTGGAATACTCNCGTGGTCCCAATAGCAAGCCATAGACCAAAAGAAAGAAAGAGGAAATTTACAGGGGAAGTGGAATACTCTTATACCCCGGCATTACCCAGAAAAGGCGCGTGTGAGGGTGATAAGAAAGTGTGTCAGGCCTTTAGTTGGCAAAGTAAAAATAAAAATACTGCCGGGGAGTATTGTAATAGTTATTTTCAAAAGCGGTTAGCCGACCGCAAACCAGCTGCGCTTGCAATGAATGTTGGCGTAAGTTACACTTCTTGGCTCCCTGTGAGCTCGCATGCGCTGTGAAGTAGCTCCTGACTCCAGCCCACTTGGGTACAGCTCCTACTACAGCTGCGTATACAAATACACTGCAGAATGAAACCACGGTCAAGAATTTGTCGCGGCCATCGGCTCCAGCAAGTGCGGATGGCTAGTCCGGCGATGTGGTTCGAGGATGGATACGGTGTAGTCCACAAAGCAGGAGATGGGTAAATCCTTTAGCCAAACATGAAGGTCCAGTATGTAATATAGGAATGAAATGCGTTACCTTTTATTTCCTGTTGACATTATCGATTCCGAAAATTCTTGGTAGGAAGTTTCCGACAGATTATTATCGTACGTAATACACAAACCCTAAATACTCGTTAATGAACGATAACTATTGCACGTTTATCAACCACACTGCTGCGGTTTGGCGAATCCAAACTAAACTCTGCACGGGATTTTAAAAGCCAGTGTATTAAATACAAGAAAATGTAATTCAGATTAAATTTTAGNCCAAACTAAACTCTGCACGGGATTTTAAAAGCCAGTGTATTAAATACAAGAAAATGTAATTCAGATTAAATTTTAGAAATATTTATTATAGTCTATTTATGGTTACTTCATACTTTTTGAATTGAACGTTTGAAAAATGACTCCATGATTGACATGTTTGGCTGTTTCCTATGAAAGTTGTGTATCACAATCGTTTTACACTTGTGTTAACATAAAAGTATCTTATTTTTGGTTAAATTAAACTTATATATATATATTTCGTTTATAAATTAAAATATTTATTTTATAATTAATGTTAATAAAAACAGGGAGAAAATGTGTGTGTNATATATATTTCGTTTATAAATTAAAATATTTATTTTATAATTAATGTTAATAAAAACAGGGAGAAAATGTGTGTGTTGGTAATGCCTAGTGAGAACCATATTTCTTATGTACAATTATATTACACTGAGTGCGCACGAATGCTGTGCGCTTTCCCTTTAGGTTTATTTTTTAAACTCAGTTAAGGGTTGTTTACATTGGGCGGAGGTATATCCTGGAAGTTTAACTTTAGCAGGGATTCGGAAGAGTTTTAAGTAATCGTGAGTGGCCTATAATTGCAATTTGATAATATAGTGAATTTTTTTTTATTTACTTCTAAAGCCAAATAACGCTTTAATTTTTTCCACTGAATAAAATACCGGCTATGAATTTGTACGAGCAAAGAATTATTTCTGATACCTTCAGTTCTTCATAACTGTTTTCAGTTAGTATTTGAAACATTGTTTTTAAGTCGGTAATGACAAAAACATACTGTGCGTGCCGAGTCAGAACGCCGCGCCGGGCTCCCCGTGGCAGGGTGTCGCAGCGAGCGCTATCCGGCCGGCTTGTCGGCGCTCGAGCGGGCAAATCGGCCCGCCGAGCAGCGGACGTCACATGCGATGGAAAGGGACATCCGCAGNCCGCGGACCGGGCGGCTTTCAATTGTGATGTTGGGCGGGCTCCGGGACGGGAAAGAGGGTGGGGTAATCTGTCGAACAATATCATCTATTGGCGCGTTGCTTTATCAGCGTGGCCAGTCGCGAGTCCGCGTCAAGTTGTCGCGTGCACGCGGCAATTTCCAGTCTGCACAAAAATGATGAGCGAGTGGGCGTTTTTGTCCCTGCGCAGCGATGCCTTATCTTCCAGTACAATGCCAGTGTTCAAACGCCATTGAGGATCCCACCAGCCTGTAGCTATTTATCGCGTTCGAGGCTTCGAAACGCGTGTGCTCTACGTCCAGCTTTCACTCGCTCGTCAATTGCCTCATCGCCTCTACGGGCAAGACGCTCAATTAGCGTGCAGTCTTCCCGTCGGAGACTCACCCTGCATTGTTTTTATACATGTTTAGCCGAGAAGCGCGGGAGCCATAAGGGTTAGACTGGTGCGCGCTACAAAAGCGCCATCGCCGCTACGCGCAGGGCTCTGAACTGGCCTGCAGTGTTCTCGTATTGCTGCGTGTACCTATGGGACTTTCAGATTGACCGTATAATTTTATTGATAAAGTCTATAGTAAAGTTCAATGCAAGCTCCTATCGTAGTTTAAGTCGTGTCCAGCTGCTATGTTTTATGATACGGCAGCCTGAAAAAGCAGTTTTTAACTACGTTGGAGTGCTCCAAATTAATATTTACAGCATACGTGGTAACTTTAAATTATCATTTCTTTTCTCGTCTGGGTTATAATGTATTTTCGTAGGTAAACATATTAGGGGCACGTTCAATAGTTTTGTAAAAAAAAACTTCGTTTTAAACACTCTGCAACACAGTTCAAGCGCCAGGCAAGCGGAACCCTTAAGCGGTGACCCTGTTTTTTTATAGCATGTTAGTGGAGATACAAGCATAATGCGTGTCTAAAGACAACTCTGAAGTTTCTGGGTGGAAAATTAAGCAGCTTAAACTGATTCTGAATACAAACAGCATTTACCATTTTGGCTTCAAAAAAATTTTTTGCAGATGAAATGAGAACTTCAAACTTCTCTTTCGGCATTAAACGTTTCAGAAATTATTTCGTGTTTAAATATCGCTATAAAACATGTGACCGTTTTCGAACCACGTTTGTTTATACCAAACATCTGCGCTCCTTTTACGCATAACCCAGGCGGAGCCCTTAAAAGAACTTGTCAAAAATTTATTATTTTATATTTGTAGGAAACACTGTTGGATTCGTTCACATTACTTACAAGTATAATTTCCCCGTACAAAAAATTTGTACTGGATTCTTTTTTTTTTTGCGCAATGGCATTTCCAAATATACATTTCAGTGTTTTGGGGACGTAAAAAAAATCAAACCTAGCTCAGTGAATTGAGATAATTTGCAATGAAATAAGATACGAGTTACTTCAGTAAATCTTTAAAATCACTCCATGATATATTTTCGCAGTTTTTAAAAATTGCGTAAAAGGTTTTTTTTAATTTTTAATTTATGAGTTTATGAATTATGTAGGATAATTTTTTCTGAATTAACATTAAAACTACTAATTTAGAATTGGCCTAACAGTCATCCTTGTTAAATTTTCTATAAACGTTAGCGTAAATTTTATTTCTATGTCCCATAAACACTAAAGTTGAGATTTTGATTTCCCTCGATGCAAAAGCTATGCAATCTAAAATGTTTTTTATGCGATGAAAGAGTATACTTGCAAGTAATGTCTGCGTGTTAAACGGTATTTCACACAAATATAAAATAATGAATATTTTGGTGAACAGCACCCTTAAAATAATGCCGTTTTGCAGTGTAGTGAAAACAACAAGTTTCTTTCATTGAACAATAATTTAAAATGCAACCCTGTGGTCGGTTTTGATCAGGCGACTACAGGAAGTAATTCGAATAAGAATCGGAATTGGTTTATTAACGTCCCGCGGTATTATGCCTGAAGACTTATCAAGGGACGGCTTACAAACTAACGCCCATGACTTACCTAGGACTCGAACCCAGATCCTCCCACAACGCAGAGCGGCCGCGAACCAACCGACTGCGCCACGGGAGGTTGCCTTCTGAAAGCAAGTTTTCGGGTTTCAATTCCGGGTATTACATGGTTGTGTGTGAAACTATTTCACAGAAAATAAATGTGGCTCCCACGACATTTTGTTTGTATTAACTTTGCAAAATTTATGTGAATAAAATAATATTTAGTTGTCGCTTTACTTTGTAGTCACTTAAAATATATTTTTGTGGCTACAAAAATATTCGCAGGGTGACTTCCCTCCAGAATATTTTTTTTTGTAGAGACGTGTTAAATTATAAGAGTATGTCTATCGTCCACCATTTGGTTTCCGGAAAGCGAGATCGTTAATAAAATAGCATTTTTTTAAAACAAACTGACATATACAATGCAGAACTTTCAGTGAAATTACCAAAATCCTTGAAAAGAAACAATGTAAACTAGGATCAAAGAGTCGCAAAACTGGTATCGAGAGAGAGATTTGTGTGGCAGTAAACTGATATGGACTTTGGAGCCGATCGTAGTAAGATGAAGAAGAGAAAGAGAAGGAAAGGAATGAAATGGCGAGGGGAAAGTGAGTACCCTGAGAAAATCGCCAACAAGCAAAAACTTTCGCCGACTTTCTCGCGTGCAAAAAATTAAGATAAATGATCCCGCCGGGAATCGAAGTAAGTTCATCGAGACGGCAGGCAGTGGCCCATACACCGGCATCGAAAAGAACTCACGGTAAAACAAGGAAAATATGTAAACAACTGAAATGTACTCCTACGCTCGGGGTACCACAAACATAGGCCCTTGTAACGTACGTCCACAAGGCTGTCGGATTGAGAAGAGTATTGCCCCCACGCAGGCAATTCCACTTCTACTTCCCACTCTTGATTCGAAACAGTGGAAAACCACTGATTGGCAGAGAAATGCAACTACCTGAATCAGTGAAAATGGCTCCACTTATAATCAGAGGAATACCACGGTCTGCTTCAGAGAAACGATTTCACTGATTGAATAAAAAAAGTTTGAAACTACTTCGCTGATTGAATAAATGACGGCCAACTGCGGGCAGTGAATTAAATACTGTTTTTTAATGAATTCAGCCAATCATTACAAAAAATAAACGTATTTCCGATAGTCACTATTTATATTGCGCAATCTACCGTAAATAAAAATAACTAAAAATATTTTGCGGGTGGTCAAGGTTGAGCCCACATAATCATCACCCCACTTTTAAACCGTAACCTTACCAACTGAGCTACCAACCCTAAGTTAACTACGAAGGGGTAAATATATGTATTATATTTTTTTATCTTAATTATGTCGTTTTAAATTGTAGGCCTTTTCTTTTCTTTTTTAGTTCAATTGGTAACGTTGAATTGTTGAAACAAATAGTACGTGTGGGTACACTCACTTCACCACATTTAATGCAGTTTAAACCTTCAAACCGAGCGCTGTGTTGATTACGTGAAAACGAAATGCAAGACGTAAAGACGGAATGGAAGACTGAATGATCATGTTACTTCTAAAATGACTTCCGGAAAAGGTGAAACTCACATTTTAGAAAGAATTTTGTATTGGTTTTATTAGTTGATGCGTCGTTATTTAATTTGATGCACGTTGTTTAACTGACATCATTGTTGAACGTTGTTTAACTAACCCATCTAAAATCAAATAACTGTAAAACAGCGTATAAAATGGTTAATGAATAAGTGGAACCGATTTTAAGTGCATGAATGCCTTAAAATCGTAAAATCACGGAAATAAAACCACAATTTTCGTCGTAAGTTCTTATGTTCTGATTATTAATCAGACTTAAAATTATTCCAATGAATAGGGCCCCTATTAGAATCAATTTAATGTATGGTTTCAGATATAACAAATAAAATTTTTTTTTAATGCACTGCACTTGAGACGACACAGCACGTGTTTCGCTATCACAGCCGATAAACTGTAGGCTTCATTCTCGGCTATAGTAATTCAGTATCAAACATTCATAACCCAAAGAAATAGGATGGTTTACAAATTAGTAACCTACAGGAGAGATCATTGGGTACTGAGTCACGCAATGTACAATACGAGCCAAAAATTACTTCCCTGCGTATTATGTATACGTATTCACTGGGTGTGAATGGGTTAAACTCATAATAGCGATCGGTTTTGCAGCAGTTGTAGCTTTTCGTTCATATACGCAACCAGATACTCCATATTCCTACTATAATATTTTCTCGTATTATCTGCAATAAGTTACTTTTTTAGCCTCCACTTCAAAAGTGCGCCAGGCCCTTATGGAACTCTTTAGAACAAAATTACATTATGTCTTCGACTTACTTAATCGTGACACGCGTGTAGTCGCAGATGATCTCTCTGTATTAATAAAAAATTGTTGTATGTAATTTGAAAATTTTATGTAATGATCAGCATAGCATGTAAATTAATATTGTTCTAGTCATGGAATACATATTATCACTCGAGTTACCTGCTCGCTCAAACATAATACAGTGTTGCTTTCTGGTGTAATCTATAATAGTTTTATTACAATTACCTATATAAAACAAGGAAAATTTAATATTATTAATAATAATTCTTGCTTTGTATGTTACACAAAACCATGAATAAATGCATTAATAAATTATTACTGTCGTAAGTAGAAAGTATACAAAATAGCAGGAATCGTCAATGATTCATTCCAGATCATACATATAGTGAATTATACCGTATTATTTAGCTATAAAAGTCTGATTATTCTAAAGTTTGTACTAGTAAAACTATTTTTTTTTTAAATAAGTATTTGTAAAATTATTTTCATATGACATCCACTAACAATCTTGTAGCGTTGCCTTCCACGTGAGTAGCGTTAAAAGTCTTATCACACAGGGTTCTGAAAGTACCAAATTAAATTACTGAACGAGGCATGGCGTGCAGCGGAGAGATTCGTTTTTCGCGTTATATTTATGTTCCGTGCGCAATCGGTCGGAAATAAGCCGGGCGATGCAAAAGGCAAGATCAGAAGGAGCCAAAGAAAAGTTGTTTTTCAGGCGGAGAGAAGCAAGATTAATAAAGCAGAGAGGNTCTTACCCTTTTTCACCCTTCAGCATAGAGAGACAACATGCTACCGAAGTGAGGACCACTGTGAGTCGGAGGTGGAAAGAAACTCGAGCGACAGGACTGAAACCGTCGGAAGAGGAAGGTTGAGTTGTGATATTTGGGAGGCTCTTAACAACGGAGTCTTGAGAACCGATGAGGTGAGAATGGAGTAACGCCGGAAGGCAAGGGCGGGGGAAACGGGAGATCTCAGAGAACACCCGCCGATCAGCGGCATCGTCCGGCACAATTCCCACATGCGAAAATCCGGGAGTGACCCGGCCGGGGATTGAACCCGGTTCGCCTTGATGGGAGGCGAACAATCTAACCACTCAGCCACCGCGACCCCGGCGGGATTCGTGGTTGTTATACACTGAAGAGCCAAAAAAACTGGTATAGGCGTACGTATGCAAATAACAGAGGTACGGAACCAATCACAGTAACGCGATGCGGTCGTCAGCTAGATCGGTTACAGCTGCTACAATGGCAAGTTATCAAGATTTAAGTGAGTTTGAACCTAGTGTTATAGTCGGCGCAAGAGAGATGGGACATAGCATCTCCGAGGTAGCGATAACATTTGGATGTTCGCGTACGACCATTTCACGAGTGTACCGTGAATATCGGGAATCCGGTAAAACATCACATCTTCGACATCGCTGCGGCCGGAAAAAGATCGTGAAAGAACGAGACAAATGACGACTGGCGAGAATCATTAAACGTGACAGACGTGCAACCCTTTCTCAAATTGGCGCAGATTGGATTTGTGGACTGCCCTGCAGGATTCATGGTGT
>NQII01004341.1:0-36748 GCA_002778355.1 Clitarchus hookeri
CGCCCTTGCATTCCGGCGCTGCTCCATACTTTCATCACTTCACTCTCACTCGTTCTCAAGACCTCGATGTTAAGAGCCAACCAGAAATGAAAATCGTTCACGTTTGTACGTCAAATGCAAAACTGCCAGCTGCAAAACTCTAAGCCGGAAAAGGCAAAAGGTCATGAAACATATATACTTTAAGAATTAAAAACCTTACATTATACATGTTTGCCAGTATGTAAATGATGTATATGAAAACTGACAGATGTTACAAAAAAACGGAGGAATGAAATCGTTTGTTTTTGCCCGTTGATGTTTCCTTTTTGTTAATAATATTTTAATTTGGAGTTTTAAATTTAATTTATACATTTCTAACTGTTAGGGGTGTTGGTTTCGAATGTCGGTTAAAAACTGGAAGTGTGCGGTTTTCGGAAAATTTCCAGGTTGTTTAACTGTGTAAACCGTCACCTTTTCATTCAAAACGCTTAGTAGAGTCGGGAGCCGAAGTGTAGTGTACGCTCCTCCCACCAAGGCGAACCAGGTTCGTTTCCCGCGGGCTCGCTCCCGGATGTTCGCATATGATAATCGTGTCGGACCATGCCGCTGTTAGGGTTTTCTCGGGGATCTCCCGTTTATCCCGCCCTTGCATTCCGGCGCTGCTCCATACTTTCATCACTTCACTCTCACTCGTTCTCAAGACCTCGATGTTAAGAGCCAACCAGAAATGAAAATCGTTCACGTTTGTACGTCAAATGCAAAACTGCCAGCTGCAAAACTCTAAGCCGGAAAAGGCAAAAGGTCATGAAACATATATACTTTAAGAATTAAGAACCTTACATTATACATGTTTGCCAGTATGTAAATGATGTATATGAAAACTGACAGATGTTACAAATAAACGGAGGAATGAAATCGTTTATTTTTGCCCGTTGATGTTTCCTTTTTGTTAATAATATTTTAATTTGGAGTTTTAAATTTAATTTATACATTTCTATTGTTGTTTACTGTAAGTGGTTGTCCAGACATAGCATGTGTGCCGAAGATGATGGGTCACGACACAGAGTAGCAAGTTCATTACATGGTCTACTTGTCACGCGCGCCTTCGAGTGACTGGGGGTCGATTACGCCAAGTTTGAAAGAGATTCGTTTGTCTGATACAGAATGTCAGGAAACGCAGTGCCCAAACTCCAGACATAGTTTCTTTGGACCAATAGTAACACAAAAGCCCTGCACACTTATATCCGAAAATGTAATTTTAAATCTTTCAATTGTTTTCAAAGTTGCGGCGAACAACGCCTGGAGAACAAGGCGGTGCGATCATGCGTGTGGAATAAGTTGCATAGGAAAAAGGCGTGCGACGCCGAGTATGAAGTAATTTTATGTCTCGCCCCTACGAAATATGCATGATCGCGCCTACTTTTTCTGCAAGTGTTGTACGGCGCAACTTTGAACACAATTATTTGATATAAAATACGTTTCTGGATGTCAGTGTATACCATTTTGTGATACCATTGGTCCAAATAAACTATGTTTGGAGTCTGGGCACTGAGTTTCCGAACATTATTTATAGTTACATGTTTTTTCGGGGCGAATATACACCTAAGCACATCAGCAGTCACACACACACACATTATATATATATACATACATACATACACAAAGACACACGTGAACCAACGTCCGAGTAATTCAATTTTTTTGTCTTTTAAGATAACGTATTTCTGTGACAGAAAGTTCAAACACCCCGCGCGGAAGCTTCTCTGCTCGAAAACTACTGGTCCTGGAAAGTTGTTTGTTGCACTTTCCCGTCCCTTATCATTGCTGTGGTTCATGGGAAGATAACGCTGCCAACTTGCTTCCTGGCCACACAGATAGTGGTTATAACAGTAGAATTTTAGTGGTAAGTTGAGCTCACGTTTTCCTTGTGAGTGGTGTAAATATCATAAATGTTGTCAATACTTTTTTTAACATTATTGAAACTCTAAAGAGTCATACTCGCACGTACATCCACACTAACCTTGTTTTTTTAATTTTCTACATGATGTTTATCACTGGCTTACATTCTTGAGAAAACCCAGCTAAATCCAGCTAAGTTATACAAAAAAAAATTTCAGCCGTTTTATAAAATTGAAATAAAAGAATATATAAGATTATTTACTGCACTGAGTAAATACGTCTAACCTATCAATTTTCATAACTATGCAACCAGCCTGATGACGACAACGTAACGTGAAAATACCTTAATGTATCACTAGACCCTAGGACAGGTAGATCATTTTTTGAGAGGGTTGAAGGATGATACATTCGAT
The DNA here is from genome assembly GCA_002778355.1 of Clitarchus hookeri. Lineage (NCBI taxonomy): Eukaryota > Metazoa > Arthropoda > Insecta > Phasmatodea > Phasmatidae > Clitarchus > Clitarchus hookeri. The sequence goes on from NQII01004341.1 coordinate 2,292, forward strand.
ACATTCTATGAAATAACATTTTGTAAACGCAGCTATCAATGTAGGTTTAACACTAGGTATAAGGGCTCGATCACAATACAGTATTTCGTCTGGCTCATTTTCCTATACACCGAATCGTACAGTGATAATCTTTGAACGTGTATGTAAACGTGATGCCATTGAGTGACAAAGGTACGCCTGCTAACATTTACTTCTCAACACGTTGGATATGTCGAGTTTTAATAGTAGTGGCCGATTATTCTTATATGTGTATCGATGGAAGCCACGTGAGTGTTGCACAATTTTACTATTTCAAATTTTACATAGTTTAGTATTTTGTTGTTTACTTGTGGTACGATAAGAAATAACGAAAAATGTTGTGCAGGTTTTATTAAAGTTCTTTGTTCTCTCTACGCAACCTTTAGGAGCCAAAGAGTCAAACAGCAAATAAGGGAAGCCAAATATGAACTACGGAACAGTAAATGCCTCTGCAAGTAAAACTGATTAATTATTAAATGCATGCTGTAGCGGAACATAATTCACGGAGTTTTCATATTAAATACTGAAATGCTAACACGCCATGGTCAGGTAACGAAAGGCCTAAGTTCGAGACCCACCTACTGCAGAACTCGTAAAATTTCTCGGCTATCAATTGGTTCGGGGACCATTTTAACAACGAACATCCGTCAAATGCGCACTTTAAGCCTAACAAATACAGTTTATTTTACCTGACGATGGGCACTTACTGAAAACAGTAGCTGATTTATCTCTTGCATTGAGCACATTGATACTGTTCATTTTCTTCTTGGTATATATAGTGTTGTTCGTGGCTTTTATTCTACTTGTGAAATACTAAATCTGTTAATTTATTCTCATTTTGGTGAAGATGTTGACATGTATTTGTAACTGTGCTTACATGTTCATCAGTACGCCGAACAAAAAGATGTAAACTTATTTTAGTTTTGAGATATTTTCCTTTTTCTTTTCGCTTGTAATAGGAGAATGAATCAGCCATATCCAAAAATTATTTCCTTGCTCTCAGACTATATACGACCCTTCTTGTTGATTCCGCCAGTTTTGAGCGTCTTTTTTTTTTTGTAGTCAACATAGTGAATAGAGAACGTTCTATCAAGCTCCGGTAATTTGGTACCGAACTATTTCTCATTAGAGCCAATTTCCATCACGGTTCACCTCGTCTCTTTCCAAGTGACCTCCGCTGCCCGCGAGAGTCGGTTTCGCCATTGAGTCGCCGGGGTCAGTAATGAACTTCTGCAATTCGTGTCGATGGACATTCAGGTTTGTAAACTCCTCGGGCTTTCCTGATCAACCAATACCCTCCGTGTGAGAGACGGAATGTGGGGTAGTAGGGGATATTTTGGTGGTTTAAAAGGATGTTCGCGATCATTTTCTGGTACTTAAGCGACATCTGCATAGAACGTTTACAAAAAAAGGGTTAGTTCGTAGTGAATGTACTAGTCTTTATGTTCAACCAATCACACACGAATAGAAATCAACTTGATTTTTAGTGAAATAGTGATTAATTTTCTAATAGCATTTATTTTCATTTCACTTGCATTCTTATTCTGTCAGTACTCACTGCACAATATTTGTCGATAATAAGTTATAACTTACAACTAGGGAAAGGAAAATTTCTCGAATTCACTTCAGGACAAGATAGCCGTCCAACACGTGTACACTCAAGTCAACTTTGCAATTGGATCACAACTTATTAGACGCCCCCTGGACGACTCTGAGCCAATAGCGCACTCGCAAAGGAAACACGTAGCGAATGCCGCACTGCCAGGTGTGGAGTTACATTGACTACTCTCCGGCAGCAGCCAATGAACAAACATCTGAGGATCGAGTGTACACAGGAGTGTGGAGTCTAGCCTACAGCTCATTGAACTAGCGCAATTTTCATATCCCTAGTTATATCCCAAAGTATGATTTAAAATGCATAATCAAAATCCAACAAAATTATTATATACAATTAAGACGTATCAANTTACATTGGTTACTCTCCGGCAGCAGCCAATGAACAAACATCTGAGGATCGAGTGTACACAGGAGTGTGGAGTCTGGCCTACAGCTCATTGAACTAGCGCAATTTTCATATCCCTAGTTTTATCCCAAAGTATGATTTAAAATGCATAATCAAAATCCAACAAAATTATTACATACAATTAAGACGTATCAAAAACGTAAGTTTTCTTTTAGAAATAAGATGTTCTATTAAATGCAATTAATTACTTCTTGGTTGCCTTTCCTCCTTCAATTCTATTGGCTGAAGGCCTTCCTACACGACACTAAATAAAATATCTCCATTTCCTACATTTCGAGGATAATTTTACACGACACATCACGAGGACCATGAACAGTTTCGTAAAAATACCTTCTTTCATTCTGATACGCACCTGATCATTACATACACGTTTTTCGTCGTAAACCGACCTTTAATCTTGCTGTGACTTAAAAAGAGCAAAAGGTAACCGTTCTTAATAAGTTTCGATGTCAGCTGCAGGACATAAGTTTCAATGGCTTGGACAACTGCTTACAAAAGAACGATAAACATGTGTGAGCATTCACCGGCACGCGTAGCGAACACTAGCCAGGCTCCACTGTTCAGCGTACATCGTAAAAGAGTTTGAGAGTAACGAAATTAGCAAGTTGCGTTAGCAGAATGCCAGTCCTTTGCGTACTCAAGCATCTTGCCCAATTACTGTTGCTTTTAACATGTTCACATTTGACTGAATTATTCGTAATTCGATTTCTTATCACTTAGCATTTATTACAGACTCCCTGATCTTCTAAAGCTTATCAAATTGGAAGTATTTCAAAGGTGAAGCAAACACGTATATAAAATAATTTCCAAGCTAACTTTGAAAAAAATAATAATTTAATACTCTAATATATTATTTACTCGTGAAGTATGTAGTAATGGGATTCATATTTTCTGACATATATATGTATATATATATAATTTCCTACGACTTTTATAAATATAACGAGATGTCAATTTATATCTGACCTTCAGCGGCGAGGAAAATAAGGTTGGGTGGGACCATTCGTGCGTCTGCTAAAAAGTAATTTGGACATGTTATCGTTGAATTGCAAGCGTAACGTATATGGAAAACGCATCCTTGATCGTGGAGCGTTATGGGGTTAAATATTCGGTAACTTATTATTACAATTGCATTGTAATTTGCGTGTACATAATTCACAAAGCGTATTTCAAAACCATGTTTGATATGGAGTTGAATAACGTCTTGAATAACATAGTTAGGTGTCTAGTATGTGCTAAAACAAAACTACGTTGTCCCTGAATTTCGCCTAACAGATGTGATATTTTACACGTAACCTGTAACATGATTTTTTTTATCCTGCGAGTATACGAATCCTCAATCGAGTTTAATGAAATTCCTGTCAGCTATCACAAGTTTATCCCGTAAGGTGAAAAACAGCACTGAAATAGGAAGTGGATGAAAGAATTGTTAGTTTTTATATTAGCCTAACTTACCTTAAATAAGTCTTTAATAAAATTCGTGAAAGAAATGATTTAATTTTGTCCACGATACTCAGCTCTCAGATCTAAGAGTAAATGGGTGCTATTCCTAAACGAGTTGTCTACAGTTATGAAGTATTTGGAAAATTCTGAAACATGGACAGGCAAGCGTTGGTCAAAAATGAGAATTTCGCCTTGTAACAGCATATCATGTTTTAACTATTTCTGGCGGGGAAAAGTTAAAAATGTAATATTTAAAAGAATAATTATGACTTAAGTGCCATGGAGTTGTTGAGCGTTGATAATAGCAACCATTCATATTATTAGGAACACGAATTGACGCAGCAATAAATTATTCACGGAAACATGTATAGCAAATATAGTAGGCTCCTATGAAAGAGCATTGGACATTAATGAACCTTTATTTTATTTCGTAACTATCTGTAAACAATTGAGAAAATATAAGAAAGGAGAACTTTGCAGAATATTTTTCTGACATTATAATAAATAAGGCAATAAATGTAGGGAAATTCTTGCTAGTTATTCTGGACGCCGTAGTATTTAAGATTTTAGTGCGGGTGGAAAACTATTATCGAAAAGTACGTGTTTCAGTAAGTACTTATTTTAACGGAAATGTATGAAATGACGTTATTGAGGGTTGACTGTTATAGTTCTCAAATTTCTTCTTCTCTTGGAAATATTGAAGTAGCATCAAAACATCTACACGGCTCCTTAATCTTACGTCAACAGAGCAACAACATAATTACTTTCTAATCAAAATGTAAAAAATATCTTTCATTACGTCTTAAAGAGCTAAGTTTTCAAAACGTTTACATTTTCAACAGAACTGAAATTATATTTTCCGTGTGCAAAGTACAAAGTGTCAATTTTTTCAAGTGGGCTTATAGAGGAAATGGTGACTCAGCATGTAAGTGTGAGAACTTCAAATTCTTAGCATATAAGCATTCGATAAAATAAATATCTGCAACACAGCGACTCTTAGACTTACGCTAAAATTGTGCATATTGTATTGCGACTGGCTGAACATGGAGGCTACCTATGGGCACATGTAGGAAGATTCAGAATGAAAGGCGGATGAGGATGAAAATATTTTGTTTAAAACCTGCATGGATCACAAAGGTTAAGATTCTATAATCTCCCTTTGAATCAAGATAGGAAAATAATACGATACTAAGCAAATGAAATGACTGGTCCGTTTTAATCTTAACGGCATTATCGTAGCACAGTCCTAATTGGTGAGAAATGGCAGCCCTCCTTACAGCTATCAGATTAACTAAGTGTCCATTCTCAGAAGTTGCCTCAGCCACACATTAGTTTATCTTGAGCAGGATTCTGACGGACGTATTGCTGTTTCGAGGTAAACTCGTCATCGCGAGCCAGCTCTGTATAACTTGACGACAATGCAACAAGGGGGCTATGCAACACTTGCTTTCCATTTAAACTCGAAATGAAAGTGTTATTAAAATGTGGTTTTGGTTTTTGACCACTGTAAGTTATAGAGCTACGACAAAAACATTAAATACAAAAAATACGTTTGTACCTATTGATATGCAACCACCAAAGATAGGTAGCTTTAAATTTCAGATTTATGCAAAAGTTTTTTTATCTATATAAAAAGTGCATATTTAAACACATGCTGAATAAGTACATTTGTTTGTCTCGTGTGCATTTGTCATATATATTTGGGTTTTATATACTAAATTGCTGCTGTTTTTTAAAGGAATAGGTAGGTTTGTACGCCGGCATGACAAAAATGGGAAGTGGTAACAAAAGTGCGATCAAAAAAACTGATACTGCGTAACAAAGTGGGAAAACATGGTGCATATGATACCAATAACGACACGTGCGCATATTTACGCTTAGAGAGATTGCGGCGTATTAAAATTGTAAGTAGCGCTCTTATCTCATGGTATTGTAAATTTTTCGCTATGCAGACTTTACATTTTTTTTTATAATATCATTTCATATTTTTTGAAAAAAGTATGAGTATTGGATGACTTGGTATAAACATTTTTCTTAGCGTATTTTTTTAGTATTCCGTGCATGAATTTATTAACTGTCATTAGTGCTGTTTTAATTTCACTTCATGTGGTCATTAACACTTAATTCACACTTAATAGACACAAATATATACGTAAAGTTTCTGTTATTTGAATTTCGTCCGGGAATTAATGTCGTTCACCTTGCTGAAGAATATCCAAGGCCAAAGAACTAAACTTAATAGCAACTTTGCTATACTTTAAAATCGAATAACTTATCCTACAATTTAAATTGATATTATTGTTGCAACTTAAACAATTAGGTTATAAGTGGGGAGACAACTCAGAGAAAACTTTAAATCGTGTCAAGTTATAGCAGTCAAAAACTATTGCAACATTGCAAACAAAACTTTTGCAGAATGAGGGTGTGTGTACCATCCCTTTCTTCACCCCTATATAACGCAGCGTGATCGCCAGTGTTGTCAGCCTTTGTCGGCAGTAACCTGTTGTTGGTCAGCGTTGCGANCCCCTATATAACGCAGCGTGATCGCCAGTGTTGTCAGCCTTTGTCGGCAGTAACCTGTTGTTGGTCAGCGTTGCGAAACTCTCACGCACAAACAGTAGTTTGTGTCCCCTTTGTTTCACACTTCTAAATATTTTCCTTTCAAGAAATATATATAACTATGTGTGCCCGCGGCTCCACTCTCGTGAACTACAGAATTATTGTTTATGTATTTTTTTTTTAATAAAGTTGAATTTTACTTAGTGTTAATCTTATATACTCTATACATATTATAAAAATCAACGTCTCGGTGAATTAAATGGTAAAAACTCTTATTATTATTTCTCTTTTATAGATATGTATATATATATTTATATATATGCTACAGCGGGGTTTTTATTATGTCTTCTTATTCTACACAATACTTTACTCCATGATATTGTTCCATCTTTAACGGTTTAGACAGCGTATTGCAAGAGAGTGCACTGGCGGCAAACGTTTTTCCGACTTGACTCACTATTATCGTTTGTAAATTTTTTGAAATATTTCCTCGCGATAAAAAGTAGTCAATATCGCCTTTCAGCCCTCCAACTATTTCTGTGCAAGACATTACGTCGATCTGTTGCTCGGTTGCGACGTTGCTAACAATAAGGCAAACACATGAAAAAGTAAAAGGTTATTGAATTTCCCCGAGGGAATGAGATATTTTCTTGGGATTAAAAGTAGCCTACGTCACTTCCCGACCTTCCAACTGTCTCTGTGCAAAAAATCACGTCGATCCGTTGCTCCATTGTGACGTCGTCCTACACTAACAACTTACATTGACGCAGCATCGTACCCCGAGCGCTGTTTTTACAAAAAACATTTTCCAGGGGGCATGAGATATTTTTTTGGGATAAAAAATTGCCTATACCACTTCCCGGTCCTCTAACTATCTTTGTAGAAAAAATCACGTCGATCAGTTTCTCCGTTGCGACGTGAAAGAAGGACAAACAAACAAGCAAACAAACAAACACACTTTCGCATTTATAATGTTAGTTAGGATTACACCTCTTCGTTCTTTCATAATCTCAGGAACGCAGCATTGGGGAGGCAGCGTGTATACTAGTGTCCGGCTTTACTTCCTAACAGCTCGCGCCGTCCCTGAAATGTTATTAAACAGTTACGTTAGCACTGTGGCCTTTTATGTGCCACATAAGACGTCTTAGACTAAGCTGGATTTGCAAAAAAAAAGTATTATTTTTTAAAAAATTATGGTCAGATTTTTTGTACAAAAAGATGCCCTGTTTTAATCACAACAAATTAAATTTTTTATTTGCGACAAGTTTTCGTAATTGCTTAGAACTAATACTAAATCCCCAAATCACTAGTGCATTGTTTCAAGATTCAACGAGTGTAAACATGGGTGCTAAACCAACGCACTTCGAAGAAAATAACTGTACGCATTGATCATATACGTTCAAATTATATGTAGCATCGAAAGTTAGTTCGTAGTTTTAGCTACAGCCTGGCCAGTGTGTGGAGTAAATCCTCTATGGCTTCGTCACTGGTGATATTTGCGTTAATGCATTTATTCATTTATATGTGTTTTATTCGAATGTCAATACAATTACATACGAAGGTAGTCTCTTCATAACCAAATACAACTGAAATTGATAAACTTTAGGAGTAAAATGGAAATAAATAAACAAATGAAAAAAATTTAACCGTTCACAAACAGCAACAACTAAGTAAAACATGAAAATATAATGGAGTGGAGTGGCGAGATTTGGCTGGCTCTTAACATCGAGGTATTGAGAGCCGATGAGGGTGAAGTGAAGTGAGTATGGAGCAGCGCCGGAATTCAAGGCCGGGGAAACGGGAGATCCCCAAGAAAACCAACCAACCAGCAGCATCGTCCGGCACGATTCCCACTTGCGAAAATCGGGAGTGGGCCGGCCGATGATTGAACCCAATTCGCCATGGTGGGAGGCGAGCGGTCTAACCGCTTAGCCACCGTGGCCGCCTTCTGATGACATTCCTTAGACGTGAATACGCACTTTAAAATAAAATGCAAGGCGGTGGAACTGTATTTATTTATCTTTAATGGTAAATTAAAAAAAAATTTTATAAAAACAAAAGAATTTAAAAAATTTTATCATTAAAAACATTATTTACGCAAAATGTTTCTCTCTTGAAAAGGTATTTCCAACCAAAATACATCTCCATCTAAAGAAATATCGCGATGTAGTGTTGTCACACTGAAATGTTGCAGTACTGAGAAGGGATGACGGAGGACGGATTGTTGTGTACCGCTTTCAACTAACGGACGAAAGCGCAGACGGATGACCGCCGGACGGACGACTGACGGATGCGGACGGACTACTGTACGTCCAGCCTAGATCACCAGGTGTTGACTCGCCTGTTTCCGGCCGGTGGCGTGGTGCGGCTTGAGTTCACGTGATAAGCGGCTGTTCAACCCCTGCATCATTAAGCAAAGGCTGTTCACGGTGAAGTGAGACAGCGCTCCTGAATCCAACCTTCGAACAATGTCGCTGCCCTCGCCTGTGTATATCTTACACACTGACTGGCATGCGCCCAGTAAAGGTGGTAACGACGTGAGTAAAAGCAGCTCAATTTCTTAACGTTGAATTTAAAGTGTTAGTCAAACGTTTGTGAATACTGAAATTATTTATTTTTCTAGTCGAGTTAACCAAAGATCACAAGTGTAAAAAGTAGCAGATTTGTAAAATATATTTACTTTTCTAATAATTTCTCAGTTTCAGTAGACGGACGTCAATGTTAATTTTACATGCGGTGGAAGACTAAACAACGTGCGTGCAAGTGGATGTCAAGCAGGAATTTCAAAAGTGCTCGGTTTACCGTCAACAACCTATGCCATGCGGTAATGCGCTACGTAAAGTGAATGCTTGTTACGTGGCGAGTCACGTCGTCTGCTCTGCACAAACTTTTAAATGAGCCCACATAATAAACTAAAATCACCCCCTCCCCATTACACCCACCACCTCACACCCCACGCACAGCAAAGCGGGGTGGGTCTGCGGGGGGTATAAGTAACGCCCTTGGATTCCGTTCCTCCCATAATGTCATTTATACAGACTCAAGCACGTCTCCAGGAATTTCCTTAGGGGAGGGTCGCATGGGCATAGCATTATGGGTGGGGGGGTGGTGAACCTGGTGTGGTGGGGAGGTGTTTGTAGAGGGGGCACTCGTCCCTCAACAACAGAGAAAAAATAGTGATATCACGGAAATTATAACTCAAAGAAATTTGACAGATGTTTGTATGTACACTACATTACCCATATCGTAATAAGTGTTCCTTGTGCGAAAATTAAACTAATTAATAATAACAATAAACGTGTGAATTAAAAAAATTTTCCCTTAAAATAAGCGTCAGGCTGGAATTATATATATTACCATGAACGTCAGCTTTTATTCATATACTATGTCTACTTCATTATACTATCTGCAAAGTTACTAATAAGGGATGTTCGTCGACACACGAAAATATCACACGAGAGTATGCAATTAAAGAAAAACTGACATTTTAACGATCTTAAATTACAATAATATAGACACTAGAACACTAGACGTGTGTGAATGAGTCTGTGGATATTTAAACTTTAATAAGTGTGATTAGCACAGCTACAAATTCACGAGCAGTGAAACAGTTTGTTGTTCTCGAGAAATTTGAGATCTCACAACTTTTTATTTCTGATTGTTTCTTTCCCTCGCATTCTGCTCAAGCGTGTTTTTACCTTTAGGCGGAGTCTGGGCACATTAGACACCTTCCTTGGATGAATGCCAGTACAGACAAACGATCGTAAAGCAAGGAAGCTAAAGAGTCACAACTCAATATTACAACTAACGCTCTTATATTATTTGGGGATCTGGCAATATCGCGGTCATTTACAATCAACAACTTAAAAGTAGCTACTTTTTTAAAAATATATAATATATATTTGTAAATTTTTGTGAAAAAGTATAATTTTTGAGAAATTATACTTGGAGTACCAATTTGTTGCAACTGGTTTTATTGTTTAGTATAAAGTTAAAGTCACTTTTTTGTGTTTTGCAAAATATATTCAGGTAACCCTGTAAGTTTTTTTTTCNTTGTTTAGTATAAAGTTAAAGTCACTTTTTTGTGTTTTGCAAAATATATTCAGGTAACCCTGTAAGTTTTTTTTTTCGTGTTTAGGATATTTTTTCTGTATTTTTTTAAATTAAGAATGGTAATATATGTGCATTCCATTCCGCACATCCGTAGTAAGGTACACAACTTTTCACGAACGAACAAATTATTTACGACATTGACCAAAAATTTGGCTTCCCGCGTATTGCATTGTATTTAACGCGTCTGCTTCTTGCTCAAAGAAGAGTTCTTGCTGCAATGCCACAACATTAAAAACATTTTTCCATCATGTCTTTAAAGACTATTCTTCCTAAGTATTTCACCTTGATATTGAGCTAGGGGCAAAGATAAAATTAAACTTAAATTTTACAGCAATTTTATGGTTCACTAATTTCCGTGCAGTGAAATTTATATTTTTTACATTGACACTACGCTGGCCGCTCTAACTTTTAGTGACCTGATTCCGCCTATAGAGTCGCGACCATAGACTGAACATCATATAGACAGGTTCTTCGAATTGATTGAACTACGCCAGACCAACACAGCTGTCAAAGTCACGTGGTCAACAGTGAGGAGCGTGTTTGTTTATGCCTTAATATTAAAAATAAACAAGCACTTTTATAAGAATAAAATACTTTCACCGATTATAATTTAATCAAACTGTATTACAAATTGGTTAGAGCATTAGTTTACATAAACAACGTTCGAACCTGAAACGCTATCCTCGTCGTTTATGATAGTCGTGCCTACAGAAACGCAGTTCGCTGTTGGTACCCGGAGACTGGTTCTGCGCAGCAAGCGAGATCGCTATATAACGTAGTTCANACAGAAACGCAGTTCGCTGTTGGTACCCGGAGACTGGTTCTGCGCAGCAAGCGAGATCGCTATATAACGTAGTTCATTCATGGCTACTTCCAACTTTCCTAAAGCCCTGCTAAAGTTCTACTTCCAGGGTATTCATTTGCCTCATCCAAACAAAGCATTATTAGGCTTTATCTAAAAAAATTACACCAAAGGGAAAATGCATCGCATTCGTGCACACTCAGTTACATAATATTTTGCGCAAGAACTATTTGTCACTCTGTATCACCAACACATATTTTCTCCCCGTTTTATTCACATTAATTATAATTGAAATTTTATAATTTAAGTGTTATATATAAGTGGAAGTTCAATTAAAAAATAGGATGGTTCTATGTTACAATGAATATAAAATGCTTCGGATACATGACGTACTTAGGAAAACCAGCGAACGTCATATGTGGGGTGATTTTACAAAGGTTTGATTCAAAACTTCTAAAGATACCGCGAATAGACTATACCTCAGATTCATGGGGCCGGGGTGGTGTAGTAGTTAGGCTACTCGTCTCCCACCAAGGCGAACCTGGTTCGATTCTCAGCTGTGTCACCCCGCCTGTGGGAATCATGCCGGACGGACCTGCTGGTCGGTGGGTTTTCTTGGGGATCTCCCGTTCCCCCCAGCCCTTTCATTCCGACGCCGCTCAAATACTCACCTCGCTTTATCCTCGTCAGCTTTCAAGACCTCGATGTTAAAGGCGTTTGCGACGGGAAAATGTGTTATTTTATATTTTAACCATATAATGCTCAACTTGTAGGCATTATGTGTAACTACCTTATCCTCGGATAAAATATTTTTAGACTCCGTGGTTTTTGCAAAAAGACACGTCAAAGTCAATTTTTTTTTNCTACCTTATCCTCGGATAAAATATTTTTAGACTCCGTGGTTTTTGCAAAAAGACACGTCAAAGTCAATTTTTTTTTTGTAATGTAAAATAAAATAAACTAAACTATTTGCAGAAAATTTAAAAAGGGCATCTGAAACAACTTGTNTTTTTTTTTGTAATGTAAAATAAAATAAACTAAACTATTTGCAGAAAATTTAAAAAGGGCATCTGAAACAACTTGTCTTAATTCATTTTAAGGTATGTTCAGCAAAAGTTATTTTCTAAAAATTTAGGTGTAGCCAAAAATAAAAATATGCATAAATGTCCTTATTTCAGCAAATTATTTTAATTGCAAAAACATTTCCTTCTACAATTTTATAGATGTCTTGAAGTAGCTATTGGCATCTCCTTTCATGGTTTTCATTATTTGTACCTTTCTAAAACAGTAAAATTTTGATTTTAACATGCCATTTTGCAAAAAAAAAAAACAATGCGATCCAAAAAATATTTTTTCTGAGAAAAAAGTAGGCACAGTAATTGTCTACAAATTGAACAGTATGTGGTACAAATATAAAATAACATATTTCTCCGTGGCCAAACGCACTTAAGAGCCGTTCAGATCTCTTCACTCATTAACACCTCATGTCCGGTGGGTGTACCGTTGCGACTCGCTGCCGGCGGTACAGTGCGTGTTTTCGTGAGCGCCGTGCAGTGCTGCTTCGACCTCTGCTTTCTCACCGCGCTCGCGTGCGTGCTCAAGGTCAACGCTGCTCACGCACGGGGATAACTAACCGCCCGTGCAGTCGCGGGCGTTTCGTAGCCGCGCCGAAACCGACACTTCGTGCGTACGCCTCCTCACAGTCAACTGAACCAATGGCGTGTGGTGAAGTGTTGCAATGTAAGCTGGCGTTAGCTCCGTGCTGTACCCTGTTGCTCGCTAGTTTACACTGCCACCACGTTGCAGGGTCAAGGGTCCAAAAATAACACTCGTGTTTTAAATTTAAATTAATACTAGCAAGTATTACAATATCGCTGTAAAATCCTTAATGACTTATTGCGGGTTGTTTTTTTTAGGTTTACTGAAAACAAATACACAACAAAAGTCATAATTTTAGTGCGGGTTTATTGTTTATTCTGAGAAACTGACCCTTACAGAGGATTATTAGCGGGTCACTGGACCACCCTGACTCTCTGGTTCCGCCGCCCCGCGCCTCCACTAAAACGTAGCTCGGCAGCTGACGCCACAGGACGCGCGTAATGGGACCCTCGCTACTCGCTTGTGAGTCGTCGGAATGCGTTCAGTTTCCCTAGGCTGCGCGGTGGTTACTGACTCCTGCTGCGTGCACCGAGAATGTACAGCAGTGAGCAAGCACCCGCTTACCTTGCAACACTTCACCCACACGCCACTGAACTGAACACTTCTGAAAGCCCAGCTTGCTATCTACTTTCATTCTCATATTTTTTATCCTTGTACCACATGTAAAATTAGGGCCGTGTTCGAATTGGGACATTTTTTTTTTTTTTTTTTACAAAACGGCCATGTGATCCGTTTTGTCCACAAAATCTATGACGTATTTTTGTAAATTGCGTTTTGCATTTTGTCAACTTCTAAACTGATAAATTACCAAAAAGTAAATTTCCGAACCGCCGCCGTATTAGTTTCGCATGTTTCAAACTTTCATATACACACATAGGCAGGATTATTGGAATAAACAACTGTGTATTGTACTTATAATAATTATTTCACAAAGCAAGTTGCTGAAATGTTCTTGAAATTGGTAATTTCCGATGACACTACTTTTGATAAGTAACAATTTCACATCATATTTGTTTTACATTGTAATTTTTTATTTTAAACATCCGTCTAACAACTTTCGGGAATAGTTACTATTAATTTTAAGTCTTCGTAGACTTTAAATTTTGGATTAATAATAAAAATAAAATAATGGCAGCATGGCGTGCTAGACAGTTGAATGCCGTGGTGTTCCGGCTAAAGCTTAAAAAGTGCTAAATACAAATTACGAAAAACGAAACTCGAAAAGAATTGGAACACTGCCTAACATTGCCATGGGTCTCGCCACTGTATTAATGCGCCATCCAAGTAAAACCTAGGAATTGTTATAAAATGTAAATGCGTTACAGATACGGAAATTAGAATACTATAATGAGTAGAGGTACACCCAATTTTCGCGAAAAGATTTCATGACCAGTTGTATTGCATAACACTTTAGCTCAGATCCACTTTCGTGATTGGATGATTTACATGTTACGCGTCTCTGGATGTATTCCCACGAATCACAGGCTCATATAGTCGGAGTAACCTAATTCTGATTGGCCTATCAAGTGAGAAATTGTTCTCTCACTAGGACACGCGACCAATAAGCAAAAGGAACATGCTTATCTGTCCATAGGATATTGAAGTCTAACATGCGTGGAATTCTTTTAGCGAAATTTGGATGTCCCTACGTAATGAGTGTAAAACCAGAAACACAAACTTAAGTCATAAATAAAGTTAAACATTACACTCGTAATACAAGGTCAAATGTTCAGAACAATTTTTNGAAATTGTTCTCTCACTAGGACACGCGACCAATAAGCAAAAGGAACATGCTTATCTGTCCATAGGATATTGAAGTCTAACATGCGTGGAATTCTTTTAGCGAAATTTGGATGTCCCTACGTAATGAGTGTAAAACAAGAAACACAAACTTAAGTCATAAATAAAGTTAAACATTACACTCGTAATACAAGGTCAAATGTTCAGAACAATTTTTATTATTTCGCTGGCAACTTAACTATAGCCTGTTCACGGTAAAGTGAGCTCTTTTGAGGCCCTAGCTACTTTTTTCCTATCAGCCATTTTTTTTTTCCTTCGACAACTTTTTTCGATAAATATAGACATGTAAATAATGAACACTGTGTATATATTTCATCGCACTCAGAAGTTAACGTCTACGCCTACAACAAAATACAGTGACTCAGAGTAAACGGAGTACACCTTTTACGAACTGACATTAGATTGGAAATGAATATTCCGTCTGAATGAAAATTACTGGTAACCCAGTGCATGTAATGCATTACATATCCAGCTTTTAGGTCCTATAAAGATACGCATAATTTATATGATTATATCTGCATTAAACGGAAAAAACTAAAACAACTGCAGATTGAACGCCACGGTGAAAGTGGTACACTGCCCAATACATGCCTCCCTTTGGACTACCAGGCGTGCCATGCCGGGCTCACGCATTCTGAACCACGTGTTCCTTCGTTCTGTGCATGAAGGCAAGCACTACATTCAAGTGAGTTTTCGTAGATCAACATGGAACGTGAAAGAGGTCAGACGTCTGTGGCGGCGAGAAAGCTGGTCATTTTGCATTACCAAAGGGGTAAATCTCTGCGTGCGATCGGCAAAATTGTGAATCGCAATCATTCTACTGTGCGAAATATCGTTCGTTGCTTTCGTCAGTACAGTAGAATAGAGAACAAAGAGAAGCGTAGTAACAGAAAAATATTCACTGCATCAGACGAGCGATGGATTCGACGTCACATACAGAATAATCTCGCGTTAAGTGCATCAAAACTTGCCAAGGAAGCTGAAGTCGTCCTCGAAAAAAAAAAGCCTGCCCAGAAACCGTGAGAAGAATTATTTGTAGAAAGGACTTCAATAGTCGAGTAGCGTGCAATAAACCATACATCAGCAACACGAACAAACGTCGCAGGTTCCAGTTTACCACAGATCACGCTCATAAATCTTTTGACTACTGGAAAACAGTAACATTTACCGATGAAAGTAAATTCAATGTGTTTGCATTGGATGGGAAGGTCAGTATCTGGCGTAAGCCAAACACGGAGCTTGCAGAAAGACACCCTCGGCCGACGGTAAAACATGGGGGTGGGCCCCTGATGGCATGGAGTTGTATGGTGGCTTAGGGGTGCGGGAAAACTCCATTTCATAGATAGTACTTTGTATCATGATGTGTATTTGGACATATTGAGGTAAGGACTGACATCAAGGTCAGAGAAATTAGGCTTGCGGGATTGTTTCACGTTCTACCAGGACAACGACCCGAAACATAAGGCCCATAATATACGCATGTGGTTACTCTATAATTGCCCCCGTGTACTCAGTACCCCTCCACATTCTCCAGACATCAATATAATTGCAATTTTGTGGAGTTTGTTTAAATAAAACATCCGCAAACATCCCATATCTAACCGGAATGACCTCAGAATTGACCTTCGAACTGAATGATATAAGATTGAGCCCTCTTATTGTGAAAGGTTGGTTCTATCTATGCCAGATAGACTTAAGGAGATAAAGAGCTGTGGTCGTCACACTAGGTACTAACTCTCCACACATGCCCTTCAACGACAGGAAATATACAGACTATACCATTTGCATTGTGGTGTACATCTTTACCTAGAAATGTGCAGTTTTTTGTTGACAATTTCTATGTTATTTTATGAAGATATTAATTTTTTCTGTATGTTGTATGATGATTGTAAATACATTTATTCACCAATATACTCCATTTTTATATCCAAAAGACATGTATTACAATAATTAAATAACATTGGATAGGTGTACTACTGTCGTTGTGAGTCACTGTAAACTTATTGACTATTACTTCAAATGAGAAGACTTCGATAAGTGCTAACATTACCGTGAATAGCCTAAACGAGCATGTGCAGTGATTTATTGTTCAAAGATTTGTTTCAAAAGTGCTTACACGCTTGTAGAGCGGACACACTCCCAAGACCGCCAACGAGCACACCTCGGTTTATGTAACAAAAAATAATGTCATTTTAAAAATTTTAAGATATCTGTATGGTGGTTGTATACGAATGGCATTTTAGGGCGTTCGGAAACAAACGAATTATTATTCATCCGAGCAAACTATTTTTACACGTTCAAATAATACACATGAGTCAAAACAACAATAGATCACGTAGTTCCCGTACAGTCTTGTGCGTCATAATTGCCATCTTACTAGTTTCAAAAATAAAAAAAGTAGTGAGAAATGCATAAATACTGTCTTTATTGATTTTTATATCTACTGAGCCAAAAAAATTAATTGGGGGCATGCAATTTTTAATTTTTTATATAAATTTATTACAGAAACTAGGAGACTGACTCACGAGATAGGAAATGATGCCAGAGGAAGCGGACCAGTTAGTGTTTATATATATATATATATCACATTCTGATAGACATCAATATAATATAAAATTTTGAAGTAGGCACAAAAACTTGGTACACAGTAGGGAAACTACTGGGCAATGCAAAAAGGTGGAAGAGGGGTACAAATATCGTGGAAATCGTTTTCGTCGAAGGCGGAATTGGCAAAAGAGCTTGTAAAATGAAGTGAATTCAGGGGAATATCAAGCAAGGAAACGAAGTAGCCAAGGAGAATGGACTACATGCGACGTATGCAAGCTGTAGCGGAAACTGTTTTGAATCAACGGAGAATTGATTTAAAAGGGGAGCAGTATGAAAACCTCGATAGGGAGGCACAATAAAGCAAAACCAAATAATGAAAACTGATTGCTGTGTGTAGGGCCAGGCGCAGGCCAAAGTGATTTACAAAAATACAACAGTTTATGAATATCAGGCATGTCTGTAGCAATGTGTAAGGTAGGGCATAAAGAGTGAAGGGTGAGTTGGCATGTACATACGAAATTCAAACGCACAACTCTAAGGACATACAATTGAAAGAAATGTCTTATATAGCGCCGTTTTTAAGACATTCGTGAAAAACTTAAAATAAAATAATTACATAAGTTAGAAAACTATAAACAGGATGATGTTTAAATAAAGAAAATGATAAAAGGCGTAATGAATACTTTATGTACCTACAGGAAGAGCTGGACTTGGGGAATGTGTGTACCAAATGTTGCACCTGTAAATTCAGAGGATAGGGGATGCAATTTTAAATGGTGAAAAGGTGGTCGTATGTAAACTGTGNTACAGGAAGAGCTGGACTTGGGGAATGTGTGTACCAAATGTTGCACCTGTAAATTCAGAGGATAGGGGATGCAATTTTAAATGGTGAAAAGGTGGTCGTATGTAAACTGTGTATATATTCTCTATTTGTAAGTCTTCCCGTGCCGTGAATAGTAGAGGGTTAAAATTTCACAGAAAACGGCACAGCACTAATGTTTTTTTTTTTTTTTTTTTTTTTTTTTTTNTTTTAACAAGAACTTAAATTGCTATGTAAATTTTGCATAAAGAGGTTCGAGATTTTAAGACCAGTTCCTGCATCGAATTTCAAACTTGTGACTCAGAAGGACCAGAATGGCGTCACCCACCTCTTTATGTATTCTACCTCTATCTAGCGTTTAGGAGGAAGGGAGTGAGTAGTAAGTTACATTGAGTGGAAGAGGAAATATGGGTTTGGGGTTGCTAACTTGTGCCACTTTTATACGCAGTTTGAAAATAATTAGTTTATAAAAAAACTATGTTTGACTTCAAATTACATGCAAAAACGTTATTCAAAACTTTGATACATCCAGGTACCTTATGGCGCCTTTTCCCAGTGCAAATCATTTCATTTCTGCCAGTTGGATTATATGAACTGTTACTTCGGTACTTCAATAAGTGACATCGTAAATTCCATATCTTTCAAAAATTTTAAACCTCAAAATTACATATTATGTAGGGTGTATAAGCATTGGAGTGTTTTGCGCGAGTATAAAACAGATATTTCCCTCTACCCAGACCCATAGAAATATAATAGAACTAGCTGTGATTTTATCTTTCAAAATTGAATTCTTGTGAAATTTAAATACCTTAATGAGATGTTTTCGCAGTAATGTTTTGGCTTGAAATTTGTTTATTGAAAAAGTTAAAGTATGTATGTAGTACGCCTGCAGTGTTATTACGCCATACAATGGCATGGCAGCCGCTGAGAAACGTACACAGGCTCGCTATACGCTGGTTCAATGCCTTGATTGGCGGCTTGAGCCATCTGATGTGCATGTGTGTGTAGCCCTTCACGCTTGCACGCTTCTAGGACGCTGCCACAGAACGAGAACAATTCCTTCATCCCATGTGGCGTCCTTGTATTACCCGTGCAGCAGGCGTCTTCCAGGTTGTGTTTGCGTCACTGTCNAATTCCTTCATCCCATGTGGCGTCCTTGTATTACCCGTGCAGCAGGCGTCTTCCAGGTTGTGTTTGCGTCACTGTCCTCACGCTCGTCTTGGCTCGCTTCCGTGTCGCGAGTTAGCCGAGTGCCTTTTCGAAAATATCGCTGCATTCATTCTTTACTCAGCACTTCTGGTGCTTGTGATGAGCTAATGACTTAACCTAGCAAGCAAGTGTGCTTAGGAACAGTTTNTCTTTACTCAGCACTTCTGGTGCTTGTGATGAGCTAATGACTTAACCTAGCAAGCAAGTGTGCTTAGGAACAGTTTCCTGCGCCCTGCTTCATCACGTCTTGGCGTAGAGTGCAATGTCTGTTCTGCGGCACCACGCAGTAATTTGTCATTCGTTTGGAGTAGAGTAGTGGAACAGTATTCTACGGTACGTTGTCTGTTGCCAATCGAGGTCTGTGTTGTGACAACATGCACACAGTAAGATGANTGGAACAGTATTCTACGGTACGTTGTCTGTTGCCAATCGAGGTCTGTGTTGTGACAACATGCACACAGTAAGATGCTGTAGTGCGTTTAGAGCAGAGCTATTTATCAGAATAGATGAGCTGGATTAAAAGGCATTCACTTCGTTTATCGTTCATGCAATGATAATCCAAGAGCTGCTACATATCTTCATGAGGTGTGATATCTTGGATGGCGTGCGCCAAACCATTATATGTTCGTTGCGATTGATCGCCGCTTACGCGAAATCGGTTCATAGCAGATAAGTTTGTCACCATGGATGCTCGTTATCATGGGCTATTACCATCCTTTTTACTGCACAGTATGAATTTAGCAATGTTAATTTTTAGGTCCATAGACCCGACGCTGACCGTCAGAACACAATACGCATACCTGAGCTTGAGGAGGTTTTGTAACAGGTCGATAACAATCCATAAAGATGCTCACGACGTGTTGCACAGCAATTGAATATCGACCATATGACTGTTGGGGGGTGTGGCTTGAACAACAGCTGCATCCATTTCATATGCAAGGGACGCAAGCACTCCAGCCGAATGACTATCCTCGTCAGGCTGAGTTTTGTCGAAGATATGGTCCATACCGTATACGAAGGCCACTTTCTGACAGCCAGTGAGTGGCAACTTAACGTTTACGAAACAAACAAAGGGCCATTTACAAAATCCTGTATCAGCTAATGCACGAAAGAACAAAAATTAAATTACGTTGGCTATTTTGAGTGCACTTCCGATGCACATCAGAAAAGCAGAAAATACGGGCATAAAAACGAGTTCTTAGATTTATTAATACATTTTATTTTACAAGGTCGCAAAACAATGGTTGTTAGTGTTAAAAACTAAACTTCGTGATAATGTAGTTCTGTATAGGTGTTCCAAATGAAATGTACAATAGAACAATACGATGTGGAAAAGTTTTCTGAAGTTGTGTTAATTTCAGAAAGCTTTTTCACGTCGTATCATCCCTCTCCAACCTCGCTTTCAACACATCCTTGATATCAATTCCAAAAGCATACAGAAATATTGCATAATATTGTTCAATTATTATTTATAATAATTTTATGAAACGACACGAATTTGAAATATATTTCCAGCCTATAATGTAAGAACAATCAATTTTAAAAAAGGCGCTATCTGTTATCCAAAAACAGCGGCTCAAACTTCGCCGTGACGTGCTGTGCGCGCCATCTGTCGGATATTATGCGAGTTATTACCAGCCAGAAATTAACCGCTTTTCTTGGCGATATATAACGAATTTACAAACAGATGCCAATAGCTATATTTTTCCACGAGCTCTGCATAATTTTTAAAGTAACATATATTTAATGTACAACAGTTTGGAGTACAAGTAATTTATATTCGGCCGGTAATCGTTCGTCTACGTAAATTATTCGCCATATTGTTCTCTCGAAACCCATCTCCTTGTTTCCGTAGAAAGTGAGACACGCGTGAATAGTTTTTAAGCAATTCTAACGTTATTCCATGTCACAAATTTCCAACTCGAATATATTAGCTATAACGTCCAAAGTGTGATAATAGATACAACAGACCGTCTCGCAAATTTTAACCCAAATTCACTATCTCGGACAAATTAAAAAAGAGCAGATATTTAATTATTTGCAGCATTTTATTTTTTACGTTTATAACCTACTAATTTTTTTTAGATAGATCTCAGTTTTAAAATTTCTTAAAATTTGTTTAGCATACAGTACAATGGCAAGTGGATTAGCTGACAGTGTGTTGATAAAAAATACAGCCCCGACTTACGGACCAGCTGATGGCGGAAGGATACGTAGTCAGATGTAGTCAGATGTAAACAGTGGCGCTACTTTCGCAGACCTGTCAGAAAGTGGCCTGCTTATACAGTATGGACTATACCTGCAGAGACGCACTACGGAACCTCGTTTTGGTCAGTGTGTTTGTTCACCGACGAAGCGTCATTTACCCAACATGGAATAGTCAATTTACACAATCAACACCTGTGGGCAGATGAAAACCCTCATGCCAGCTTCATCCGTTCTCACCAACAATCATTTGCTGTCAACATGTGAGCAGGTATTGTTGACTATAAATACGTAATGACATTACGTCTCAACGGTAACGTGCACCTACAGTTCATGGAGAACAGATATCCTAAGCCCTTCGAAGTCATTCCTCTTGATATTCAAATTCGGTTGTTGTTTAAACATGACGATGTAAATCCCCATTTATCTCGTGACGTCCGAGAGGATCTGAACCGCAGATTTGGGGAACAATGGACGGGCCGTAGTGGGCCTATTGCATGGCCTGCTCGTTTTCCCGATCTCATATCTCTTAGATTTGTGTGGGGGCACTTGGAGAGCCTGGTGTATGAAACTCCAACTGAATCAGAGGAAAAGTTCATCGTTGCAGCTGTTTACTCTGTACAGGACATGCCTGGGGTCTTTGAACGTGTACAAATGGCAATGTTACGTCGTTTTAGGTCTTGTATTAAAATGTTCCTCAATTATAAATTTCAGACCTATTGTTATTTAAAAAACACATATCTGTTTTGGCCTGTTCTAACATCCCTAATAGCGTGAGTATTGAATTTTGTTACACCCAGTATTTCTAAACAGCAAGCCGTTGACCAGTGGAATAGAAGATACATAACAGCAGGTGATCATCATCTGATGACGTAACACCCGTACCTCTATCAACGTTCGTTGTCTGTCATATCTCTGACATGTAATAGTTTTTGTCTCAGCGGAAGCAATGAATTTTGTTTTTGTCTAAACTTAGATTCTTATTCAAAACTTTAACTAATCTGTCTACTGTACAAGTCTTGGAAATTTGTAAAAGTAAGCCCTTTGCGTTCATTTCCTGAGTGTTTATTACTGGCCTACATTTCCTTAGGGTGGTTCGAAACAATGAAAAATCTTAGTCCAATAATGTTACCAAGACAACTAAATCTACATAAGATCGACCTTAATATCAAACGACTTCGTAAAACTTTCAGGTTTCTGCCGAGTCATACCAACAGAATATTTTCAATGCTCTCATGATGATAATGCTCTGATTTTTTTCACAATACGATGTTATAACCGACTGACCTTGACTAGTACGGCGTTCCATGTTCAATCATTAAACAGGTTCCGCTGCTACGAATAGCATCACACCGTGCTCGTGAATACAAGGAAATGTTTCCACGTGACTTTTCGTCTTTATGTAACCATCACGAGATCTCTTGCCGCTACCGCCTGTTTAGGAGCCCGCGTAGTGGAAGGATTGCTTGTTGCTAGTTACGAATTCAGTGAAGCCATAAGGACGATGCTTGACCTCGGCATCTAATGTTGCATCGTTTCTACGCGCACGGAACCAAACTGCGGTACAGAGTGTTCAAGACCTCAATGTTAAGAGCCGCCCAAATCTCTTCTCAACAGCGTGTTCGTCTCGCAGTGAGCAAAGACTAGACTTCTAGCAGCGACAAGTTTCCTTTAATTGATGGAAAGTCTGTAGAAAGCTCAGCGCAGTCATATGTCCTAGTTTCACATGTGGTCTGTTAGTACCTATATATTCGTACACAGTATTCTGAAGAGTATCGTGTTTGGCTTTGTTAAACCAGGTTAAGGATCGTGAAGTACTTTAATGTTTAGAAATTATCGTTGTAAATCCTATGATATGTATTTTCTTTTCTGAGATAATAATTTTGGAAAACTTTTAGTAACTTAGTTTACCATAACAATGCAAATTTCAAACATGCTGCTATACAAACTAAGCTGCCTTGATAGTAATATATTTTCCCTAGATTTATTTGAATTAGTTATATACGTTAATTATCTTAGCAGTACAAAGTGACGGCAAGGTGTCTTTGCAATTGGGTACGTGGAAGAACAGACCTCAGATTTATATGCGAGGTGCAAAAAAATAGGTCCTTTGCATATAAAAGCGTTAGGAATTAGTGCTGAAAATGCTTATGTTGACGCAAGAACACTTGCAATATGTATTTGTGTTTGATAATAATGAGTACAAGCCAAAGTATTATACTATAAAAATTGTAGAAAAGATATGAATATTCAGGGGTGACCTTCACAGTTTTTTATCATTGTTACACAAACCTTCCTGTATGGCACCCTGTTGTTTCTTATATGGAAAATATATTTTCTTAAAAAAAACCCTCGTGTTCATTTTAAGACATTCAACAAATAAATACTCCGCTGAAAACGCTGTCAATAATATATGTTTTAAAAAGTTTAGTTTTGCTCCTTTGTGTCGCCCTGGTTAGCGCTCCAGGGCGTAGCAAAAAGGATTTGTGCACTCAGCAGATTTGTTGATTTTGCATTTTGGATACAGGAGTTGTTTTGTGTTAATTAAGAGTAATTGCTTAAGAAAAGAAAAGAAAAAATATTGTGTCTCAGTAGGTCTGTTTTAAAACAATTTTCATCAGTTTCGGGATTTTCGTGTTGGTATTAATTTTTCACCATGTCAACAGGGTGGATTCAACAGCTCGGCAAGGTTGCGCTGAGTCAGCTTCTTAAGGTGGCAGGAGCGGAGGTGGACTCTGACAATATAGCAGGACTGAGGGTAAAGGCTCGAGCGCTCTTGAANTCAGGGTTTTCGTGTTGGTATTAATTTTGCACAATGGTGATGCTGGGGAAGGTGCCACCGGGGTAGCTGCGAGTGCGGGTGAGTTCTGCCAAGTGTTAACGACACTTCGTTCTGTTACGTCTAACCTAATAACCGAATTACCGTATTTAAAAGACACCAGTATTTCAGCAGTAATACCATTTTCTGTAGTACTTAACGCAGTGTTAGCATTGAATTATTGCCCTAAACAAGTGCTATATGCGGCAGTAGCTTTCGAGGTTACAGAGTTGTTTCAGTCAAATTTCTGTGTTGCGAAAGACGAAAATTGGGAAATGGTATGTCTGACAAATACCTGCCTTCAACTTGTTGCTAGTGGCGTAGCTATTATGAAAAAGGGTATGAAACTTTTAGAAAATAAGTCAACAGCCAAGCCAGGCAATGCGAGATTTTGTGAACGAGATTCTGGTTTAGTTGGGGTTTTCCATGTCCAGAAGAGTATTTTACCAAGGTTACATTTTGCAATTTGCTCCTGGAAAAGGTAGGTTTTTCACGTTTGTAACCAAACCCAACACACTGGCGCAATTGATAGTTTTAGTGATGGAAGTATAAAATAATAATAGGGACTGTGCGGTGGATCAGCTATCTTGTAATGTTAGGAGGAATGTTTAAAAAGATGAATCTAGAAAGTTTCCGCCTAGGCTTTGTTTTGTTTGCGACAAAAGTCACCATGTGGAAAAAGATTGTTTTCACAAAAAAATCTTTCAGAACATAAATCATATTAATCTGGAAAAATCAGGGATGGAATCGAAAATGACTTTTTCTACGCAGAGAGGGGAAACAGTTCTGACATCNATATTAATCTGGAAAAATCAGGGATGGAATCGAAAATGACTTTTTCTACGCAGAGAGGGGAAACAGTTCTGACATTACCAAGTGTAAATAAATTTCAAGATGTTCAGTGGTTTTTTTTAAGCCGAAGAGGCATATTAAGTCTACATGTCCCCAAAGGGAAAAGGTGGTGGGATGTCATAATATAAACAGTTTAGCTTTTGAAAGAATGTACGAATTATTATGTGTGCCCGTAGTAATTGCCGATCAGGTGAAAGTGTCGGCACTTATTGATTCAGAGGCAACATGCTCTCTTGTGAACCAGGAATCTTGTAATTTATTATTGCGGAATGAACCAAAAGGTTTGATCCAGGTACAAAAGAGTAAGCAATCGGATNGGGAATCTTGTAATGTATTATTGCGGAATGAACCAAAAGGTTTGATCCAGGTACAAAAGAGTAAGCAATCGGATCTTCGCTTGCGAATGGGGGAGTGATTAGTTCACACTGCATCGCTAAATTTAAAATTAAAATTGAGAATTTATCTTGGAAATTCGAATTTAGGGTTTTACCAGGATTGAGTCATGATTTATTATTAGCTGTGGATTTGTTTGGGAAAGACCCATGCCAGTTTGAATGTATTTCGTAGAGTTGCTGTTTTATTTCTGAGTTTAACCTAATCTGCTGGGAGAGGATCTTTTTGTTGTATCATAAGGGATCTCTTTAANGTTTGGGAAAGACCCATGCCAGTTTGAATGTATTTCGTAGAGTTGCTGTTTTATTTCTGAGTTTAACAGAATCTGCTGGGAGAGGATCTTTTTGTTGTATCATAAGGGATCTCTTTAATATGACTGTGATATTTTGTTATGTTATATTTTATATATCTTCATTGTGTGTGTCTTATCCTGTATTAAAATTTTTGTGAATTTTTAGTGTTTCTTATGGAGTNTATTTTATATATCTTCATTGTGTGTGTCTTATCCTGTATTAAAATTTTTGTGAATTTTTAGTGTTTCTTATGGAGTCCAGGAGTCGTTTCTACATTCATGCTCATTTTATCATCTAGTGTTTCATCTTCCTGTAGGTTATAAGATGTTGTGAGAGTTGTATAATTTGCAAATTCTTTCTATAATGCAGAAAATTAGGGTCATAGGATGGTAGGAGTAGGGTTCCGGGAGTTTGCTTCATTTTTCTTCCCGTGTGAGGAGTCAAGGGTGACATATTTACAGATTGATTGGAAAGTTTTTGCAAGGAATTGTCAGTCGTTTGTATGTTTGTTTAGGTGGCGCATGCTGACTTCTGCAACATTACGAAGAAGAACTGCTCATCTTGGTGTCTCCATTGGAGAAGTGTCGTCGGAGGGCTTGCCGAGACTGACCATCTCGACGGATTTCCTGGCTGCTGATATTTTGGTCCTCACCAGAGTTCATCGCTTCAGGGGTGGAATGTCATACGGGGTGTCTCATTTTCGTCAGATTTTCAACCTGCCCGCCACATACAGCCCGNTCGCTTCAGGGGTGGAATGTCATACGGGGTGTCTCATTTTCGTCAGATTTTCAACCTGCCCGCCACATACAGCCCACCTAGCAACATGTCTAAAACATTTACTATCCACTCCCGTACTTTTAGCAAATTCTTGCGAAATGATATGCAACTACGTGAAGCTACGTGAACTACTTTTGATGCAAAAACACCACGTCGTTTTCCTGCGCTGCCTTGGACAAGGCAGCCATGGTGGCCGGTCAAGTTGGGGCAGCACCGACGGTCAAGATGACGCGGATGGTCGTCACACCACGCACAGAGCTGTACTGCCGGCGCGGCGACGAGTTTCCAAGCCCGCCGCTTAGCAGAGCTAGTGTCGCCGTGTCGTGTTGGGATGTTGTCATATGGAAGCACCGTAGTGCAGCATTTGGCGATATTTACAAGAAATAGAGACTATTTTCTTATATTTCAGCCCTTTGATTGGTTAAATTAAAAATGTAAAGTTTTAAGCCCCATATTTGAGGAGGGGAGTTATATTTTTGGTGCTTTATAAGCCAGGATAAGCAGCAGGCTCATGGAGAATCAGCTCCTGGACTTCATGTTGTGATGAGTATTATCAGACCCTTCCAGTCATGGAATTAAAAGGGAACAATTGGGAATTCCCTCAGTAGTTTGAAAATAATGTTTGTAGAATTTTTCCATGGATAGAGTTTGTTCTTTTTATGGATTTTAAATGGCTATAGGTGTGTTTGAAAATAATCAGTACAAGCCAAAATATTTTGCTATACAAATTGTAGAAAATATATGATTATTCAGCGGTGTCCTTCACTCTTTTTTATAATTGTTACATACACCTTCTTGTATGGTACCCAGTTGTTTCTTATATGAAAAATATATTTTCTTAGCAAAACAACTTGTGTTAATTTTAAGACATTCAAAAAATAAATACTCCGCTGAAAATGCTGTCATTAATAATGTTTTGATAAGTTTCGTTTTGCTCTTGTGTCGCCTGGTTAGCGGTCAGGGCGTAGCAAGTACATAAAGCCAAAACTAATAATGTAAAAATGAAGCTTTGCATACAGTATAATATCTGTAATTCATAAATATCGACCAAACTATATGCAGTTTGAATTTTAAAAAAAAATTCTTTATAAAAATGTTTTTAATCTTTGGCAGGTATCTGCTTGAAAACTGCTCCGAAAAACCACTTCACTTCCGTACATAAGTGTAAGTTCATGTACTTTTTCCTAGTTGTATTTTTTGAGAGGAAACAAAGCTAAATATAAAGTGTTCACTGTAAAGTAATAACTTTGTAAACCCATGAAAAGAAAATCCATTTACATAATCTTCAATATATGCATATCAATATATAGACAGTGTGCTACTTGAGCGCCTTGCGCTATGCACATAGAAGGTATATAGCAAGTGGCAGTTAGTGTCTGTGTCTCCCTTGAAGCTCCGAGGGCTGGAACGCCAAAACACCTGCCCAAAGCGGCTTTCCTACCTGACGCATCAAATGCTTTGCTGCGTACTTAATATCCGTGCTTCGTTGGCTAATCTATTTTACGTATCTTCGACTTATTTGTCGAGGAAAATAACACACACTAGACGACCATGGAATAAATTGTTTCTAACAACACGTCTGTCCAAAACGCTATCCTTTAAAATCCCAAAGTTGCAACGCTGCACGGAGACAGCTCTCCGCGNTCGCTTCAGGGGTGGAATGTCATACGGGGTGTCTCATTTTCGTCAGATTTTCAACCTGCCCGCCACATACAGCCCGCCTAGCAACATGTCTAAAACATTTACTATCCACTCCCGTACTTTTAGCAAATTCTTGCGAAATGATATGCAACTACGTGAAGCTACGTGAACTACTTTTGATGCAAAAACACCACGTCGTTCTCCTGCACTGCCTTGGGCAAGGCAGCCATGGTGGCCGTGTCAAGTTGGGGCAGCACTGACGGTCAAGATGACGTGGATGGTCGTCACACCACGCACAGAGCTGTACTGCCGGCGCGGTGACGAGTTTCCAAGCCCGCCGCTTAGCAGAGCTAGTGTCGCCGTGTCGTGTTGGGATGTTGTCATATAGAAGCACCGTAGTGCAGCATTTGGCGATATTTACAAGAAATAGAGACTATTTTCTTATATTTCAGCCCTTTGATTGGTTAAATTAAAAATGTAAAGTTTTAAGCCCCATATTTGAGGAGGGGAGTTATATTTTTGGTGCTTTATAAGCCAGGGTAAGCTGCAGGCTCATGGAGAATCAGCTGCTGTACTGCATGTTGAGATAAGTATTATCAGACCCATCCAGTCATGGAATTAAAAGGGAACAATTGGGAATTCCCTCAGTAGTTTGAAAATAATGTTTGTAGAATTTTTCCATGGATAGAGTTTGTTCTTTTTATGGATTGTAAATGGCTATAGGTGTGTTTGAAAATAATCAGTACAAGCCAAAATATTTTGCTTTACAAATTGTAGAAAATATATGATTATTCAGCGGTGTCCTTCACTCTTTTTTATAATTGTTACATACACCTTCTTGTATGGCACCCAGTTGTTTCTTATATGAAAAATATATTTTCTTAGCAAAACAACTCGTGTTCATTTTAAGACGTTCAACAAATAAATACTCCGCTGAAAATGCTGTCATAAATAGATGTTTTGAAAAGTTTAGTTTTGCTCCTTTGTGTCGCCCTCGTTAGCGGTCAGGACGTATCAAGTACATAAAACCAAAACTAATAAAGTGAAAATGAAGCTTTTCATACAGCATAATATCTGTCATTTATAAATATCGACCAAACTATACACAGTTTGAATTTTTTTTTTTTAATTATTTATAAAAATGTTTTAAATTTTTGGCAGGTATCTTCTTGAAAACTGCTCTGAAAAACTACTACACTTCCGTATATAAGTGTAAGTTCATGTACTTCTTCCTAGTTGTATTTTTTTGAGGGTAAACAAAGCTAAATATAAAGTTTTCACTATAAAGTAATAACTTTGTAAACCCACGAGAAGAAAATTCAGTTACATAATCTTCAATATATGCATATAAATATATAGACAGTGTGCTACTTGAGCGCCTTGCGCTATGCACATAGAAGGTATATAGCAAGTGGCAGTTAGTGTCTGTATCTCCCTTGAAGCTCCGAGGGCTGTAACGCCGAAACACCTGCCCAAAGCGGCTTTCCTACCTGACGCATCAAATGCTTTGCTGCGTATTTAACATCCGTGCTTCGTTGGCTAATCTATTTTACGTATCTTCGACTTATTTGTCGAGGAAAATAACACACACTAGACGACCATGGAATAAATTGTTCCTAACAACACGTCTGTCCAAAACGCTATCCTTTAAAATCCCAAAGTTGCAACGCTGCACGGAGACAGCTCTCCGCGNCTAACAACACGTCTGTCCAAAACGCTATCCTTTAAAATCCCAAAGTTGCAACGCTGCACGGAGACAGCTCTCCGCGCCAGTTCATTGCTTCGCGCGCGTGGGCGACAGCGCTTGTACGCAAAGGACGGCACCGGCCGTAGCATTCGACAGCTTATGTGCTTCATTTACGCAAAACCTCCCACGAGGTTGAGCCCTATATAAGGCAGCTTCCTAGAAGAAACTTCAGAACCTACGTGGTCAATCCAAGGTCGTTTGGAAGAAGCAAACGATGTCCTTCAAAACTCCATGACATGCGCTCGCTCTAGTCGTATCCTCGCAAATTATAACTGCAACGGTAAAATATTGCACGCAATTGAAGCCAGCGGACTGAACTGCAAATGCCACTTTGGTTTTTTTTTTTTCCCCTCGTAAGAAATCTGCGTGGTCAATCTCCAAACATACTGTTTACGGAAAATTTCAGTAATAATTTTCATTTTTGATTTATCCGCGAGGAATAAATTAATAAGCTGCAACTCCAGTTGAATTATTTTTACAGTTGCTGAGAAAAAGTAATTTTCCTATAAGTTTAACTTATTGAGACATGCATACACCTACAAAAACTGATTTTACAGAATTTACAATACTGTAGTCTCATTAAAATCTGGTGAGTCATAAATAAACGCAAAAATAAAATTTGTAATCTACAGTTTCTTGACTCTAATCTGGAAGAATCAAGAGAGGTCGATGCTGGATAAGGTGTTTTATTCAACTATGTGAAAGAACATTTTGTCAAAGTAGTGCATTTCTGACGCGCCGTCCGTTTGATACTTCATTGCGGCACAAGAATTTATGGTAGAGAGGCGTATAGGAACAAACACATTGGACACAGCATATGAATAAACGTTCTTCAGCATTTCCTGTTGCGCACACATCCTAAAAGTCGTCCTGTTAGTGACAGTTATCAAGAACGTGCCAGCATCCACTGCATCACAACCAAAGATTACCCCCAGGGGGCGTATAGTCCATAGGTAAGGTGGAAGGGCTGCAGCACCCTGAAGAAGGTTAGGTATGTACCTCTACTGACATTGCCTATGTCTAGTTCATTCACGGTTACCTCTAACGTTTCTGAAGCCATGCAAAAGTACTACTTCTACGATATTCTCCCACCTCATGCAAACAGAGCTTAACGATGTCTAGAAAATTACACCAAAGTGACGAAGCAACGCATTCGTGCGCATTCAGTGCAATAATATTTTGCATAAGAACTATTTACTTTTAGGCATTACCGTCACGCCTGTTTTCTGCTTGTTTTTATTCATTTTAATCTTAAATAATATAATATAATTACAAAAGTGAATGCTCATTTTGACCAAACATAAGTAATTNTTTTATTCATTTTAATCTTAAATAATATAATATAATTACAAAAGTGAATGCTCATTTTGACCAAACATAAGTAATTGTTATGTTTATAAAGTATAAAACGCTTGTGATACTCGCCATATTTAGGAAACAACCAAACATAATACATAGTGTGATTTTTCAATGGTTTGATTAAAAAAGTGTGAAGACACTGCGAACAGACTATAGCGAAGTTCTGTTATACAGTTTCATCACACTGCAGTTTGTTATAAGAAAAAAGAAACTGTAAAAATACACTGTCACTCTTTCAAATTTTTCCGTCAAGCTGATTTGAAGCAAAGTTGGTCAAATAAAATTCGACGGTTCTGACGTCACGGAAACGTCATTATCTTCGCCATGTTTTTCTTTAAAAGTGGACGGCTGTAGTTTCCATCAAACATTTCAAATATTAGATGGGTTAACCAATTAAANCCATGTTTTTCTTTAAAAGTGGACGGCTGTAGTTTCCATCAAACATTTCAAATATTAGATGGGTTAACCAATTAAAATCGTGCATAACAAAAGTGGCCGTTTCTGGCATCACGAAACTTTAAAATGGCGAACAATTGCTGGAAGCGAAACAAGGTTATGAAAATAATTAATTTGCATAGAAGCTTTTTCAGCACGAATGCTATTTGAAGTGATTAATTCACAACAGTATTAAGAAATAATAAGCTTAAAACTGTATTGTGCAGGAAATTTTTCTGGCGAATAACATTTAAATATAGTGAAGAAGTGAAAACAAATTACAGCATTTGTTACATCATTTCTTCCTGCAGTGGACTGCACGGAAACACAACAGCAGTACCTCACTTTGAAACGAAAATTCAGACTAGTTCCTCCTAGTAAAAACAATATTTTACAGTGTGACACAAAATGTAAACAAATTTTGTATGCTAACATTCATTCGAAGCATCAATTATGCTTACAGAGATCCTAATTGCCGGATTTTTTTTTTTTAAATAATAGTGGTAGGTGAGAAAATGAGGTATTTTGCCGTATTTCCGGAACCATCCAACTAATTTCCACCAAATATTGCATACCAGTAATGCTACAGAATGCCATGTAATATTACATGATTTAAGTGATTTGTTGAATGGAAAAATTCGATGGCTATATTTAGTTATCAAATTGTATTGCCAAATGTATTTCAATGCTAAAATCTGACTGTGTGTAAGGGGTTTTACGCAACAGTATTTTGCTGTATGTTTATGCCGTTGAGCTACATACACATTAGTGCAGTTCAGATAAGGTATGGGCGGTTGATGNAGTATTTTGCTGTATGTTTATGTCGTTGAGCTACATACACATTAGTGCAGTTCAGATAAGGTATGGGCGGTTGATGGTTCATCATCATTGCCGCTTCAACTTCTGTCACCCGATTAAGAAACCAATCTCTGTTAGGTGGCGGGTCATTGGAGACAAACCAAATAGGTTTTTTTCCCCATGAAGTTACGCTTCCCAAACCACCTTTAACTGGGAGTCACACAGACATGGCTTCACAAAGAGATTTAACAAAACTATCGCAATGGCACTCGTGTTTGTACTCCTCTAAAACAATTACATCGTAAAAAACGGTCATCTAAATCTCGGAATGCGAATTTACCTACATCTGGGTAAATGATTCTAGCTGCACGCAGTATACGACTGCGTCAGTCGTCGTCTGCTATTGGACGCCTGTAGGCCCGGGTGAAGGTGGAGTAGAGGGTCGCCGACGACGCATACCTGCTGGCGCGATGTCCTTGCCGGTGAAGGTGCAGGAACCTCCTCCTCGCGACCGTGCGTAGCTCCTGGTGCCTCGCAGCCGACGCAGATTCTGCGCTGACGTGGACGCCGGCCGCTCCCTACGTCGGGGAGGGGATGGTGACCCTGCTCCGTCCAGTCCTCTCCCTCTCTCTCTGTCTCCCTCTGGGTTTTACCAGAAGCGGGTTCAGGTACCTCGCCAGCCTGCCGCGCGCTGCCCCGCTTCCTTCCGGCCTTGAGAGGTCCAGTTGTGCCACTCGCCACACCGCACTGACGCACGCCAATGCATCACTCTGGTTACTCCAGCGACAAATAAATTAAAACCAGGTCCCCGCCCCCCTCCTGCTCAGCAAACATTAATCCCACACTAATAGAGCATCGTTCTTTAAAGGTTGTTCACGACAGAGTAAGCATTTTTTAAATCAACCTTCGAAAAAAAGTCACTGCTCCTACCTGCACATATTTAACGGGCGCACTGAGTGGCTGCGGCAAGTAAAGTTGGTCACGATGGACGGAAAGTAGTTCCACATCTCAACGTCAAATAAAAAGAGTTAGGTAACCATTTGTGACAACTTAGATCGTTTCTTTCGCTTTCTGTAATTATTTTAATGCATCAATGTGTAAAAATGAGCAGATTTGTAAAATATTTGCTTTCTTTATTAATTTCACAGTTTCACTTGACCGGCGCATGAATAAAGTCATGAGGCCCATGACAATGTAAATTTACACATGGCGGAAGAATATACAACGTGCATACAAGCAGATCTTAGGCAGAACTTTCAAAAATGCTCATTTCACCGTGAGGGAGGCCCAGTGAGTTATTTGGTGGAAAGATTGATACATTGATACAAAGTTTAAAGTATTCGCCTAATATAAGTTCAGATGTACCCAATTAATATATTTCCAGGTATACGCTGAGGACTTTTTTTGTTGAATCAAACTAATTTTGTTTGGTACAGCCAAATTAATGGTTTCTATAAGAGAAATAAAATATTTTGTTGTATAAAACCGAATAATTTTGTTATTTTTATTTGGTTGCCCGAAACCGTAAAATTTGTTTGGTTCAACTTAATGTTTGTTCTGCTCTACGTACATTAAATAGTTCCGGATAATATAAAAAAAATGTTACCCCAAGCCCGACCGAGAGTCAAACCTAGAAATGTTTGGGCCCGAGAGCTACGCCCTACCACTCTCAGCTAAAGTGACCGCTTCTGAGTTCGGATTTTATTTAAACCCAGATGTTTCAAATACTTGACAACGTGCTTAAATAAATATTTCAAGATTCGCAGCTTTACTTTTCAGTTTTTTGTGGAACTTGTTTTATTAAAAATGTGGTACCTTTTTTAAGCATTATTAAACGCATTAACAGCCACTGTTACTATTGTAATCGTCACAAAAATTATAAACGAACTCTCGAGCTATATTTTCAAACGAAGAGGATAAAATAAATGACCAAACAAATATAGTTTATTCAACTAAATATTTTGTTGGCAGTCTTTTTTTTGGCCCAACAAAGTTATTTTCATTATCATGCGTGTATTTTGTTACACAAACAAAATTAATTTTGTTGGTTGTCAAGTTTGGTTTACTGGACAAAATGTTTAGTTGATGCAATTAAATATATTTTTGGCCCTATACATAAAAGTTTTTTTTTTTTTTTTTTTTTTTT
>NQII01004341.1:38423-83640 GCA_002778355.1 Clitarchus hookeri
GGTTTCTTTGATGTAGGCACACCCATGAGCTGATTGGCTGCGCGAAGCTCTGGGAATGGGCCTTGTATCTGATTGGCTACCGCGTGCTGCGGAAGATTCCCTATTGGCCGCGCTGCCGTCTGGCAAGTAAGTTACCTAGGCGCTGATAGGCAAACTGCTATCTGACTTGCTGCCGGCCAGTGACGCCATTTTTCTGGCGAGTGTGGCTGGAGCTCGCGGTGTAAGCGAATGATTTAGCTCTTTATACTTTACCTACTCTCTGGTTGACCTTGCTCCGGCAGTAATGTGCTTTATGTAACTTATGATTGACTCTGTTACAAGAAGAGAAGGAGCTGATGTATGTCTTTAAGTAAGTCGGCTTGGCGCATAATGGCTCCACGGGCCAACACAAGTGATTACGGAGCTACCTTGTATCGGGCCAGGAAACTAACTCCAGAAACACGGAGATTTTCTCTAACATCTTCGTTTTTTCTGTAATGTTATAAACAATTGTAATAATCACAAATGTACACTTCTAAATAGGTTTACAATGCCATTTTATTGCCACGGGAATGATATTGTATAGGATAGAACCATCGACCTCGCGGAAAGAGAGCTGATGTTGAATCGTTGAGCCGATTGCCACTTCCAGCAAATGCTTACATTGCTGGAGTTTCCTACTGCTTGCGGTGACGGTGAACTCTGGTTTCAAAAACTTTGGTGCAGCCGCACACACACACCTCGGGATTCGATGACAATAGTGCGTGAACTTTGTCCAGGAAGTGTAGTTTCACGGTTTGGAGATATGAACAGGCCAGCGAGGTCCCCGGACCTCACAGCACCCAACTGTTTTACTTTGGGGATGTTTTAAGTAAATATTGTACTCTTCCAAATCCCGCAATATCTAACAGCTAAGGGAACGCATAGTTGCTGAGTTGAAGGAAATGAACGGTTATTTACCGAAGTGTGTCAGGATGATTTTGCGTGCAGAATACATGAATGTGTTCAATGCCGAGATGTCCACTTAAATTATGTCTTTTTTTTTTAAGTGAAGCCTGTATACTGAATTGTAAGTAAACATCTTTCTGTTATTATATTGTTTCGTTTTTCATGTGACCTACTGTCTCGTTAAATAGGCCTGAAAACCGTCCCGTTCTANTAAGTGAAGCCTGTATACTGAATTGTAAGTAAACAGCTTTCTGTTATTATATTGTTTCGTTTTTCATGTGACCTACTGTCTCGTTAAATAGGCCTGAAAACCGTCCCGTTCTATTGGGCCATCCTGCAAAGGAGCTGACACAGATAAAACTTTTATGCGGGATTTCTATGCAAAAGGAGGTCTGGAAAATTGTTCCCATGTCAAGAGTGCGTATTGGCCTTAAGATGACTTGAGCATACGAGTTCCCTCTCCCTTTCTCCTGGTCGTCGGACCAAATGAACGGTATGTAAACACGCCGCTGGCCGCTGCCACCTACCCGGCCTGTGTTTACATCATGAACACCAACGTCGCAAACACAACTAATAACAGCAGCTTCGCCGAAGCCTGTCTGACGCACACCTTCGATGGGAAATTTGGTGACGTAAGTTGTCGTGACTGTTCCAGGAAGAACCGAACAGCGTGCCGCATTTACGACATGTGTTTCTTTCAAAACAGTCGGCTCTTTCTTCTCGCGTTAGACTTGCGTGTTACCAGGCAATTAACATGTGAGCATGTAACCTGGGAGGCTGTGTCTCAAATTGCTTATTTTTTGTTTGAAATTGTTTATATCCTCGTTTGCGGTTTATTAAGTCGCAGTTTAACGCTTGACCGTCATACGTACAAAACACTTCTGTCTTTAAGATTTTTGGGGCGTGATTTAATTTATATGTGATATAGAGTATATATAATGTATTCATAAAAATATGTTATTTGTAAACAAATTCATTAATGACATTGTGATATATTGGATCTTGTTAGCAAAATAATGTTCCTATAAAGTGTCGTATGGCCACCACCAAAGCAAATACCCTGCACACGTTAACTACGCAACAGTTCTTAACAGGGACATATATTTATATATTTTATAATGACACGCATTTCTTTAACTTAAAACTCGGAATTTATACACACTATGCTGCGGCTTACAAAAATTGTAAGATACTCGATTTCAAATTTTATGAAGAACATGTTTCCATCACTCTAAAATGGGAAATGCCAAAATTTGAAGTGACATACTCTGTTCCAAAATAAACTTTACCATTTCGAGGTCATACATTTCTAATTTAAACAAGATTTTATGCTTCTATAAATATATACACACTGTCCTTACGAAAAATATTCTCTATATTTTGAGCTCGGAATTGAAAGTACCCTTCCCCGATGTATTGAAAGAAAGTAGTAGGGAAGTTTGCTCGAAATACTAGACAATAGCAATTACTAAAAAGCATCAACGTCACTTACGCTTGCCAACCAGGTTTCAAGTTTGGATTCCTGACAAGCTGTAGATGCGTATGCGTCGTTTAATTTCTTACAAATTTGGGTTGTGTTAATGTTTTCCAAGTTGCCGAAAAGAAACGCTAATTCAAATTGCCAAAATTAAATTTAAAATTCGAAATATACATGCATAGAATATCCGTGGTTAAAATCGAAAATAATGTTGGAAATAAATTTCCACCTATGAAATATGAACTCCCCCGGTACAGTCAGCAACAAGAGTCAGTATAAATAAACATTGAAAGGTGAAGACTTGAAGTTGTCACACTCAACCATGTAATATAAAATGCATACATTAAAAGCCTCATTACATAAATCCTCGAATTAAATCACCACCAGTATACAAGCTTGAGAATAAATAACTCTAGCAATAAATTAATTTAATATTCTTGGGATATTCTATGTGATAGGCATCGGTGTTTTCCCTACAACCAAAATATCACAGTTTAGTGCGTGAGTGAAGAGATGCGGGCGGCTCCTAAAGGCGCCGCTTACCTGGCGCTTGAATTGCGTTGCAGAGTTTGAAATCNCCCGGTACAGTCAGCAACAAGAGTCAGTATAAATAAACATTGAAAGGTGAAGACTTGAAGTTGTCACACTCAACCTTGTAATATAAAATGCATACATTAAAAGCCTCATTACATAAATCCTCGAATTAAATCACCACCATTATACAAGCTTGAGCATGAAAAACGCTAGAAATAAATTAATTTAATATTATTGCGATATTCTATGTGAAATCCAGTGGTGTTTTCCCTACAACCAAAGTATCACAGTTTAGTGAGTGAGTGAAGAGATGCGGGCGGCTCCTAAAGGCGCCGCTTACCTGGCGCTTGAATTGCGTTGCAGAGTTTGAAATCCAAGTTTTTTTTTACGAAACCAACACAATGGGCCCATTTGACGGTCGAATGACGGAGTGCCGCTGCCCCGCTACACTCCGCCCCTATCACCACCGCCGGCGAGCGAGCTAATGGGCCGACACTACACGTGTGTGTGCGTGTGTGTGTGGCGACAGGGCGAGGTGGCAAAAAGATGTGGCTAACGGAGAGGGGGGGGCTTAAATTTCACACTTTTGCTGTCCACGAGGCGGTGGCGATTGAAGGGGGGTGGGATGACTTCGGGGTTTAGTTACTGCNAAATTTCACACTTTTGCTGTCCACGAGGCGGTGGCGATTGAAGGGGGGTGGGATGACTTCGGGGTTTAGTTACTGCTTCACTATCTGCGTGCCGCAGGGCTTGGCGGGAACGCTGAACACCCGACAGCGCCATCTCGTTTCGCCGATTACTGTTTCCCAGGGGTTCAGAAAAATGTCAAGAGAGTGCGCGACTCACACNCCGATTACTGTTTCCCAGGGGTTCAGAAAAATGTCAAGAGAGTGCGCGACTCACACCGAGGATCAAGGTAAATCACACCAAAAAGAGTAGCGGCACTGCAGTGCAAAAATCACGTCAAATATATGTCATTCACGGTAAAGTGAGCACTTTTGAAAGCCCTCTCATTTGGAATGGTAGTCAATAAATATAACGTGACCCCATTAGGCCAATGTCCGAAAATAAAAAACCCTTCAGCCGTGGTACATAATAAATGCTACTCCCGAGCCCTCCATTATGGCTAAAAACGGCTTTTTCACCCGGCTGCATCTCACAATATACTGGTCGGAAACATGCGAAACTATGAGAGGGACCTGCAATGAACTTTGCTGCAGACTTTCAACCATTAAAATTATAGGGTCACCTCTGAAAGTCCCATAGGTGCACGCAGCACGACGGAAACACTGCACGCCAGTTCAGCGCTTTGCGCGTAGGGGTGATGGGGCACTCGGCGCGCGTGTCAGTGCCGCCCTTATCGCTTCCGCGCTTCCCTGTCTCAAACGCGCCAAGAAGTTCCAATCAGGTGTCGCCCTTAACATCGAGGTCTTGAGAGCCGACCACAGTTTAGCTATTGCTCCCCGTGAGTCACGCTATTAGACATCCGTAGGCGTCGTAAATTCTTCTCTTCAATTGTTTTAAGTCCAGTATGCAGCTTCAAGTGTCGCGTTCCTTTCATCTGTCTGGCAGACAGGCTGTTCGTGAAAACGCTCGTTTTCATGTCTTGGAGAGGCAGCAAGAGCTACTCGCTCCACGTTGATTTACGTGAAGGGAACACATTCCACCCTCTTTCACATATTTAACTGTTTAAAGTATCTGCCCGAATAAAACATTCAAAAGCAACGTAGATCTTCCTTTTGACGTCCAAACATGCCACGCGGCTGGGTCTGCTGTTATTTGCCATAATGTCAGTTCTAGTGCAAAAAGTAAAATATTTGTAACAATAAGTGTGTGTGGAAAGAGGTAAGATATATGCAGTAAACATATACAGTAGTTGATTCTTGAGCTAAACCATCATCCTAGGTACTTATATCAGTTGAAAATGTAACGTCTGAAGAAGTCTGCACGAAAATCTAAACACTCCCGTGCGTCTGGCGTTCTCTAATGCCGCCAGTATTATCGTAGACGTTCCAGAAAAATCCGCTCAACGAGATTAACAGTTCGAGCATTACATCGTTTACCACACTGGCTAACAAATTTTTTTAATGATCCTGGATTTCGTGGGCATTCACATAACAGTTAAAAAGAGATGGAAGATGTCTATTCTAGAAACACTCTGCGTAGAAACTTATTTCCATACCAACCTCAGAATCCATACGTCCAACCCACTACTGCAATCTTATGGTCTCGCTATTTCGTTATAATCTCCANTTCAGTTCTAGTGCAAAAAGTAAAATATTTGTAACAATAAGTGTGTGTGGAAAGAGGTAAGATATATGCAGTAAACATATACAGTAGTTGATTCTTGAGCTAAACCATTATCCTAGGTACTTATATCAGTTGAAAATGTAACGTCTGAAGAAGTCTGCACGAAAATCTAAACACTCCCGTGCGTCTGGCGTTCTCTAATGCCGCCAGTATTTTCGTAGACGTTCCAGAAAAATCCGCTCAACGAGATTAACAGTTCGAGCATTACATCGTTTACCACACTGGCTAACAAATTTTTTTAATGATCCTGGATTTCGTGGGCATTCACATAACAGTTAAAAAGAGATGGAAGATGTCTATTCTAGAAACACTCTGCGTAGAAACTTATTTCCATACCAACCTCAGAATCCATNACAACCTCAGAATCCATACGTCAAACCCACTACTGCAATCTTATGGTCTCGCTATTTCGTTATAATCTCCATCGAACTGAAGATATTAATTATTTTCAATATAAGAGCAAAACGAAATAACTCCAAAACACGTCTTATACACAGCAAATTATTAACTGCTCTCACAAGTGAATATGACAGTGAACATAATCTAGGGGAACACATACTTAAAATATCGTCTCCATTTTTTCGATTCTCCTGCTCATCATTAAAGTAGGCATGTNTACAACCTCAGAATCCATACGTCCAACCCACTACTGCAATCTTATGGTCTCGCTATTTCGTTATAATCTCCATCGAACTGAAGATATTAATTATTTTCAATATAAGAGCAAAACGAAATAACTCCAAAACACGTCTTATACACAGCAAATTATTAACTGCTCTCACAAGTGAATATGACAGTGAAAATAATCTAGGGGAACACATACTTAAAATATCGTCTCCATTTTTTCGATTCTCCTGCTCATCATTAAAGTAGGCATGTTACAGAACATTCTGTACAAATCAAATGAAAGTGTTATCGCACCGAAATATGATCCAGTTCATCTTAAAGTTTAACGTAATGAGTTATTTGTTTGTTTCTTTTTACGTCAAGAGCATGCTTCAGTCATATAAGCCTTTGACTATGCAATAGGAAACCGAGAATAATTGCTAAACTCTTTACAGAGGGAACAGTATCCCTCATTATTTTCTGTTCGCAGGTAGAGGTTAAACTCATACACGTGTTCCCCTGCACTTAGATGATGGCTGAGTAAGTTGTAATGCGTTAAAGCATGCCACATTTCAAGACGATAGGTCACGGGTTCAATAATTTCCCTAATCATCAAGGTTGTAGTGCTGTCGTGATTTTCAATAATTTTTCTACAGAAATCCATTCCCCGCCCCCACAGAAAGCAATAAAGTTAGTTGAATTTTTACACTTGTCTTTTGTAACGACTGCACTTAATTTTTTAAGAATTTATATGGTGTAAATTTTTTTTTTTTACTGTTCAGAAATGTACGTTTTAATATTTCAAATTACTAAAAAATATGCGGGATAAAGCAGTAGATTTTATTTACTATACGAATGCATATATTTATGGGTAAATAGTAAACAAATATTAAAGTCGTTGCTAGATATATAAAATTGCTTAAACAAAGTTACAAACTATATTTTAAAGATTATGAACCTAATAGCATGTATATAAAAGATGACGTAACAACTTATAATGAAAATGTAACTAAATTTTTGAGCAGATTGATAAAAAAAACATTTATATCCCCAAATATAGGAATGTAAAAATTCAATAAATTTTTCGGAAATTTTTTCTGTTTACGATATTACAAACGAAAAGTATTCTTCATCAATTTTAGGAGGGAGGCG
This sequence comes from Clitarchus hookeri, assembly GCA_002778355.1. NCBI lineage: Eukaryota > Metazoa > Arthropoda > Insecta > Phasmatodea > Phasmatidae > Clitarchus > Clitarchus hookeri. The sequence goes on from NQII01004341.1 coordinate 45,430, forward strand.
GGTAAGGGATGAAGAATAAGATAACAATAGTATTTTGGCTGCTATGGTACCGGTGGTATTGACTCACATGGAGTAGAGAACATGCGACTAGTTGTAGTCACCTGTCTTTAACTCAGTGCTACGAATAAATGTATGTTATTATTTATTTAAATGTTATTAAAACGCCTTATTTAATGCAAAAAGAGTAACAAAAACTTAAATATCGTGATCATACGAATGGAATGTTAAAGCAGGGTAAATGACGAATATACATTTCAAAAATATTTTATTTTCCTTGGATTAATTTCAAATATTTGGGTATTTTGAAAAATTAAACGAGAACTGATTTCTCTGTGTATGCTTACTAACAAATTACAAATTAAAAACGACTTGAGTATTGCTCGAGTTCAAAAAATATAATCTGCAGGTGACCAACAAAGTGAAATTCGGTAATGGTGCTGGATATAATTTGAGATACATCAAAAGTAAATATTAAAATTTAGAATCGCACGTTAATAGCCAATAGGGAGTTTAAAAAAATGGACAATAGTGCATATAGCCAACTTTACAGCTCTTGTTTTTTGACGAAAAATTTGGACATTTTTTTACAGAATTACAATTACGTAGTATTTTTTAATTTAATGGATTTAATTTTTGAATTATCACTGTTTTCAGAGCTCATATATTTTCGTTAATACTTGTGAGAGATGACAGGAATGTTTTTTTTTTTTTTTTTTGTGGAGGAACTAGTTGTTAAATGCATATTATAAAGGTGGAAACGCACACATTCATATACTTTTGAGGGGCCTGCCTTGTAGAAATTTGTAAACGCCTCAAGTTCACGTCCGGCGTAGCAACGGCGATGGAGAATATCATAAACAAACCTAGCGTGTGTTCTGTTTCCCCGTAATTCTAAGCAGTGACCATGGCGTTTTAATACCGCAATCTGTTCATAAAATATAAAGCATTGTGGTTAACACTGTTTTAGAGAATAATAAATACCATTTAACAGAAGACAACTTACTGCGAATTTTTGCTGATTCTGACACTTTTCAGCGACCACGTTTGTGTTTCAATAACCAAATTTATGAATGGGAAAAAAAATATATCGCTTTTCATTTTTGCCCTGAAACAAATTATTCACATTGAAATATTCTGTAGTTTTTTTTAAATTAGAATATACACGATTGCTCACAATGAGAACGATATTAGAANATTCACATTGAAATATTCTGTAGTTTTTTTTAAATTAGAATATACACGATTGCTCACAATGAGAACGATATTAGAACTGGGGAAGGGAGGGGAGGAGAGGCTCAGAGCCGGGGAGTTCCTCACATGAAAGAGTTCTTTGCAAATATAACAATATCGTGTTTTTTTACGTCACACTCGTGCGCGTACGTGCGCGCGAGTGCGGTACGTAACGTGACCGCGTATTCACGTATCCCTCCGAGGAGAAAGCGCCAGGGATCGAGCGCCACGTAAATGTAGTTAGCGCACAAGGGGGGAGAGAGAAGAAAAAAAAGAAAGGTCCCCGGGATCTGGGAGGCACAATGTCGAAGTAATTAAAAGTCGGCGGGAGCTCGCGGGCAAACGTGCAGCCGGCGTGGCAGGGCGGAAGCAGAAAACCTACCGGAACAGCAGAGCCGAGTCTCTTTACCGACATCCAGNGGAAGCAGAAAACCTACCGGAACAGCAGAGCCGAGTCTCTTTACCGACATCCAGCCATCTCTAATTAGTGAGTTCCGTGGAGAGGCAGCGACGCTGTTGATCGCCCGCGTCAAATATTCCCTGCGAAGGCGCGTCATTAACTCGCTACACGAATCCTGCAAGCGAGCGAGCGAATCTCTCGTTCTTGGCACGTCCGGCTTCGTAATCACGAAGGCATCACACTATAGTAAAAACACACTTACACGCGGCTTCAGTTAACTTAAAGCTGGTCTAGAAAGGACCGTCCTACCTTGGTAGCCAACTTTTCAATAAATTACCACAACACCTTCAAGAAACCGAGAACTCTTTAAAAAAATAAATGAAAGAATTTTTTATTGAAAGTGCATTTTATACCGTAGATGAATATCTAAATTAATAAATTACTGCATAACATTTTATTGTACACATTTCATGTTCCTGTTTTTCTCGTACCCTTTTCTTCTGGTTCAGATAAACGACGACGCCCTAAAGCACGCTGGAAGAAGATTAGTCACACTGAGAAGAAAATATATTATGTGTGTACGTGCAATTTGACATGCGTGTACGTGCGNACGACGACGCCCTAAAGCACGCTGGAAGAAGATTAGTCACACTGAGAAGAAAATATATTATGTGTGTACGTGCAATCTGGCATGCGCGTACGTGCGTGTGTGTGTGTGTCCGTCCAGTGTATAAACTTCGTATACTGTAATTTGACTTATTTAACTTGTCCAATATCTTTGTACAGCTATGTATTGAAAAAATGAACTTACGGACGCGATAAAACAAACAAACAAACGATCTGGCGACCGGGAAGTACTCGACGTTCACGAGTCGAATCTGCGAACTCGCGTTCCTTCCGAAGGAGAATTTCGAACGAAGCCGCCAGCACATAGGCGCCTACCACGGGGTGCTATACATATTGGGCAGCCCCTAAAAAAATGCACTCATCTGCAAAGTAATTGATTATCCTGTAGGTGTCATCGCAGGGGCATGTAAGAGGGAACATGAACAAGACATGGTGGTAATTACAAAGAAAATATCAAGATATTGTTCCACCCCAAGCATGTATTGCAGGGGACCAACACTTGCAGGATGTACCTAGTATGGTGTTGGACCACCCGTGGCATGGAGATAAGCGACGATACGGTTGGGTACGGAGGCGTACAGAAGTCGGGCGTTCTCCTGAGGAAGATCCGGCCACAGCTGGCGTAACTGACGCTCCGAATCCGTCGCAGTTGCCGCTGGCCGAAGTTGCCGTCCAATCTGGGGGTTTATTCTAAGCAGCTTCCGATCTTGAAATAACGATTTACGTCATATTTCCGGTGTTTGGTATTCTGAGTTAAATATGACTTCTCGATTCTCGTGAGAAAACGATCGAGAGGATACGACAGATAATGTGTTGTCGAAAGCTGCGTTCCCGATCGGAAGCTCAGTTTCAACATGGCGGGTGAGAAGCATGGTGGCCGTATTTGTTGCAAACGGGTCTTATGGTTCCGTCCTTCTTAAATGCATTACATAACATATATAAGGTTATGTGGAATATTATTATATGCACCTAATTGTATCCACGCATGTTCGGAAGTGTGATTGTTATATTTCCGTATCGTGACTCAACTTTGTATGTGTAGCAATGGCCGAGCGGTTGTGTCGAGTGGCTGCTAGTACGTAACGAAATATGTTTTGGGTTCGGGGCTCGACCGACAAATTTCTTGTACTGCTCATAATAATATAGCACCCAATTGTATACCTACATCCAATAATCAGACTAATTAAATGGACAGCTTCTGTAATTTTTTGATTAACTATATAAGCTACACAGTTTCTGTGTACGAAGCATGTTACTTCACAAGTGGTTACGGGAATTCAAGCGTTCCTACAATATACAATTACGCACTTTTTATTACGTAAGATTTGCTGTTCATGCAGCAAATGGCAGCTACAAGTGGCTTCAGCCACNGTTCACGCGGCGAATGGCAGCTACAAGTGGCTTCAGCCGCTGCCGAAACTCGTCCGCAAGTATAATTCTACAGTACACTCGACCACTCGCATGAAGCCCGAAGATGTCAAGGACGACTTCCTGGTTCGGACCGTGTATGTTATTCCGAAGAGGAAGGACCGATCATGGGAACCGGCAGCAGGGTGCAAGGGGGTGCACTTGCACCCCCCTGTCAGAAAAGAAAATACATAGAAAAAATTAAATTTTTTTTATTAAGTTACTGTTTGAATAAAAACTGAAGGCGTCTAGGTTGCTGTCCAAATTTGTTCATCACCTTGTCAATAAATTCAGTATCCTCCTCTACTCTTTTCCTGTGAACACTGAGCATGCACAGGCCGCTTAGCCTCGCGTCTCCCATCGTTGAGCGATTCCACGTCTTGACACGTCGTAACGTGCTAAATGTACGTTCAATGCTACATGTTGTTGCTGGAATAGTTAAACCAATTTTGATTGCCTCACATACCGCTGGGTAAAACGGAGTGGCTTGAGCAATTAAATCTGCGTATTCAACAACAAATTCATTAAAAACAGCATTATTTGCTTCATTTGTCTTCATCATCTCGTACCATGTGGTAGCCTCGGCAATAAAATTATGTAGAAGACCTCCGTAGACGTTCTGTATATCTTCTGCTATCGCTAAAAATACTGATTTGTGTAATTTTCTCATATTTTCTGGGTGAAGCTGCATAAGAGAAAATGCTTTCTTGTGTGTTGAAGAAAATCGATTTTTTAGTGAATAAATAATAGAATCTAAGTATGGGATAAATATAGATATTCTGAAAAATTCTTCCACATTTTAAGATGGTTAATTTGATCTGTAAGTCTGTTTTGCCACTACTCGAGGACGCTAAAATTCAACATCCAGTTTTTCAGAAATTTTTTGAGCTTTCTCGAAAATGACCGCAAACTTCATAGAGGCATTATCGCGGTGAGATTGAAGCATATCAGTTAATTTATTTACGTGATCGTGTATCAGCAGTATTTCTCACTTCACTGACAATATTCAGGTCATTAAGAGACAAGATGCAATACATGGCTAACACAGTGGAAGAATAGGGCTGAAGGATATTTATCATTAATAATTTTCTGAAAACCACCTATGTGACCTGCCATTGCAGCACACCCGTCGTATCCTTGGTCAACAAGTTTATTTAAATCAAAATTACAATCTTGCAGGAAGCGAATAATAGTTTCCGAAATGGCTTTTGCGTTCAATTCTTGTACCGGTACATATCCGAGGAATTCTTCACAAATTATTGGTTTTTTATCATCTTTATCATAACGTAGATAGCGAACACCAATTGATAATTGCTCTGTGCCACTAATATCAGCAGTCTCATCAGCCAAAACCGAAAAAGCCGAAGCATGTTTCACCTCCTCAATTATTTTGCTTTTCAGAACATCGGAACAAATTTCAATCAATTCGTTTTGAATTTGATGCGATATGTATAAGGATTTTTTTGCTTCTGATTCGAAATGATTCTTCAAAATCTCGTTTCCCGAGTCAACTCGAAAATGGGGCAGGTCTGTAAAAACAGAACCCTCGTCCACTTTCCCACGAAGTGGAAGGTCATGTCGCCCGCAAAATAAAATTGTTGATACGATAGATCGAAGTTTTAAACGATTTTCTTCAACTTCCTTGTGATATGCCGTATTTAAAGATTCATGAACGCTTAGTCCCCTTCTATCCATGATCTTTTCAAATGTTTTTGACGAAACCAGTGCGTCACAATGCCACTTACTTGTCGCATGAGACTGTGCAGCTTCATGAAACTTTTAATATTTGAGGCAAGGAGAAATATAAACTGTCCTTGTAGACCGCGCTGCACTGGAGGCCGAAATAAAACACATATACTGCACAGAGGTCCCTTTGCTATAGCTGAGTAGGCTAACCACGGATATGTTGTAAGCCATTCATGTCGGAAAGCTCGTTTAGCATCAAGGTTAACGTCATTTTTAAAATTGTACGTTTTACTAGGGTTCCAAGGATGTCTTAGTAATTTCAAACGTAGATCATCATTGACTTGATAACCGAGGTCCAAACATAACCCAATATCCAATAATAAATTAGTTGTGCTTCTGCTAGAAAAATCGAGCGATGCATCTGCTTGAAAATCTTTACGCGCAGAGCTGGTACCTTTAAGCAAAAAGGATTCTTATATAATAAATAAACTAATCAATTAACACATTCAGAAAAAAAATCAAAAACATTTCATGAAATGATATGATGTATACTTTACCAATTTTTGTGATAGCAAATCAGTTAACATTTAAGTAGTGATTTTAAAAGTTTTTATTAATTTATAAAGCTTTAAATTTTTAATGTATATTTTTATAACTTGTATACATAATCATTCCAGAGAAAATAATACAAGAGTTTAAATAATGAATGATAAGTTGCAAATTTAGTTCAGACTCTTTTGTACTATGTTTTATGGGTACTGATTGCTATTTTTTTTCTTTCAGTGTAGTATAACAAAAATGTGAAGTATTTTCTATTATTATTTTGTTGTTTTTGAGTCTTTTTTTCCTCTGTATGCGGATAATAAACAATACATTAAATGATTTGGGTAGAAACATCAACACAACATACCTGGACTATCTAGTCTGTCTGTATCCGGCCTGGATGTCTTAATATGAGATGAATCACCTTAATCAGAATGATGATTACGTTTTTTACACAAAAAAAGTCTCATGTCACTCATAACTTGAACAAAAATTAATAAGCTACACAACAAATTACCTAAAAAGGACTATAAATAGAGTCGCTGTTTAAGCAGATTTATTACAGACAACTGATTTGCGAACTATCGACAACTACAATTATTAATAGGTACAATTATAACAGCGTGAACTGACGTGGTCGCAGACGGGAAATCCCCCGCATCCGTCGCGCGGCAGCGGGGATTCCCCGAGCAATAATGCCAACCATCGACTACAGAGATTAAGTATGTTTTCGGTGAGCGAAATATATTCAATCAAATACCCACGCGATTTGAATTTGACATTACATTTATCTACATAATATACATGTATAATTCTATATTTTATATTAGTTAATAGTATTATGTGTAGATGCAGATGCACCTCCCAGAAAGTAATCCTGGCGGCGGCCATGGGACCCATGCAAGCCTAAAGCCAAAATCGGAGACCTGGTGCGCATCTCCAAACATAAAGGCATCTTCGAGAACGGGTACACAGCGAATTCGAGCCCCGAACTGTTTCGTGTGCGACATATACGCAACTACGCTCCAAGGACCTACTATCTTGAAGATCTTAACACCGTGCCTATCCACGGTGGCTTCTACGCCGAGGAGATCCAGCCGACGAAGTTTACATATGTGTATTTGATCGAGAAGTTGCTGAAACGACGTAACAGAAGGGCGTACGTCAAGTGGTGGGGTTTCCATGCCCGCTATAATCCCTGGGTCGCTGAAGCGGACATCGAGAGGTGAACTCGCAGTGGAAGAGATCGATGTGTATATAAAGACTTTTATTCAAGGGCTTATGTGTTTCCTCGTGTGGTACATTACCGAATAAAATTTATTTAAAAGAAAGTATGTTGTGTTTTATTTATTTAAAAATACCCCTTCTGCAGGGTATTTTTGCTGACATCTTCAGCGAGGATGAGTAGTCCCAAACCGAAGGATGGATGGCCTACACAAAATAAATGTCTTTAATGAAAAAAATTATATGTAAATAAAAACAGAATTAAAAAATACAATAAATAAACTAAAAAATTAAATTATGCTTTTAAAAATGTATTCTATTTTTTTAAAACACCTTTTCATATTTTTTATAAAAAAAAGTTATTTTAAGAGAATTGACTAAAAAATATTGTTATTCTGGAATAATAATGACAACAAAAACTTACATTGTTTTTAAATGTAATTTTTCCCCATACATATGATAATACATGTACTTATGTTAAACCATTGTACCAGCATGTGTCCTGTTAGCCGATTGGTCTAAAGCATCTGCACGCTGACTCAAAGTTCGGCAGTTCGATCGCGCCCACCTGCAGACAATATTTTGAGCTCTGCGATAATTAAATAAAAAGCAGCACCCCTAGCAGCCAGCTCTATAACCAACATGGCGGCCGAGCGAAAGATACACTAGCGCATTCTAGCTGCCATCTCCATAAACAAACATGGTGGTCGAACGACTGGCATGCTCACTAGCAACAGTCGGTGAAAATAAATTTAGAAACAAAATGGTGAAGAAGATAGCGGACGGAAGAAACAAGATGGTGGACGGAAACGAAATGGCGGTTGGTTGGAGCCCCCGAGCCCAACCCTGTGCCAGAAGGAACTAAAGAATACTATTATTCTCTCATACAATACCACCAAGACAAACCGGGTTCGATTCCCGATGGGGACACTCGTATTTTCGCATGAGGGAAACGTGGTGTACGTTGCCGTTGGCCAGCTGGTTTTCTCGAGCCACTCCGTTTTCCCACGCATTTGCATTCCATCGCTGCTCCATCTCCACCTCACTTCACCCCTACCCGGCAAGCGGCGGTCAAGACCTCGATGTTAAGCGCTTACCTTGTACTCTAAACTCGGCTCTCTACAAGCATTTACTCACTGTGTCTGCCAATTCTCCTCTTTAGGGAATGTGTAGAACTTCGATTCACAAAATTCCTATTATTACAGCCACATACGGCACAATATAGCATGTTTCATTCGACAATTAATAGCTTCCCTCGCAGTGATTATTGCACTAGAGCCGTGTGTAGCCGAGCGCAGTGACTCGACGGTGACGTCATCAACCACCAACGTTCCCCATATTATAGGCTGTTCACGATAAAGTGAGTACTTTTGAGGCCCTAGTTACTGTTTTATTTTAGTCATTTTTTATCCTTCAGCCACATTTTTAAATAAATATTTTCATTTAAGTAATAAGCACAGTGTTTATTTCATCCGCACTCGGAAGTTAACGCCTTAAGTTAAAAAAAATACATTTGTTGACTATTATTTGAAAAGAGGGGGCTTTCAAAAGTGCTCACTTTGACGTAAATAGCCTATACCTGTGCGCGCGCCTACCTCCTTTATTCGTACTGCCGTGGTACTTACTGTATGTCTAGTCAACTGCTGTGAGTGAGTGAAGAGGTTACGGTAGGCTCTTTAACAGCGAAGTCTTGAGAGCCGGCGAGGGTGATTGAGGCGAGTATAGAGCAGCGCCGGAATGAAAGGACGGGGGAAACGAGAAATCCCCGAGAAAACCCCGCCGGCCAGCGGCATCGTCCGGCACGATTCCCACACGCGAAAGTCCGTGAGTGACCCGGGCCGGGGATTGAACCCGGTTCGCCTTGGTAAGAGGCGAGCAGCCTAACCGCTCAGCCACCGCGGCCCCGTTAACTGCTGTATTAGCTGGAGGTCTTTTCACTGAATGAGTGTATCCAAAACTTTGCAGTCCGGTCCTTCACGTGGATGAATATTTCAAAATAGTTCCGGCGCCGTTGTGAGGACGTCCCTGACATGGGAACTGCGGCTCCCGGAGACTCACGTAGTGCGATCAAGCTTACATACACATTTGCGTCAGGAGGCGTCTGTTAAGTACCACCTAGGTGAGTTTTTTTTTTTTTAGAATGATAATTATTCCAGGATTTTTAGAGCGACGATTATCCTCGCAGTATGGATTTCTTGATGTGTTTCTGTTTTTCCTCCCGACGTTGGGCACTCTCACAGTTCTTCACGACACATAAACAACTGACGCCATGTAGCAATTTCACCGGCAACTCTCCCTCGCAGCTAACACCGAGCGAGAATGTAACCATGTCTTTATACTCGGTAATTGCATCTGGGGAGCGTTACTTGTTAATTAATTCGCGCGCAAGAACCACACGCGACCTGTGCCACGGGGTCCCTGCCAATGGCTGTTCTGGAGGGACTGGCGGTCGGGGCAAGGGGTCCGCCTTTCTTTTCAAGCTCCGTCTGCTCGCTAATTAGAACCTGCGAGCAATTAACAAGTTGGAACTAATTTGAAGAGCTCCGCTGGCAAATTCTCTGGGGTCTCCGGTTGGAGAGGGAGGTCGGATCGCAGTTTTATCTGCTCACCTCACCTCCAGCGATGGATTTTTCCTTTTTTTCACCCCCGGCACTTCTTCACTGCCAGTGACGGCTGTGAGAGTGGATTTTCTAAAAGCACTTTCTGCTGACTCACCCAGCCTCGCTTTTGCAACCGACCGTGTGGGTGTCATTCGTGTGTAATTCGTATAAGGCCACTAAAAACTAAGTAAACAACGGCGTGACAACACTTCCCCTCCCGACAAAGCCACATGGCAGATATAGCTATACCGTTCGATGTATTTCGTAACTTCTATGAAGGGGCCGCGGTGGCTGAGCGATTGGACTGCTCGCCTCCCACTACGGTGAACCGGGTTCAATACCCGGCCGGGTCACTCCGGAAGTAGGAATCGCGCCGGACTATGCCGCTGGTCGCCGGGTTTTTCACGGGGACCTAACCGTTTCTCCCGCTCTTTCATTCCCGTGCTGCCCCATAGTCCCCTCTCTTCACCCTCATCGGCTCTCAAGACCTCGTTGTTAAGAGTTGTCCAAATCGATTAACTCAACTCAACTCAACATGGCCACCATGTAAATATTTGTAACATAGCGCTCCTTTTAGAACATATCTAGGCAGACAACCAACTGATTCCCACCAAATTTGTCAAACGGGCATAACTACGATATGAATTGCTATGTTTTAAGTGGATGAGGCGCTTATTTTGAAAATGGTGGAAATATAAATATTTTATTTCAACACACGCGTTCATTTTATCTCATTATCGTAGGGCTTCATAAAATTTGTTCGCATACACATGTAACGCAAAGTAAGCAAGTTAGTTACACTGGTAATTTATTGTTATGTCTGTAGCAATTCCTAGGTTCCATTTGATCATAGACGGGGGTGGAGGGCATAATTATCCGTGCAATTAACACGCTGACCATGAACCACGTAAATCGTATTAAGGTTACCGGCGGAGTAGTGTCCGTTTTTTCGTTACATTAGAAAAACGTGGACGTTGCTTGTGGGTTTTCTCTGGATACTCCCATTCCTTCCGTCACAGTATTCCGTCACCTGTCTACCCCAAACTCGTCTCACCTCATCAATGTTTCACGTCCGCCGGAAAGGACAGATTTGTCTCTAAATTGGGGCAGAAGGCTCCTTTAAGCATCCGTTTCCTCTTATACATGCCGGCTCTCTCTTCTCTCTCTATATATCTCTCTGTCTCTCTCTTTCACTAGGGCTTTCAATAAAGCTAACTTAAACGAGGTCGCACGGTGGAGGAAAAGAAAAGAGGCTTGGAGAGAGAAGCGGGTTGTGGAACGGCGCCGTTCTGCCGGAGAAATCCCTCCGATTGGCACGTGCGAGGTCGCAAATTTAAGTCGCTGAAATATTTACGGGATCCGACAATACCCCGCTAATGCAACATACATGCAGTATCGAGTGACCGGCAAAGGACACAGGTTGGCGGGTCGCGCAGGACGCCAATCCTGGACCTCGTTCTTTATTTACCCGCCTCCACCTCGGACACGTTGTGGAACACGATGCAGAGCGCAGGAACGCTTGTTCTCCGCGCGCTGCCCGACGTCTTTGCGACTTACCTTCTGCTTATAGTCCGTCCACGGTCACTTCCAACTTTCCTGAAGCCCGGCTAAAGTTCCACCTCCAGGATATTCCTCCGCCTCATGCAAACAAAGCTTAACCGAGTCTAGAAAATTTCACCAGAAAGACAACGCACCGCATTCATCCGCCCTCGATGTAATAATATTTAGCAAAAAAAGAAGTAAGTATTTCTTACAAGGTATTACCAACACACGTATTTTCTCTGTTTTATTATTCGCATTAATTATAAATAGAATATTATGAGGTATATGTAAAATGTAAGTAATAGTGCAATATAACTAAACATCAACGCTTGTGATACGCGACACATTTAGAAAACAACCAAACACGTCTAACAAGGGATGTTTCTTCAAAGGTCTTGTTCAAAAAGTGTGAATAAACCGCGAATAGACTNACAACCAAACACGTCTAACAAGGGATGTTTCTTCAAAGGTCTTGTTCAAAAAGTGTGAATAAACCGCGAATAGACTACAGTTCCGCATAATAAAGTAGTACGAGTGGGGCAACTACGGCAATAGCAACGACACGTCCATACTCATTTGACACGTATTACGTATCCTATTTTTATCACAGCTTCTGTACTTGCGCATGCGCAGTACGCTAACAGCGCTCTCGCCTGCTAACAAACAAGGCTGACAAGCGCAGTACATAAACTGCGCCTACACCGATCAAACTACGCCGCCTTTTCCCGTTTAATATGTCATTTTTTATTTGAAGAGCTTCGGACACGTTCTTAGTTCGCAATATTAGCATTGAATTTTTTAAAAAAAGTATTCTCATTAGTTCAAAATTTTAGAAACAGAATTAATTAAGCTCTTATGTCATTCATGTCTTAGCAGACATTTAAGTATTTTATATTAGACAATCTTTTATGTACAAAATACCCTTTTACCAAACGTTGTATGCTTGCAATACCAATTACGTGCTTTAGATTAATTTAATACAGAGTTATTGTACACCATTTGGTAAGTTTTCAATTCTTTATTTCACCACTAAAATAATCCCCCCCCCCTTTCTCACAACCCAAATTAACATACCAGTAAAACTATTACATAAAGCACGGATTAATTAATTTTTAATGGATACGTTACCTTTGCTTAAAATATGTAATTCATTATTGCATGCATTTATTATTATGTATATGTAATAATAGAACCTATTCAAACCCAATTTGTTATGGTGGCAGTTACAAAATACACTTATTGATAACATTAACATATGTCACGTTGAAAGTTGTCACTTGAAGTTTAAACATAATGTTTACATCTCAGTCACGTTCCTACCAGTTCCCGTCACGTTTAGCATTCACAATTTAATATTAAACACGAAATAAAATGTTTATTAGGTATTCTCTTATTTTCAAAGCGGTGGGGTTATTCATGTCTCATTTTATGGTATAACTGTGGTTTTACTAAAACTATAAAACTCTACCTTGGCGTGCTGAAGTGGCTACCACGTGCATGACATTTACAATGTAGTATTTTCATTCGTCTGCCATTTTGAAAGGAATGACACCAAAAGATTTTGGTTATAGTCTTATATCTTATATTAGGAACCACTGCACCGATTNGCCATTTTGAAAGGAATGACACCAAAAGATTTTGGTTATAGTCTTATATCTTATATTAGGAACCACTGCACCGATTATCATCAAATATTACTAAATATTTATTTTCCTTAGTAATTTTTTTTAACACGTGGTTCTACTGTATAAGCCTTTAAGGGTGATTATTTCGTATAACGTATCCAAATCACCAAAAAAACATTACATTACGTATCCAATGATACATAAAANTGGATACTCGATAGTGCACTCGCAGGTTTCCTATGGTTTTACCATAAGAGTACGCAATACGGAACAATCACCCCTTTAAGTACCTCAACGATATTACTCGTATATGTGTTTAATGGGAAGTGGATTTATTAGTTATAAGGTAACTCCATGTTGAGGTGTAAATTTAGAACATTGTATANTATGTGTTTAATGGGAAGTGGATTTATTAGTTATAAGGTAACTCCATGTTGAGGTGTAAATTTAGAACATTGTATAACGTAACCCACCCTCCGAGTAGTCTGTCAGCATGTAGGGTCTACGAGAAAAAAAATGAAAGATTACTAAACATTAAGTTTTAAGCTATTATTAGCCATCGCTAATGTACCGATGTACCTACAAGCGTTTGAAAGGGAGGAGTAATTTGACCGAGAAAGGGAGGTGAGTGCGAATGGTACTTGAAGGGCCGTATCTCCGACTTAGCTCGGAAGTACAGTTCCTTTCCCACAAATTGGTCCACGCGGCAGAGTGGCAGTAACTTGTCGTTTGCTTAAAATTTCCGGAAAGCTCGTTGGCGTACATGATCTCGCTGGTAAACGTAATGTTTTTTCTCGTGTCAAACTTAAAAAAAAAAANCCGGAAAGCTCGTTGGCGTACATGATCTCGCTGGTAAACGTAATGTTTTTTCTCGTGTCAAACTTAAAAAAAAAAACCGCAACAGCTACGTATTTACATGCTGCTGTAAAATAGAGTCTTCTATAATTTGACACTTTCAAAANAAAAAAAAAACCGCAACAGCTACGTATTTACATGCTGCTGTAAAATAGAGTCTTCTATAATTTGACACTTTCAAAAAGAATTGTTTGCTCTGCCCCGAGACTGTATCTTGTTAGGTACGCTTAAGTGAGCTGAGTGCTAAGAAAATCCATTTCTCCAAGATCTTGGTAAAGTTTTCACAATGTTGTGCTCTTCGAATAGATATTTTGGAAATAACGTGATAAAATATTTTACGTTTACCAAGATTTATTGACGCCACTTCTTCTGGGTCGTTAAATTAAGATGCCCTATCACTAGAGACCTGAAAAATTCGCGAGTTCAATGACCTGTATGCTGTACTCCGTTGTCGTATGTAAAATCATGCAAACATCACTGTTCATTGGTTGATTGTTGTATTAGCGGAAGGCGGTGATTCGGTTTGCATTTCATTGTGTGTTTGTTATTGGCTCAGAGTTGTCCAGGAGATGTAAACTAACGAGTGGGCCAATATAATAAGCAATACAAACGTACGAGGTTTTGAATTCTAGCTTGTCCCGAAATGAAACCGCAATTTTTTCAGGTCTCTACCTATTACTTATCTAATTTCACACTTTCAGGCCAGCTTTAATTTGCGGTTCTAGGTATTGCAAAAAAAGAAGATTTTTGGCGTGACTTATACTTAAACTCACGCAATACTTGTGTCGCTGTCACGTATAATTAGATTTATGCTTTTTCTTTGGTGGTGATATGAACCAGTTAAAACCTAGAGCATCAGATACCCACAGGGAATAACATTGGACCCTGAGCCTAGCAGTCAACAGCAAACATCGCCGTAGTTACTCGGTCTCGCGTACTGGCGGCCACATTCCAAAATGTGGAGCATCGAGTTCAGTGTTGTTTGAACGCAGATGATGGCCACTTACAGCAGTGTTGTTATGATGTCATCACATTTCGCGCAAGGCAAAGTACGTCCGTTGAAAATGTAGTTAAAATATCTTCTGTATTGTTAAAGTTATTAATGAAAACCTGGGTTCGGCTTGGAGTACGGCATCCTGTACCTACAAGCTAAAAGCAGCCATCTTTTGTTACGCGTATGCTCACGTCTGTTTACGCTAGGCATGGACGGGTTGATGAGAAGGGAACTGCGGGGGGTTCACGTGTCATGGAACTATACCAGCATTTGCTGGATGATGGATGGAAATACACTGTGAAAAACTGGTTCAAGTGCCACGGACCAGGATAGAGCCTGTTTCTTCAAAATGCGATTCAGGCATGATACTGCGCGGCCAAACATGCTCTTTTCGAGTCACTGTGCAAGTGCATACAGTACGAGGGGAAAGATGTACAGCAAATCCGCTTTTTAATAAACAATTTTTTTTAGACACAAAATTCTGGTTTTAAAAAACAGTTTCATTTAAAGTATGAATAATTATCGATAATTTCGCAAAAAAAATGTTTGGTTTAAGAGATGATCATAATGGTGGATAAAAGTAAACAAACGGCAATTTATCGTGTTCAAAAAATATTCGAAATGCCCGTTTTGAGATTTATAACCTACTGTACACAAGCATGGAAGCTTTTAAATATAACAGCTATCGGGTATCACTACCGCAGCTCCATTCCTTGCGTTTAAGATTTCGGATTCATAAGATATAGTGCAATAAACTATAATAAATTTAAATTTTCAAAAACAAAATAAGCAAAATATTTCTCAGGAATCTGAACATCAAACAGATCATTTAATTTTAACTAGCCGAAGAAATAACGAAAAATAATTTACAACATACGATAAGTTTTCAAAATATTTGTTCACAATGGCGAAAAAAAAAATCTCACAGGCCTACGAGCAATATATCTTAAGAGGTAAGTTGATCTATGTCATGGATCCTAACTCCAACATTTACGATCGCCCTCGATTTTCAGTGTCATTTTCCAGGAAATTAATTTCAAGCCGTCATGCACCAAACGCAGGAAGGAAAACGGCGAGGAAGAATATAAAAAAGTGGAGAATAAGTAGAGTCTCCCTTCAGACATGGGCGAAGACAGCATCCTGATAACGGCTCATCAATCACCGGCAGGAACAGGTATATTTTAAAAAAAAAAAAAGTACTAGGAAGATAAAGCTTGACATGGCTGTCAGACAAAAAATGTCTGGCGACGATAACAGAGACGGGAATACTCGTGAAGGATTTAGAGGCTCCTTACTTAGAGTAAAACGAACCGTTCTTGCAACAACTTAAAATAAACCCCGTCAAATGAGCTACATGTCTAACGAGTAAATATATCAAAAGAAAAATATTTAATATGGTTTTATTCCTCCCATTGATTGATGCGGAAGTATTTTTATCCCCATTTGATACTGGTTTCAGCTCTTTTCATAGAACACCTTCAACTTAAATGAAGTATTTCTTTTTCTTCTAGTTCAGGTAAAAAATTTCACGAACTGCAGCAAAAAAAAAACTTATAATACCTGAATTGAGAAGAAAATACAGATGTAGGAACCATCTAAGACTTAAAAATGGATAGCCATGTGATGGGTTGTAGGTTCCCTCTAAATATTGTTAACTTAGATAGTAATACCAATAAAACTGTCTGCTGTATTATTGTCTGTGATTGCATTTGATACTGTGCATATGGTTGCTGCAGCAAAGCATTGCGCTCCTACTGCAAGACAATTAATACCTCCAACAGAACAACTGCGACAATAATTGCATTGCTCCCACAACAACTAGGTTTATAATGACCGAACAGAATACTCTGTTTCTGCTACCCTCAAATCCGATTACCGAAGTTCAGTACTAGCAACATAAAACACCGTTGGGTTTCAGAACTACAATCTGTTTTGTAGTAGGAACGCATTTATCTGCTGTAGGAACCATGTGTACGATAGCACATACAATCACAGACAGGAATACTACAGCAGAAAGTTCTGTTGGTATTTCTATCTAAGTTAACAATATTTAGAGGGAACCTACAACCCATCACATGGCTATCCCTATTTAACTATACAAATAGTTCCTACGACCAAATATTTATTTTTTTATGTCTTTATTTTTTTTTTTCAGTGTGTGGGCACCACCCCACAACAGCTAAGAAATTCGATGAATACTGGTGTCAAGAAATGTTTTAAGTTTCAACAGTTTGCCGACCACTGTATGTTTGTCATAAAAACAAAAAAAAAATTCCAGCTGAANAGTAGGAACGCATTTATCTGCTGTAGGAACCATGTGTACGATAGCACATACAATCACAGACAGGAATACTACAGCAGAAAGTTCTGTTGGTATTTCTATCTAAGTTAACAATATTTAGAGGGAACCTACAACCCATCACATGGCTATCCCTATTTAACTATACAAATAGTTCCTACGACCAAATATTTATTTTTTTATGTCTTTATTTTTTTTTTCAGTGTGTGGGCACCACCCCACAACAGCTAAGAAATTCGATGAATACTGGTGTCAAGAAATGTTTTAAGTTTCAACAGTTTGCCGACCACTGTATGTTTGTCATAAAAACAAAAAAAAAATTCCAGCTTGAAAGTGTATATCTGGGACAGTTTCATCTCAGTTACTGGTGTACTGTCCGCGCGCCACGTCTAGGCGGGTGGAAATGCGATGAAGCGGGAAGCCTGGGCGAGGAGTAACTGCGCGCGCACTGAAGCCACTGTGCCGTCCATTGCAAAAACATCAGACGCCATGCTTCGAACAGAGCGCAGTCCGTATCAAGCAATGGAGTCCGGCGCTGGACGTCCCAGATGTAATAAAGCATTACATGGTTGAGTCAGAGATTTGGGTTGCTCTTAATAACGAGGCTGTGTGAGAGCCGATGAGGATGATATGAGGTGAGAATGGATAAGCGCCGGAAACGGGATATCCCCGAGAAAACCCGCTGACCAGCGGCATCGTCTGGTACGATTCCCACATGCGAAAATCCGGGAGTGGCCCGGCCGGGGATTGAGCCCGGTTCGCCTTGGTGGGAGGCGAGCAGTCTGACCACTCAGCCACCGCAGCCCCAAGTACCAACTGGGAAGATTACTATTAGCATGTAGCCAGGATCGAAGAAGAATACTCGAAGGAGGACTAGATCGTGGAGGATATTTTCGAAAATTTCATAATCCATCTGAGTGATGACAGAAATGAAACTACAGCTAAAAAAAAGACATAAAATCTTAAAATACGGACAACTCTTTTCTAGCAGTTCCATTGCAACAGTATAAATTATTTTGTGCATTTAAATGTTACATTTTAACTGATAATCATGTGTCTGCATTGAAAAATGTGTTTTCGAGTGTTGGAATAGTAATTTGTTTATTTAGAATATAAAAATGGTTGAAAATTGTGTAACTTACCTCAGTATTATCAACTTTTTTTGTGAACTGTATAAGGCCTATAGGCTTTGGAAAAATGTAGCACGTGTTTTTTATTGCATCGCAATTTTATNTTTTTTTGTGAACTGTATAAGGCCTATAGGCTTTGGAAAAATGTAGCACGTGTTTTTTATTGCATCGCAATTTTATAAAATATTCATAACATTTTAATTTAAAATGAGTTACAACCTAAGAAGGTACCAAAGTGGATGTTTTCAAAATGCGTGCCATATGCACAAGCATATCCACCCAATATTATGTGAGGTAAATTATCTTTACTAAAATTTCATTTATTTTCTATATTTACAGTGTGTCATTTTTCCTATGTTGTTGTTGTTATTATACTTGTAAAGATTACACACATTTGATATACTTTTATACTGTAATTGTTTCTTGGTCTTTGTACAGTTATCACGAATACAATTTATTTATTTAATTTCAAATGTAGAATTTCTTCTGCTTGTACTTAATTGGAAAACTGGACAAACAGTAGGTCTATAGTTTTTTTTCACCAAATAATTATGCAATATCATACAATCTTAACATTACTGTATCAAAAAGTTGTGTGCTGTGAGCGAGATCATTCGCAATTAGTGTTTTCTGAACAGCAAGTACACTTCCTGGCCGTTGCTAACTGCGCCTAGTTTAACCGTGCCGTGCCGATGACAGTGCCGCANCTGAACAGCAAGTACACTTCCTGGCCGTTGCTAACTGCGCCTAGTTTAACCGTGCCGTGCCGATGACAGTGCCGCGTAGCACAAGGCAGTCAACACGCCAACAAATGTTTTCGTTGTAATGATTTTTACTTTGCACGTTTTAAAGACACGTTTGTCACAGCCTCATTGAAGCTTATAAGCCAATAAAAATGTTGTGTNCTATTTTTTCAGAAAATGGTTTGATCCCAGGGCGACTGTAATGCAACTGTACACCACAGTGGTACCCCGAGAAAAGTAAAGGAAGCAGGTGTGCAAAGACAAGCCAAAAGTGCCATAAGCCCTTCTTGTCCCAAGTGATGCCGCCCACGTTATTTGACGGTGCATTACACTGGCCTTCCTATTCTAGCTTTCTCCACCCCTTCTCCACCCTCCCAAAATTTCAATTACACAAAACGTTTCATANTTTCTCCACCCCTTCTCCACCCTCCCAAAATTTCAATTACACAAAACGTTTCATACGAGCTGATGTACGCTTTCCTGTCTCCTCTATTTCCGGCTATTTCCCATCATGCAACGTTCGTCCGGCCCGCGAGCAAGAACCTTTTCCCTCCCCCATGGGGATGCCGCACGCAAGGGTAAGTCCGAGTGCGTTATACACACATTTTTTTTCATCCCCGAAGGGGAAACAGTCGCCATGAAACTCGTGGCCCGGGGAAGATAAAGCGAGACGTTTGGGTATGTAAATGTCGCGGAGAAGTCGCCCGTGAGGAATGACCCTGTGGGCGATTTTTTTTTTCCCCTCTTTTCGTTGAGAAGGGGTGGGAGGAGTAGGAGGGGTTGATAAGACTCATGAGTATTGTTTGCTTATTCGCGGTCGCTTTTCACCTCTCGCCACCCCCTCGCGCACCCCCCTGCGCGGCTCAACAAATGCGGCGCTTCCGCATCACGGAGCCGGCAGCTGCCGCGTGTGCGGCATTCCTCCAGCCACACTCCACTGCGGAGCCACACCCTGTTTTAATTGGGGTTGTTCCTACCCTTCCTCCGCTCGCGAGGTGTCTCCACCTCTAACACAACAAACAGTCTGCGAACAGGCAGAGGGAAAGAAAGCATCACCTGCATTAGATCTTTATAAATGTTGAAGCCTCATGGCCTTTCTCGTGGAAGCTGCCACACAGGTCTGTTATGTCTCTGAATAGCCACCATCTCTTTCTGGTAGACACGTTTGCTGGAGTTATGTTTTCTACTCAAAAATTAGGCAAATTAAGAATCAAATTTTGAGTTATCCCCTCTCCACCACTCTGCTAATACTGCACTGGAGGAATACCAATCAAATTAACCCCACTCTTTATCGTTTATCGCCCCGACAGAAAACTCAATGGCAATAAGTGTCTTGATATTATAATGAATAAATATAATTTATCGTAATGCAATACGTTCATACAATTCATATTGAGACAGAGCCTCCTCAAGTAGCCTGCAAGCTTCCATAGTTTGTTGTCGTCCAGGACGTTTAGGAATCTTCCAGAACGATTGCTTCGTTTCTCGCTAGCCAAAAATATTCAAATTTCGGTGACATAGCAGGCCGCTCGCGGTGTCTCCAGGGAACCGCCGCCCATGTTGTGGGGGAGGGGATGTACAGAGGGGAGGAGGAGGAAGCCTCCCACCCCCGCCAACTGGTCAGTTTGCATGCTGCTCGCTGCGAGGACGGACGCTCAAGCCTGACGCCCCGCCACAAGCAGAAGTCTAACGGGGCATCATTGGGTATGTTTCGTCACACATCTGCCGACACCCTCGCAGGACGCGAAAACCATCAACTTCGTTGACCTAGAGAATTGTGCGGTGTTTCAGGCACACCGTCACAGTGTTCAGAGGATACATATCACTATCATTTCAAGTAACGTTCACACGATGAAAATGCTTGTCAATGTCTAGTGATACATGACTGTGCACCTCATGATCTCGTTCATCAATTGCAATAGGGACGATGTGTTATTTTTTNCAATGTCTAGTGATACATGACTGTGCACCTCATGATCTCGTTCATCAATTGCAATAGGGACGATGTGTTATTTTTGCTTTTTGTTGGGTTGTTTTTATTTTCGCGATGTCGTCTGCTCACGTACCTTTCATGTAATTTTCTCACGGAAAAGTGGATGAAAGAGTAACAGAAGTTTCGTTAGAATAATTTTTGCTTTTTAATTCGTAAATATTTAGGGGGCTTTATATTGCCCCAGTTCATTAATTATGTTCCTCAGACGTATAAAAATTGCTTGCATGAAAGGTAGAACGTTAAGCATTAAGTTTGCAATTTTTAGAAGGCCTACTTCTTGAAATACAATTAAATTTTCTCAACCGATCAGAGTTTCTTACGTACGATTGGAAAGGGTCCGTTAAATGATTTCGGGACTAACACGTAGTCCCGGAAAAATTTGTATCGCAGCCTCCATCGCAAGTCATCTAATACAACCTTTGATATGGGTGGAAAACAATCATCCTGTATAAGGTTGAAATAAAGGCTCCAAAATGATATGCCTTAAATGGGGAGTGGTCATACCATTCCATTTCCTGAGGTGGAAACCATTATTTTTATTGTTACAGTATTTCTTTCGGTTAAATATTTAATTTTTTAATTATACATACAGGCAATATTTCAGAACAAATATTCCACAAATATTATTCTGTTACAAACGTATATGTTTTCAGTTCATGTCTTCAGGTAAATGTGATAATAATTACACTTACAAACATTAATTTTTAATGTGGTTTATTTTCGGGCTAATATATAGAGACGTGCCGAAAGAGACACTCCCTCGTGTGCGACCCGACCAGATACCAAAACGGTAGCTGTTTGGTAACACTGTTTACAAAGTATTAATCGCCACGGACGACTTCGCGCTTTGGTTACACCCCAAAGCAACCATTCCGTTTGTAACCATTTGTTATCCAAAACGTAAAATAGACTCTACAATCGCGAGGCCTTCACAATCCAGAACAAAATGTTTTGTGTTTCACTAACGCTTAAAGGGAATACCACATATAAATTTTACTCCGACGTTGCCTAACGCCATTTAAAAAATCCTCAAAACCTTAACTACAACATTTAGCACTCAAAAGCCATAAAAATGCCAAAGTTACAAAACGTGTATACATAAAAAAAATATTGCAAAATTACTCAAATGAATATATCAGAATTGATCTGTCGTCTTATGGGCAAAAGGTGAGGAATACTTAAAGACGTCGGGCCATGGGAAATTTTGTTATTTTATATTTGTACCATATATCGTTCAACTTGTAGACATTAGCTGTGACTTCCTTTTTCTCAGATAAAATTGATTTTATATTGCGTGATTTCTGCAAAAGTATATGTCATCAAAGTCAAAATTTTACTGTTTTTAAATACACGAATAAAATAAACCAAAATATTTGCAGAAAATTTCAAAAAGGTATCTGAAAGATCTTGTCTTATTTAATTTAAATGTGTGTTTAATAAAAGTTATTTTCTGTATGTTTAGGGACAGCAACAAATCAAATATATGCAAAAAAAATCCTTATTTTCAATATTTTTTTTAAATTTTAGTAATATTTTCTTGTGAAACTTNGTAAATATTTAGGGGGCTTTATATTGCCCCAGTTCATTAATTATGTTCCTCAGACGTATAAAAATTGCTTGCATGAAAGGTAGAACGTTAAGCATTAAGTTTGCAATTTTTAGAAGGCCTACTTCTTGAAATACAATTAAATTTTCTCAACCGATCAGAGTTTCTTACGTACGATTGGAAAGGGTCCGTTAAATGATTTCGGGACTAACACGTAGTCCCGGAAAAATTTGTATCGCAGCCTCCATCGCAAGTCATCTAATACAACCTTTGATATGGGTGGAAAACAATCATCCTGTATAAGGTTGAAATAAAGGCTCCAAAATGATATGCCTTAAATGGGGAGTGGTCATACCATTCCATTTCCTGAGGTGGAAACCATTATTTTTATTGTTACAGTATTTATTTCGGTTAAATATTTAATTTTTTAATTATACATACAGGCAATATTTCAGAACAAATATTCCACAAATATTATTCTGTTACAAACGTATATGTTTTCAGTTCATGTCTTCAGGTAAATGTGATAATAATTACACTTACAAACATTAATTTTTAATGTGGTTTATTTTCGGGCTAATATATAGANTTCAGGTAAATGTGATAATAATTACACTTACAAACATTAATTTTTAATGTGGTTTATTTTCGGGCTAATATATAGGGACGTGCCGAAAGAGACACTCCCTCGTGTGCGACCCGACCAGATACCAAAACGGTAGCTGTTTGGTAACACTGTTTACAAAGTATTAATCGCCACGGACGACTT
Source organism: Clitarchus hookeri (assembly GCA_002778355.1). NCBI lineage: Eukaryota > Metazoa > Arthropoda > Insecta > Phasmatodea > Phasmatidae > Clitarchus > Clitarchus hookeri. Next base: position 68,643 of record NQII01004341.1, read on the forward strand.
CGCGCTTTGGTTACACCCCAAAGCAAACATTCCGTTTGTAACCATTTGTTATCCAAAACATAAAATAGACTCTACAATCGCGAGGCCTTCACAATCCAGAAAAAAATGTTTTGTGTTTCACTAACGCTTAAAGGGAATACCACATATAAATTTTACTCCGACGTTACCTAACGCCATTTAAAAAATCCTCAAAACCTTAACTACAACATTTAGCACTCAAAAGCCATAAAAATGCCAAAGTTACAAAACGTGTATACATAAAAAAAATATTGCAAAATTACTCAAATGAATATATCAGAATTGATCTGTCGTCTGAAGGGCAAAAGGTGAGGAATACTTAAAGACGTCGGGCCATGGGAAATTTTGTTATTTTATATTTGTACCATATATCGTTCAACTTGTAGACATTAGCTGTGACTTCCTTTTTCTCAGATAAAATTGATTTTATATTGCGTGATTTCTGCAAAAGTATATGTCATCAAAGTCAAAATTTTACTGTTTTGAAATACACGAATAAAATAAACCAAAATATTTGCAGAAAATTTCAAAAAGGTATCTGAAAGATCTTGTCTTATTTAATTTTAATGTGTGTTTAATAAAAGTTATTTTCTGTATGTTTAGGGACAGCAAGAAATCAAATATATGCAAAAAAAATCCTTATTTTCAATATTTTTTTTAAATTTTAGTAATATTTTCTTGTGAAACTTNAAATCAAATATATGCAAAAAAAATCCTTATTTTCAATATTTTTTTTAAATTTTAGTAATATTTTCTTGTGAAACTTTATACATATCTTGAAGCAGCTCTTAGCGTCTTCTTTCAGTGTGAATCATATAATTTCTGTTCGTCAGATGGTTTTCATTATTTGTACATTTTTAAAACAGAGAAATTGTGATTTTGACATGTATTTATGCGAAAACTATGCCCTCAATATTTTTTCCTAGGAAAGAGCACTCACTGATATTATCTAAAAGTTTAGCAATACAGAACATTCGTAAATTAAACGCTCAAACTACGGGAGGCATTTCCTTATGGAAAATAAAATAGAAAATATATAGGACACCTTATACCTAAACGGAATATTAATGGAGGTTTGAGCATGTGGAAATTGGGTTTTGAAAACATTTTATTTCGTTGAATGCCTTGTATTTTCTGCCAGTGGTAGGGATGGCGGCGATATACCCACAGTACGTCCCACTAGGTTGAAAGGGAAACTCCCATTTGGCGCGCTATGGAGCGTGTACTAGTGGAGGGCATGTCGTTGATGTGCTGACGTATCACTCCCTCAAGCCGAACAGTGCGCACAGACCGAGGNGTACTAGTGGAGGGCATGTCGTTGATGTGCTGACGTATCACTCCCTCAAGCCGAACAGTGCGCACAGACCGAGGAAGGCCAGCATTATCTCTCTCTCTCTCTCTCTCTCTCTCTCTCTCTCATGACAAGCATAAGTCACCGTTCTGCACAGGACTTGTTGGAGTTGCACAAGGCATTCGGCTAAAATAAGTTTTCAGTACCCAATATTTGCAGGCTTATATCTCCTATAATATTCCATTGAGGCATGCTGTGTCCTTTATATTTTCGACTTTATTTTTCATTAGGAATCACTTCCTGTAGTTTGGGCGTTTAATTTCCTAATATCCTGTATATGGTACAAATATCAAATAACACATTTTTCCGCTGCCAACGCTCTTAACTTATCTCTCTGCCAACGCTGCCACCGATCTCTCATATGCCCCCCGGAAGGCTGCGCTGTCACGAGACCAGGAACCGAAGTTCCATAACTCGTTAAGTGTTTGCAAATATATTTGCAGCCCGACATACTTGGGTCTAATCACCGTGTTTATGTTTAAACTGGGCTCCGGGCCCGTATTTATAGCTGGTAACCAATGTTGCTATCTCAGTAAATTTACGTGTAGGTGTTATCGGCGAGGGAGTGCAGCTCCCCACCAGTCTCCCGACTGGCGTGTTGTAGTGTCGTGATGTCTGTAGAGCGTGTAGTGTTGTTTGCAAGTGGTTAGTTATACTCGCATGTAGTGCGTCGGTGAGTCGCTACAACCAGAGTCGCTGCTCATCGACAACCCAGCTTGGCACATCAGCACTCGGTGTCAGGGTCCGGCCTCGCACTTATTCTCCGGTCGTTTCATAGGGTGTCGTTCTGCCTACCAACGCGAAACGGACATGTAAATATAGGACTCTCCCCCCGACGTCGTTCATAATTCTTGGCAACTACTGACACCGAAATTTCCAGAAGTAAATACCGAAAATAAAAACATGTTTCTTCAGCCAATGATAATTGAGTTAACAAGTGAAAGTCGCAACGACGCATGCGCAGAACTCCCCTCGAGCGGGACGCACTTTCCGGACTCCGCTCGATGCTCTATGTTCGCCAAAAGTGGCAACCCAGGATGACGTTGGGTCCAACAGCTGAGAAGTTGTTTGAATATTGCCAATCAGCTGTTCGTATGACGTCATGGCAAGGGATCGAAGCAGCAGATTGCACCACCTGGCCGCGCCACAAGTCCGTGCTGCGAAGCGACCGACCCCCGCACAGTTGTTCAGAGTGGATGTCTAGCGCGAAAAAAATACTTGCTACGTAGTAACTGTAGTGCCTCATTAGTATTCATACAAAAATGGATATTGTAGTGAAAACGAGAGGCATAATACTTAAATCTACGTATCTTAAGCAAAATCTTTCTCGGTATTATATGCCTCGTACATCAAGCACATTTCACTTAACACTGGTGTTTCCACATCACTCCTACATAATCATAACTGCCACTCTCGCTCTCGGTAACACGTTCACTGAGTCCTTTTTCAATGTCACCCTCAGAATCATCACTGTGATGAATGCTAGGTTCCGCAATCAGATTCAGAACTTACGCACTGGTAGGACCAACACTATTCGTGCATGTCTAGGACATACTTGGAATATCTTTTCCTTGCTTATTGTGCTTCTTAACTCGCCTGTCCAATTGGAAGAAGGGCATTATGTATGACTGCCGATCTATGAATAAGAATTTTGTTCATAGTAATTGGCATATGATACTAAGGGTAATTGCGCACAAACATCTCAGCTGTTTCCTTGCAATATTTATCAAACATTTCCTGAATTATTGCATATCCACTTAAAATCGAAGTATGGCACTGAACCGTTATATCAGATCTTCACTTACACCTGTGATATCAGAAGTAGTCTTGGGATCTTTAAACAACCTCCTTGGCACATTGCCATCATTCGTGGAACCAAAACAACCCAGGCTTTGGTTGATCAACCAGTAACCAAAGTTGTAGTGGTAATCCTTCAATTATCTCTTGTTTCTTCATTTCAACCTTTTTCTTGTTTTCATCTCGTGCTCGCCGAGTGTGAACCTCCAAACGATAGCTTATATGCAGACTGCACTCAAAGAAACGTATCCATGAATGTAAAATTGATAAACCAATACTGTACGTTTCTTCATCAATAATATTCGTAACAACTTTCCCTAAATTTTTCATTTATGTAGGCTTCGCTCTACATATGTAGCACACTTCGACTTGATGTACCTGTAAGTCTGTTGCATATTTTACGGTCCAGTAGCGTGAAAAGTAACTTGTGATTTACTGTAATAGTTGTTTAAACTTCTGTAGGACATAGTTCGTCAATTTGTTTCCGAATCAGTTCTGTTTCCCTGTTAATAAATTCGCAGGTTTCTCTTTCGAAAACGAACTTAATTGGTCGACAAAATCGTGGAAATGTTGAACCAGGTTTCTGCCGCAAAATTATTGAGTCTAAAGGTTTTTCAGACGTTGCATAACTTAACTGCAGGGATACAATTGAAGCCATAAACATATATGAATCATCTCCACCATAATTCATTTTGGGTTTATAGTTTTTTTGATCGGAACTGCCGTCACAGCCCCATTTGCAGATCATGGTTAAATTGTGTTCTTCATTAGGAATAGTTTCTAACACCTCTTTCTGCAACTCACAAATGCGTTTTGACGTAATATCCAACACGTTTTGAACTCTAGCTGATACGGAATTCTCTTCGACTTCAGTTTCAGGATAACATTTTCGCTTTGCGGCCATCACGGTATGTCAAGATGGATAAATATTCGCGTAATGATTCTTTGCTTAGGATCTGAGAAACAGGTATTGACTTTTGCTTATATTTGCATTTATTGTCAACGAAAGAGCTTCCTCTGTAGAATATGGACAAAGTGTATGCAACGACATTTAAAATTACTTATATGCCTTTCTATACTTCACAGCTCGTTTTGGCGATGAGGTGATGTCTTGCAGAACAGAGGCATGAGCAAGAACATGCACATTTCCAATTGTGCCAATTATCTTCCTATAAATCCATATTTCATCTCCACCCTCTAACTTCATCTTCATACGGGAAAACAGAACAGGAGATGTATGAATACTAATTACAGCAGTCTGATTAACAACAACGTCGTCATCATCTGAGGCATCGTCGGATTTTGAGACGGAGGTTGCGTTACCGTCGTTGGAGTATGGTGGTTGCTATGTCGCCGAGTGGGTGGGGAATGATTAATAGCTGGCCTGAACTGGTTTCACTATCCCCCTCATCCTCCTTGTTGAGGAATAGGCGGCGAAGGGCTATTTCATGAATTTTTTGGTAATCTCATCCCTCGACGCAGCCTGACATGTAAACATTCTGGGTCAGGATGCCTGTCACTATAAAAACCACCGCAGCCAGAGTATGTGATAGCCATCTGGTGCAGTGTGNAGTGCGGTGAAGAGTGAACCAACGGCGAGCGTCGGTGTGAGAGACTGCGGCGAACGAGTATGTGTGCGGCGGGGACAAACGAGAAGGCGCGAGTGCTGCAGAGGGCGAGGTACCCGGCGAATAGAGTGCGGCTGTGTGTGTGGGTACTCGCGACGCTCCAGAACATTCCACACAGGAGCCTTTCATGGTGTTATCTGGACCGAAACAAGGTGGGACTGAATGAACGAGTGGTACAAACGTGATTGTAAATACTGGAACTGACAAATATAAAATATATAATTTTAATAGTAATTCAATAGGTGTTACGATACTGTTTATTAAGGCTAGTTTTCCTTTTTATTGTGTTAATTTCTGTGAAGTGACTGCCGATTATGTAAATATTAGCTGTAAATAGCAAATGATAGCCATTTATTGTCGAAATATTAAGTGTAAAATATTTCTTGGGCATTATTGTTAAATTAATCAGGAAATTATTATTAACGCTTTTATTTTATTAAAACCTCAGTCTCTTAAAGAACCTGGCTAATCCCATAAGTTTTGAAAAATTGCAACAATATATTCATTCAGGCAATAATATTAACTTTAATTCATACTCGAAACAATACACAACAGTATTAACACACAGTGGCTCAAAAAATATTCATCATACCACAGTCTTGAAGTTTACGGACATATACCTGACAGAAAAGGGCATAGTATAGTGAGTATATTAATACTATATTTATTGTAATATAGATACTAAATGTACGTAACGTAGAATCATTTTCTCCTGCAAGAAAAAAAAATAGGTAACAACCGGCACCATTAGTTTTAACAAAATTATACCTCTATAAATTTTAACTTTTGAATAATGCATTTGCATTCAGTATGGTTATATGGTGCAGTATTGTTCCGAAGCAATAAACCATAACTGTAATTTTTCTTTGATTAAGGACAGTATTAAAGTCCATTTGTAGGACTTGCTGTTTTATACTCTTAGAATGTAGCACCATGCAGGCATTTTTATTTCTTTGGCAATGTTATCGTTGATTTATAGCTTTTGCTCTTCTTCCTCGCCCCAATTAAGCGCACTTGTTATTTTTCAGGCGCGGTGTAGAAGCTGACCCTTAAATCACACCCTTGTTAGCTTACGGACAACTGTATAGTAAAAAAGCTATAAAAGAATAAAGAAGTTGAAGACGATGGTAAAAGAAGAGACAGATAACGGAACGGATTTTTCCAGTTGGGGATTTACTCTTACCCACCAATTTTTCAGCAGTCTGTTTCAGATGAATAACCCTATCAGAAATGCTATAATTTAACCCATGATTTTGATTATTTTTTCAATTTAGTAGATTCAGATAATTTTTAAAAATGTTGAAACGTTAATGTAATATTTATAACGAAGGAAAACGCACAGCGTGCTCCGTAAGTGAGACCACAAAGCTGTTTGCTACGAGCATATAATATTCTTGGTTTTTAACCTGGCTGAACCATTAGTATGCTTGAAATTTATATATATATATATATATATATAAGTGTAAGTTAGTCAAATATGTACGCTGCGCAGAGGATTATTTTAATGCATAAGCTGACCAAAATTTTAAAAACGAAAATTCTTTTAACAACGACGACATTAATATATTTCGGCAGCAAACACTCATGCCTTGGTACATTGGATGCGTGATTCACCTGGTTTTTTGCCAGTCAGAACCAAAGAGTCATCGAAGAAGCAGTCAATTAACTGCATTCATACTCAACACGTGTACCAGTTGCGTACTCTACGCATTTTATTGCATTGTAATTAATTTCAATAAATTAAGTAATGCATGCTATTTTTCATGCATATATATTCAAACAAAATATATAATTTATAATATTGAAACGTGTGTTCGATAGTGTCATTTTATTGTGATGTTTAGGTTACGGACAGATTATAGAAACACCTCCCGTAAGTAGTTGCCAAAAGTTGTAATTTAATTTTGAAAAAAGGTATATTATTATCAAAGACCTGCCGTTTTGTTGACAAGGTAACCGATGTGTTTTGAAGACGATGGTCGAAGGCCTAGTAAAATGTACAGTTTATACATCAATATTAAGTCCATAGTTCATTTACATTCACAACAAATGTAACTATAATTAAATAAATTAATAAAAAATAATAATAAGTGGAGCTTCAAAAGAATTTTCCTCTTACAGACTTATATTTCCTGTCTCTGGACCTAAAATAAAGTTTAATACTTGATAAAGGNCCACTAATAGTCTCACTGTTCATGCTCATATATGTTAACCTGCTATCCCAAGGGAAATATGGATATAAGTGGCACCGTAAAATAAAATTAATTTCCAAAATGTATTTGTGTGTGCTGAGTATTTAAGAGTGCACTTTAAGCCTAACTGATATAAAGAAATAATTTTCAAGCAAATCCCCGAAACAAGGATTCGGCAATACGAATGTTGGGAAAGGCCCAGGGAAAATTTTCGCAGATCCAGACGCTGCGATCCAGATAACTGGAATAAACATAAATGTTATTAACAAATTTAAAATTGTAGAGACTACTTCCTGTGGTCGTGGACACAAAACCAGATACATCCAAGTTTGAACAGTTTGCCAAATAACTGGCAAAACTGTGTGTAGAATTGTTTGAGTGATACCCTATGCCGGCCCTATGACGACAATGCATGTTATTAATGCTAAACATGCCTTACTGCCTATGAACTTTCAGAAGAGGGTACTGAAGCACCAAATAAACTTTTTCGGCATTATAGACAAATGTTTATGAGAAAATTTACTCGTAAAGAAGTGTAACAGGCATGTGATGAATAGATTACTTCTAAGTTCGGATTCACTCTTGAGCTTCCCAAGAAAGACGCCAAGAAAGGAGACGAAGTCGTTTTCTAAAGAAACATTGCAGCTGCTGGGGGAAGAGAGAGAAGAGTAATAAGAGCAGGAGGATAAGGCTGGGGATATGGAAGACCCCGCAGATGAAGGAAAGAATGAAAGCAATTGTAATTTTTACTGTCCGCGTATAATAAATACTGTAATAAAATGACGTTTTCTAGGATTTTATCGCTTTTTATTTAACGCCTTATTTTATATAAAGAAATCTATAAAGTAAAATTATCCTATGTATTTAAGTTGTTCGTGTCTCTTTTTTCTGCCTGAGCAAAATTTTAGGTTGTATTAACGTGAAGAAAATCTAAAAACCAATATATGTTTTACAATAAATACCATAAAAGACAAAAAGTAATTTATAAGTAATTATAAATAAATTTTTACGTTTTATTTTTATTGGAGGATTAATAAATAATGAAATAAACATAACATGGCTTAATATAAAAACAGTAACGGTTAACAAATAGTTTNTATTGGAGGATTAATAAATAATGAAATAAACATAACATGGCTTAATATAAAAACAGTAACGGTTAACAAATAGTTGTGGCCAGGTTTCGAAACGTTTATAGTCCTTAGTGAACCGCCTCCCAGTTAAGGTCAAAGATGCATCCTATATTTTTATGTTTAAAATTAATTAAACGTGGCACATTGCGTTCATTAGTATTTTTCAATATGTATTGCATTACTTTTAAAATGTATTATTTTGAATTATCCTAGAGAGAATAATAAGTTAGGAAAATGTAGAAATAAACTGGTATTTCTTCACGATGGTTAAAGATCTATGTGTTAGTAATAACTTGAACTATATGTAACATAATTTTGAAATTGTATTTGTTTAATTGACAACAAAATAATTTNATGTGTTAGTAATAACTTGAACTATATGTAACATAATTTTGAAATTGTATTTGTTTAATTGACAACAAAATAATTTTTTGTTAGTTTGACTCTAAATGTTGGCTTATTTTTGACTTGTGGTTGTAAATACTGTTTGACGAGAATTTTCCTTTAAAAATGTCAACCTTTAGGGTACATTTTTTACTTTCATTGGATTTTTTTTATGTGAGATAACAAGTGTTCTGTAATAGACGTTACAAAAGTGAGCTTGAACGTCTGACGTTCGATCGTCTTACGAATGTACCTGGAAGTCAACTTCTGATCTCCATACACACTATCTAGGCTCTGAGAGGCATTTGTACACTTAAGTGAACATGTCATTTGAATATTACATTATTCCAAGCTATAAGTCATTTTCACCCCGTTACAACGGCCTTAACCTTCCTGAATAAAAACTATGGTGCCCAAAAAAAAGTAAGTAATAAATTAATTAAAGTAGGACTCACTGTGACGTAATCCAGGAAACACTGAAACCCTGACATCAGTTTTGCATTCTCGTATTTGCACTTGCTGGTGACTACTGGAAACATTTATTGAATTATAGCTCGGCTGTTGTCTTTTGTCTTTTCTTCTTCGGCGAATATCTAAAACTTTCTGAAGTGCGCAAAATACAAGTTTCGGAAGGTCACAAGTTCGGAAGCACTTCTTCCAAATTTGATGATGATTTACGAAATAAAGGCTTTGAGCCCAGTAGATGGATGGCAATAAATAAAAAACTAATTTACAGGTCGAGCAAAGTAAAACCAATGAAATACTAAGTCAAAAAGGCACGCCTATTAGGCATTTAATTTAATTCAGTTTTGCGTAACGAAATATTTAAAAAAAATCAATGTAATTTAATTATTGTTTTATTTAAATGAACATTTATTACAGAAAACTAAGTTTTGATTTTATATAATGTTACTCGATCTTTTTTTTTTTTANTTTATTTAAATGAACATTTATTACAGAAAACTAAGTTTTGATTTTATATAATGTTACTCGATCTTTTTTTTTTTTAACATTGGAATAAAATTCTTTTTTATTAAACAAAATTGTGTTACGAATAATAATATCCCTCTAAGTTGTACGTCTAAAAAATGTTGACGGTCAAAAACAAATTTATTTATTTTTAATAACGTGGGCACCAAACACGCTTCCTGTTTGCCACCCGTAACGTTTGCCCCTAACCACGCTAAATCAGGAAGTCAACGTTTTCCGAACAGCCGTATTTTGTCGCGCCGAGCGCAACTATCGTCGCATCTGGCAGTGGCATTCGGGGCATNTGTTGACGGTCAAAAACAAATTTATTTATTTTTAATAACGTGGGCACCAAACACGCTTCCTGTTTGCCACCCGTACCGTTTGCCCCTAACCACGCTAAATCAGGAAGGCAACGTTTTCCGAACAGCCGTATTTTGTCGCGCCGAGCGCAACTATCGTCGCATCTGGCAGTGGCATTCGTGGCATNCAACGTTTTCCGAACAGCCGTATTTTGTCGCGCCGAGCGCAACTATCGTCGCATCTGGCAGTGGCATTCGTGGCATCCGTTACAGACATTTACGGCTGCTCTCGACGTGAGGAGTATTTCACTTGGAATAGTAATATTTCGCCACTTGAAGCGCTGGCTCGGCCATTTCCAGAAACTTGTTCGCACCAGATATATTAGAGCTGGCGTGGGCCAGATAACCGTGTCTGCAGAAAAAGGACGAAGAAGAAATGTTAAGCGACGTGGAGGATATAAATGAAGAATTGAGTACGGTCTCTCAAACTGCTATATTAAACTTTTCTCTTCGACGCAGAGTCAAGAATTGAAAAATGTGCTCTTCGTAGTAGCTGCATATTTCTTTTAAGCTAACATGTATGTGCATAAAAATAGATGTGCCCCGGATTCTTACAAACACTGTTATATATTTCCGTGGATAATACCAGAAATAGTGAGAAATGTTCAATTTTTACAGCGAATCGAGACATTTTTATTACTAGTTATTAAATCTAATGCNTACCAGAAATAGTGAGAAATGTTCAATTTTTACAGCGAATCGAGACATTTTTATTACTAGTTATTAAATCTAATGCACCAACGCATAACGCAATATCGCTCTTGTGTTGTACTGACAATATAATCATTCCTTGCGACTCTTAATGATTCTCAGTCCCTTTACTGGGCAAAACATCCTCACAGAAAATATAACANATATAATCATTCCTTGCGACTCTTAATGATTCTCAGTCCCTTTACTGGGCAAAACATCCTCACAGAAAATATAACATTTTTAACGTGCTAGAAAAAGTTTTTTAACATCGCAGGCGTAAAACCTTTTTAAGTCTATCCAAATAATGCAAGAACAACATTCCGAATAGTAACGCGATTGCAAAGATTCAATTAGGCAGAATTTATACCCAACATCTTGTATTTACGTATTTTTATCAAATTATTGCATTGCAGGATTTGTGCTAGTTTTTATGGTGGACAGGTCATCGGGATACATTTCCGCTTAAGTTTCTCATATGTATGCTTGTACTGCTAGAGACATGTAGACAGGCGCATTAATAAATCGCTTATTTATTCTCTGCCACCAATTATAACAAAAAAAATGTGTAGCTGTAATAATTTAAGTCGTGCCAAAAGTTTTGACATAATTTCCGAAAAATAATTAAGAAGTATAACGAAAGAGTGATAAATCCAAGATTTTAATTATCAATCCCCCTTTAGGAAATTGCATCATTGTTAACCAGGTGTGTATATATATATATGTAACATCACGTGAAAAAAACAGCTCTCAGTGAAGTGAGCGGGGTTCGAACCCGGGACTTCTCGAACGCGAGTCAGTTTTACCGCTACAAGACCAAACTAGTATATGCAAAAAAATTGCGTAATCTATTTATGGATGTAAACCAAAACGCCTATTGGTAAAGTGACTACGGAATAGTAACTCATTTCACATTGTTGGGATTACCCTCACGAGCATAAAACGCAAATAATGTCGAGTAGAAAGTGTGCGGCTCACAGAAAACTGACGCTAAAACAGTAGCATTTAGCCTTGCTATTCAAATATCAGTTGAAGAACAAGGACATTGTCTTTAACGTTCCGTGACCGAAGCCCTGGCAGGTTTCCACAAAACCAGCTTACAATAGCAAACAAGAGTCCTCTGTTTACCATACCAGCGTGCCAAGTTCAACGCATCTCAAGCAAGCTTTGAAAGCAACTGAGAAATGAAAGTTCAGTCATTCTTATCGGCAGATTTCTATAAACATGAGGAAATAACTACAAAGTTAAAAAAAAATAGATGGCAGGGTTTTGCGACCTTTGTCGTTAGATACAAATCTCCTGTTAATGAACCACGCGTCAAATGATTCCTATGGTGCGGTTCAAGCCCAGACGTTTTACANTTAGATACAAATCTCCTGTTAATGAACCACGCGTCAAATGATTCCTATGGTGCGGTTCAAGCCCAGACGTTTTACGTGTAACCATACCGAGTTACCTTGTTGCACATTTAGCAGTAGTAAATCAGTTATATTGGCTGTCTCTTCTGACGTTTCGATACCGGCGGAGATGGACTGCCACTTCTTAAGAACGGCCTGTTTGATAGTTTTTTAAGTTTGCCTTCATATGCAATTCCAGTTATATAGAGGGTTTCGGTGACCATCCGACCGACATGACGATCAGAGTCCATACTAGTCACGTGCTGGAAATGTGGCGGATAATGACGATGTATGGCGTCTTCAGCGTGCTCCCGTTCATCTCACCATCCTATTCAATATCTTCTCCGTCTTTGTGCTTCAATTCACGTGACGCCATTTGGAGACGACGAATGCTTAGGACGCCTACCGGTTCAAACTAGAAAAGGCGGTTGCGAACCCTGCCTGCACAGTAAAACATTTCTGTGCTTGTTACAAACCATTTTTTGGGATCTAGTTGCCAAAGAATTTTTCGTAACTCTACAGATATAGTAGTGTATTATTTACAACATATTATTTTAGAAAAGATACCAAACTGTTTATGTAGCTCAATGTGTATAATAAACTGGAAGTCTACATCACTTGCTATTAGAACTCAATATTAATTTCACAAGTTTCCTGCTAAGATTTTTAGAAATTTAGTATACATTATTTGCAGTATAAAAAAATTTATTTCGCAAATAATTCCTTGTACAAATACAGAAATTTCTACAGAGTAGAGCCTACATGTGCGCTACAAAAACTACACCCATGTACATTTTACTATAAATGTTATGTAGTACGACGATAACTGTGCATATATTTTAAGCCATAATTAAAATAAATATAATTATTAGTTCCCACATGCTGGCCTATAACATGAGTTTTCAGGCAAATTTTTATTTGTAGACATCGTTCGCAATGATATGTACTAAGTACTAAGATATACCTAATCGTCCAAAACTTTGAAAATCTTATAGAGCAATAAAACTACAGTTTTCTGTGAACTGATAAAGAAAAAAAAAGGGAGGGGGGGAGCATGCACTTTCATCATCCGCTTTCATCTAATTACACGCCCATCCCGTACAGATCTCGCTTAGAGAGAGCGACTTTGTGTAACAGGAGATTGCCCTAGAATGTAATTTTTGTTTTTGCCTACTTTAAAAAATGCACAAGGTGATTTACGGCGGGCAGGCAATTCCCATGCAAGAAAATAGGGGAATGGAGGGAAAGTAAAATTTAACGTTTTACGTGGTTCGTTTGTGCACAAATGCTAACAACGACGTGAACTCCTGCTTACAAGCGGGATGTGCACTAACTAAATACCGACTGGGTGCTCAAAAAATGTCGCGACAAGCCAAGATTTGGCCTCAACCCGTTCCCATTGCGGCCTCCTCACCGCGTGAATTGGATGCCTTGGAGATAATAAACACGTCAAGAAATGCGTTTGCAACACGCGTTTGTCAACGCGAAGATTAAGCGTGCGTCCTATGTGCTGATCTACGACATGAACACACACTTCAGACGAGGGCTGTTGAGTGCTTTCAAGACGTCACGCACATTAGCAACACCATTATTAGCGCTCCAAAATGGCTAAAAACGTATTTTTCAAGATAAGCGTGCTAGATACCTACAAAAGTACTCGAGGACCCTACATTCAACCTTCCTACAGACTTCCCATAAATAAAATAATAGTTTGCGCTGAAAGTACCGTAGGTACACGCAGTGCGGCGAGAACANTTCCTACAGACTTCCCATAAATAAAATAATAGTTTGCGCTGAAAGTACCGTAGGTACACGCAGTGCGGCGAGAACACTGCACGCCAGTTCAGAGCACTGCGCTTAGCGGCGATGGGGCAAGTGATGCGCGTGGTAGTGTCGCCCTTATCGCACCCGAGGCTGGCTGGAGGCAAAAANGCTTAGCGGCGATGGGGCAAGTGATGCGCGTGGTAGTGTCGCCCTTATCGCACCCGAGGCTGGCTGGAGGCAAAATTTTTTCTATTATTATTTGACGTTTATTTCCTTTCCAAGAAAGTTTACTATTTGGAATACACTAGACAGTCTTTTTGNTTTTTCTATTATTATTTGACGTTTATTTCCTTTCCAAGAAAGTTTACTATTTGGAATACACTAGACAGTCTTTTTGGACGCCATGACTTATCCAGGCTCTCGACTCGCACCCATAACCCTACGCGCAGTAAGCCGGCACGCAACCAACTGCACCGCCGAGGTACAGTCTCGATGGCTCCAGNCGCACCCATAACCCTACGCGCAGTAAGCCGGCACGCAACCAACTGCACCGCCGAGGTACAGTCTCGATGGCTCCAGGGAGCATACAAGTAGAGGGTTGCAACTCAAGGGCGTAACGAGAGATTCTTATCCTATTCATTTGTTTGCCGAAGCAAGCCGAAGTAGGTTCTACGGTACTGCCAACTTTAGAACACNATTCATTTGTTTGCCGAAGCAAGCCGAAGTAGGTTCTACGGTACTGCCAACTTTAGAACACAGAGTAAAAGACACATACTCACTTTGTTTTGCTGGTGGTATTGTAGAGACCTCACCAGCTATTTTTTTTATATTGTGACTGGCCGATATTTTCTGGGAAATATTATCGTTGCTTCTCTTATCAAAAGTTATTTCATGTCACAAACACATTTGAGCTAGCATAAACTGCAACCGTGTAGGTGAAACACTACATGAAAACCCGTCGTATGCGTATATTCACGAGAATACAGGTGACACGAATAAAGAGACGTGAATGGCACTTGCACAAATCAGTCTGTGCTATCGCTATCAAAGCCAAAATAAGAAAATCAATCACGTGTTTATACAATATCTATGGAGAGAAACTACACGATTGTTTATTATATATTCATGCTATATGAATATAGTTTATACTTTGTTTAAATACGTAATATTTTTTTTTAAGGCCTAAGTTGTTAGACCGTAGAACCTCGACTTCGGGCAGACGTCGGGTGTCTTCATTAATGTTTTCGTTTTCCCTATTCGAGTTACGAGCGCCTGGATGGCCCTGTGAGGGAGGAAGGCCACTTCTTAGATGT
>NQII01004341.1:84398-135416 GCA_002778355.1 Clitarchus hookeri
ATATATATGCGTCTATCGGACGATACTGTGAAACTGCTATGTTCATAAATACTGTACATTAGTGCTATACCAATTATTAATTTCATGTAACCTACTTAAATGATCACCGATTAAAATTACATTTTTAATAAAACACTAAGACTAGAAAATAATTTTCTTAATTCCTTGCCCAAATTTTTTGTAATTATTTCAATTAAGGCATGGGGCCGGCCGCAGTGCTATAGTATTTGGTCGCCCCCGGATTCTCGAATGTAGGAATCGTGCCAGACGATGTCGCTGGGTCGGCGAGTCTTCTCTGGGATCTCCCGTTTCCCCCGCCCTTGCATTCTGGCGCTGCTCTGTAATCACCTCACTTCACCGTCGTAGGCTCTCAAGACCTCGATGGTAAGAGCCGCCCAAATCTCCTCTCTCACTCACTCAATTAAGACATGCACAGTTACAGGTAAAAGATTCATTGTCAAGTGGTTAATTTGTTTGCAAAATTCCCAATAAACCAGGAATATGTTATAGCTGGTTGAAAGCAGAATTTTTTAATTATTTTGGCTGGTCACGAGAGCTTTTTCTGTATGGCATAACTAACTTATTTTTTAACTTATGCAAGGGGGACTGATCGACGTAGTGAGAAACTACACCAGCGTTCGAGTATGGAAGATCATCAGGGGTAAAACGTCACTCGATGAATTCGACTGTAACCCTTACATTCTTAAGGAGAGTCAGGCGTTGGCATACATCCAGCCTAGAAATTGCGTATGTGCTACTGTTGGTAAATTTCACGAATCACGGAATTGTGTGACAAGAAATTTCATGCGCTTTAGCCACAGCTGAAAGCATATTAATAATACTGTAAGCCTATAATATATTTTTCGGTTAGTTTTAATTAACTTTTTGTATTTAATTTTACACGAAAACGTTTTTTAAAAAATGCAATAAATTTACTGGTTTCCTTGCATTTAATTGTATAAATGCGTAACCTTTCTGTTTTTTTTNTTTTTTAAAAAATGCAATAAATTTACTGGTTTCCTTGCATTTAATTGTATAAATGCGTAACCTTTCTGTTTTTTTGCTCCGAAATAAGCATAGAGGTCATAACTGCTTGTTTGCAAATTTTTCAGCTCCCAGTCGATTCCAAAACGTTTTCCAGAATTGCGGATTAAATTGTAATTTATATAAATATCACGAGCATACGGATTCATGATCTGCCAGGGATTTGAACCCGCTAACTTGTTATTAAAAAGAATTAAAACGACCACGGACACGGAGAAGGAGTAATCAAGTGAGAGCTCCGATGTGTGGTGTTCAAGCATTTGCTGCTTACTCTGTTATCTTCAGCGCTGCTCCGATGTGTGGTGTTCAAGCATTTGCTGCTTACTCTGTTATCTTCAGCGCTGCTCCGATGTGTGGTGTTCAAGCATTTGCTGCTTACTCTGTTATCTTCAGCGCTGCTCCGATGTGTGGTGTTCAAGCATTTGCTGCTTACTCTGTTATCTTCAGCGCTGCTCCGATGTGTGGTGTTCAAGCATTTGCTGCTTACTCTGTTATCTTCAGCGCTGCTCCGATGTGTGGTGTTCAAGCATTTGCTGCTTACTCTGTTATCTTCAGCGCTGCTCCGATGTGTGGTGTTCAAGCATTTGCTGCTTACTCTGTTATCTTCAGCGCTGCTCCGATGTGTGGTGTTCAAGCATTTGCTGCTTACTCTGTTATCTTCAGCGCTGCTCCGATGTGTGGTGTTCAAGCATTTGCTGCTTACTCTGTTATCTTCAGCGCTGCTCCGATGTGTGGTGTTCAAGCATTTGCTGCTTACTCTGTTATCTTCAGCGCTGCTTGATGACTGGCAATGAATAGCTCCCAGCAATACAACACCTTAACTTGCGCTGAAGGAGCGACAAAATAAGCAAAAAAAAAAAGAGAGAGAGAGATTGAGAATGGGGGTGGGAAAACTATGGTGTTTGTCTTTCTAGAATATTTTTCAACCATGCTGTTCAGGCAAATAGTGAACAGTTAAATGCGAAGCCGGGTGCATTCTAACCGACTTGCGGAAACGAAAGAGGAGGGTGTCATTTGCTGACTGCAAACTTGCTATGTGATCAGTTTGAGTTCCACCCCAATCATCCGTGCAGTAAAGCCTGGATTTGTGTTGCCCTAATATACAAGCATTGTGCAGGAAACGTTAACAAGCTATTGTAAGTTGATTAGCCATACGTACGTTGTAAAGCTAACCTGTTCGCAAGATAATGATAAAGCAGCCACCAACGGGAATGGGCCATCGATACATCAATTACCTTGCCAATTAATTTAAATTGGGAGATAAATAAATTATCAACAGACTTAACGTTTTTTCTTAGGTATATCACTGAGACGAAATAGACGAGAGGATTTTCCATTGTATATTTCGAAAGATTTAGAGTTTATTTGTAAATTTCCTTGAATTTCTGAACGTGTATTTCGTCGTTTGCTGTTTCTGACAAGGATAAATGGGTGATCGCGGCGTAGATAATGGCAAATTGTTTCCACTGCCGCATGCAAAATTGCTCTTCTGGAATTAAATTTTACGGAGACATGTGATTTGTTTCTACCACAATATTTTCCTCTCGCTTCCTAAAAAAATTTTTTTAACGAATTAAAATGACGTGATATTGATTTTTCTTTTTTCTGTAAGCTATATTTTCACAACTTAAGCGCAAAATCGAGTAGAAGCAATAAAATCGATTAAGAATGCTCCATTTTATAAATTAAACGAGTTCTTTTAATGTTTTCCTGGCAATTTTAAGAAGCGAATATAGAAAAAAACATAAATGGTTCTACATTTTGTGGGCCAACAAAGATACAAATTTAAGTATTGCTGCAATTGTAAACTGATAATCGCAGTAAACTGATGAAATATAATTAATGGTAGCCGTTGATTAATTTTATAAATATTAAATGAGTCAATCTGCAAATTTTTTTGTACAGAGACTTCGACGCATAAGATAGATTTAAAATCCATGTCAATTTTTCCGTGTTTTAAAATTTCAATTGTTATATTTTGGTTATTGGCTTTATTGCATTGATAAATAGTACATAGAGTATTTTAAATTAACAAAGGAATTATTTAATAAAAAGCGTTTTTATAAACAAGTTATAACCAATATTTCAATTTGAGAGATACAATTGTGTGGTTGGCACAACGAAAATTATAGCGCGTTCTGGCTTACAAAGAGCCCAGTAAACTTTTGCACGACACATTTTGTCCTCGGGTGTAACAATAATGCGTAAATGGAAAAGGTAGCACGATACTTGACGTGATTATGCACATGGCGTACAACACAATTACTGCGAATGTCTGCCACGAGATTATGGAGATGACATGCGGGTAATCTATTATTTGGGACAAGGATCAAACCTTTTGTTCAACTTGTATTATGTATTAGTATGTGAGTGTTTTTTGTTTTCAAAAAGTTAAAATATGTAACACGAGGTGATGAGATATGCAGGTTCACAATGTGACGATATAAAATTATGCGGGGCGAAATTTTACATGAGTTACACTGTAAAATCGAAACTGTTCTAAATCGTCAAACTGTTGAAAAGACTCCACTTGAATCAGTAAAATTATACTGATCATTTCAGTTGCTGGTATTCATAGATTAAAGAGTGGTTTATACTGGATCCTGGTTAATTACACTGACCTGGTGGCAAAACCTCAGTTCGTCATACTGATTCGCTAGCTCATTAACTGAAGATTTAGTGAAATAATTTTACTGGTTGAAATCGCTGATTCAAATTAAATTTAGCGTGCAGAGCAGCAATTACGTTTATCCCTGCCTGTCGTTATAATTCAGTGCAACTGGAGATCTTTTAGATAGCTATTTTAAAGCTCCTTCTTATAGGAAGCTGTATTTCATTTTTGACTGATACTTAGTCTTACATCTTTATGGATCTAGACGGTTCTGTTGAGTGACCCACAGAGAGCGTCACTTCTGATAAACTAATCTGAACGGTTTGTTCGAATGAAAATGACTCCGCACGGGCAGCATAAGTCGTGGGTATAGTTGGACTTCGGACACAGGAAACCAGTGGAAATTCTTCCTTTCCGTCTCTGATGCTGTTGTTGCACTATATCTCGGAGAGCGAACCCCTGGGGACGAAATAAAGCCGCTAGTTAGGAAAGTCATTTTTATTTGTGACGGTCGGGGCGGGTTCGGGGAGATATAGTGGAAGGCCGGCATCCCCTTCCCGGAACCACACACCGCTCCATCTGCAGGTGACGTTCGACACCTTCAACAAAACCCCTCCACACCTTCAACAAAACCCCCTCCACACACGCACACCACGACACAGACGGTTCAGAAAGCTATAATTCGTCGTCCCCGGTGGAAACAAGACAGCCACAATAGGCGGAAAATTAAATGTAAATTGCTTTCCCTCGACCCGATACACCTGACTCCATACCTCTGACGGCCGTTGATCATCCCACTAACACCTCCGCGTCCTTTTCTGCTTTCATTTGAAGTTCCCGAACTATCTCCACGCAGCCAGGACCCCCGCTGGCAATACGGCGTGGGGAAGAGTTCTACGAATGCCACAAACAGGTTAAACAGTACTTCCTGCGAAGCAATGTACAATTAAATACGCTACAATTAGGAGATAGTGCTTGGCCCTACGAATATTTGTTGCGAAAAGCACAGTCTCTCGGAATCTTCACGAACCAAAGAACATTCAAAAATGTATTACAAGCTAAACACGTCACGCGTGATTTTACGTAAATTTCACGTACTCAATAAATTAAAAGCCAAAGTTTATCATAAACAAAATTTGCAGGAGAGGGTAGGTTTTTTTTCTTTAATTAATAATTTACTGGTTACAAATCGTTGATAATTTTTTTGGATTGCAGTAAAGTACATTGCAATTTCCTTTATCGTCAGGCTTACTCGGAACGTTGGTTTAACTTTCCTTGACTCCACTGAAATAAAGTACTCTTCATTATAAATGAAACAAATTAATCATAACTCAAATTCCCTCAAAAAAGTTATGCACGAAAATAGCAAAATAGCCACGTACTGAAAACGACAGAAAATGGTCAAACTTATTTGCGGTCTGTAATGTCTATATGTGCAGAAGTTTCAGCCCTCAATTATTTTCTGGCATTCATCCTATCTGTCCTTTTCATTAGCCTTCACGGGTAGAATGCCAAAGTTTGGGACCCCCTTCCCCTCTCAATAAGCTAAATTTTTCAGTGGTGATATTACACCATAGTCTCAGAAATGGTCAACTTGTGCTGTATGAGTGTCTGAAAATTCAATAATTATATAATTTTCTCTCATTAAAATTTTTGTTTGAAGACAAAACTGCTTTGAAGTTTTCGACATCTGAAGCAATCTCTTTTTTTATTTTTACAGAAAATGCGATTTAGGTAGTCATTTTATTTGGGACCTCTTTTAGTTCTCGTCGTTTGTTAACCAACGCCCATTCCTTGTGATATTACACAGACCACAATCATAAAACATTCATTTTAAAAAGCGGTTTACACACTGAATTAAAAACAAAAAAAATTTAAATTTTGTGATTTATGATTTTAAAGGCTTTCTTAGAAATATAAACAGCAAAAAAGTGGCACATTCCATAAAGTATATATTATTTGAAACGTATTAATAAAAAATGTCAGGTTAAACGCTTTCCAGAGAATCTTTATTTAATGAGAGTAACACATCCAACTGCATCGCATCTTGGGTTTCTTCTACTTTCAAAGCTGCTATGCTACCATCTTAAGCATAAGTTTGTTCATTTGAGAGGTAAACTTGGACGTACGGTAAGTAAGTCATTTCACGTAAGTGATAACCGGCAGGTTCGGCTTCAAAGACGGAAAGGACGAGAGAGATGAGAAGCATGTAGCACCAGCCCATTTATGGCTAATAATTATATGCGAATCAAATTTGCAGCATGAAATAGTTCACTAAACAAAAAATGTATTTTCATTTCATCTCGAATTATAGTACAAAGACCCATTTCTTTGTGGTTTGGTGAGTTAAGACGGCTAGGAGCTGACTTGGCTTCTACGGTCCACTGGAAAACCAATTTTTTAAACGGTTTTCCAACAGTGATTAGTGTCCGACAATTCGTAAATTCGTTAATTCTTTGGAAATTGAGATAAAAATAAGTATATTAGCCGTCTCCTCATAAGTCCAGCCCCTGAACGGTTTGAATAAATTGTGTATATATTTGGCAGTTAATGGAGCAATTTTGAAAGCCCTGCTTTGGATCTACTTTTCTGCCTGTTCTGTGTCCTTTCACAGCTGGAAAAATAATATTGCCATGAACACTGTAACTTTATTTAAAAGTTGGTCAAGTGAAGCTGTGAAAATCTCAGAAACATACTGTATACTGTACATGCATATTACTTAATTTTATAACTCATGCTCTTTTCTGCAAAACGTAAGCTCAATTAAATAAAGCAATTGTTCACAAATTTAAAATCCGCACTTACAAAATAATGCGTTCTTAAGACAGGGGACTATTTTTTTTTTCCTATTTTGCTGCCAACTTTACCGGGCGTATGCCAGTTAGTGTCTATTAGAATACAATCATGAACATGAGTGTTCAAACATTTTGTCTGGTAGAGAAAGAGTACAAATTTCTACTGTTAGGAAAACAAGTAAGATATTTAAGTCTGTGATCAAACAATAGGGGTATTAATTGTAGTTTAAATACATATCGGCAAATAAGAAAAAATTGCGCGTGCAGAAATATAAATAAATGTAGACTCTCACAGTGTGTATTTGAGGTTGGATAAAAATTATTATACATCATGGAAACAATACGCACTTTTCAGAAAACAAAATAACACAGTTGTATTTAATATATAGTATGCAGTTCTCTCTTGCGTATTACTGCACTCAACCTATCTGGCATTGAATGCACAAAATATTTTGTTATTTTCAGACTGAATTTTCCGCCATTCTTCCAAAGTAACTCTTTTACTATATGCGTGTTGGTTATTTCATATTTTCTCATTTTTGTATTAAACTCACTCCCAAGATGCTCTATTGTGTTAAGGACCAGAGTGGGCTTTTAAGTGTTTGCGGGTTGGGGGGAGGGAGGGTGTGGCATAGTAACCGAAGACGAATAATCTCTAGTGTGTGTTTGATATCGCTATCCTGCTGAAAGTAATGATCATTTCCAAGACCCAGTAAATCGATGCTTTCTTGCAAATTTATCTTAAGTATGTCCAAATATAGAAATATGTCCATGGTTCCCTCAATAAATTCCAGTTCCCCCACTCCTGAGGCTAACGCGCATTCCCAGACCACAACTTCACCTCCACGAACCAGCTATTAATTCAAGCCTTACTTTTTCTCATTACCTAGAAGCTCACAAAAAAATGACTTTCTCTAGTTTAAATTAAAAAATGCCGTCACACGAAACAATTCTTGTTCATTGGAATAATATCAACCTAAGGATTAGTAATCATTTTTTATATTTAATTTTTAACATCCTCGCTTTATACCAGGAGACCGATCACGGAATGGTTTGCGTACTAAACTTCCTTAAACGAGACGCATATCTATGGCGTGCCCGGGACTCAAACCCTGAACTTTGTGTCGTGAAAACAACCTTTGGCAACTTCGTCCACGAATATCACCTCAGGCTCCAACAACGAAGCAGGTGTAGGGACAAATCTGCAAGGCCGTCTGAGCGTTAAAGTGTTTAGAAATACTTTCTCATCATTTTCTAAACGCAGACTTTGCGATTGCCGTTAAAATAGTAATACGACAGTTGCTTTACGCTCCCGCACACGTTTACCGCAATCAAAGTTTCGTATTACGTTCACGTCCAATTTTTACTCGATCTGCTCTTGTATTCTGCAGAGGTCGCGTGCTTATAACGCAATCTTTTTGTACGTCGCTTCGACGCACCTTCCATTTTGAACGTAAGTTCGTCGCTCCTAAGGCTGGGTTTATGCACTGCGTTTCGGTGCGTACGTCGCAAAGTTACGTCTTGTTTTACTGCGTTTGTCATCCGTTGCCAGTGCGTTTGCAAACGGACGTCTTTCCGAACGTAGGTATGACATGTCAATTTATTCACACGTTTTTAAACGTACGTCGGTAGTATATTGGGGGAGGGGGGTGTAAATGGATTAGTTTACACTTGTTGTTGAATAGAGATAAATCATGGATCCTGAAGAAGACAGTGAAAAGTTATTTAATTACTTTTGTATGTATCAGGCGTCATTTAATGAGCTTTCGAGCAAGGTTAGATCTACTGTGAAAAAGGATCCCAGCTTTATTAGTGTATTAGCCTTTCTCCTGGAGGGAATGTTGGCAGTGACACACAGGTAAGGGTAATTTTACTCACAAAACCTTATAAATGCTTATAGCTATTATTTATAAGTCAAATACGAGTAGCTTTGGTTTAACTGAAAGTGTAGGTCAAATAATGTTTATTTATTTCTAACTAGGAAGAATTGTAAATTCTACGCTCTTAATTTTGAAAAAGTGGCCCTTGGTGTGTTACTAACATTGTTAGCCTAATTTACATGTTGTTTTCAATGACTTTTTCCACATTTCAAATCATATCAGATCCTTCTTTACAAACAAATACAGTCTTTGATGCAATTTCATCAACAAAGTATTTCCAAACATAATATCAATTATGAAAAAACCATTTTAAAATGTAGTTAAATTCTAAACAACGTTTTGATTGAAAAAGTATACTACGGTATAAATTCGCGTAATATCTAGAAGTGATAAGAATTAACAAGTGTATATAATTTGCATATTGTCATTAGTTGTAATGCTGATACAATAATTTTCAATAATTTTATTGTAATATATTATTATTATTATCATGTATATTATGTTTGTTACAGTAATCATAAGGTGTACTATGGGTACAAATTGATCTTCATGCTTTAAAGTAATAACCATGATCTTAATTCAATTTTGACCATAAACCATTGCACTAGTGAGCTGTTAGACAAAAATAAATACAAACAAAAATAAAACTTCGGTATGCTAGTTCATATCAATTGTAATGAAATCATTGACGCAGTAGTAACATGTTAGAGCAACAACATGGCAAACATTTCACTTTAAAGAATTGCAAAACGTGTATGGTCACACAGAGAGTGGCAAATAGTACATATTAAAATAACACATACAGATGTAACCTCCAATGTATTAGACCACATAAAATGACCACCGTTAAACACATAAATCTAAAATCCAACGCGAAATAGTTAAAACACTATTTCATTGTCAGTTAATCATTGACAGTTCACGTGATGGGAACAGTTAATGGAGTGATAACAAGAAACTGGAATTATTGGAAGTATTAATCATCACTGTATCCTTTGGTGTGGATGGATAATAGCTTCATTGGTCAGTAGCAAGTGTGATGTTTTCATAAAACGTATTATTGAACGAAGTAACTGTTTCAGTGCGCACCGGGGACTTGTGTAGTTTTTGCTGATTGTAGCCTGGATGTGTGTGTAGGCGATTGTTGTAGATACGCTTGTTGATTACTGGCAGTAGCCTGGATGTGTGCTTGGGCCGGTTGTTGCTGATTTTCTGATCTCATAAATTTGGGTAGACTTGACATGTAACGCTGCATTGGGGGGTAAATTTGTTGGAAATCCAGATAGTTTTGATCAGGTCCAAGGCCAAGCATTGTTGGGTGGAAGTTGTGGAAATTCATGTGATCAGTGTTGGTTTGGATGGTGGGTGCTGGCAAGACTCCGTACTGTGGTTGTGTTGTGATTGTGTGGTATATTTCAACATCAGTTGCAATAAGTCACTGCGAAATTTTAATTTATCAACATCATCGAAATTTTTTATAGTTGGCATTAATGATAAGAATAAATTAAAATCATCATATCTATGCTGTAAAACGATATATTGTGTTTGTTTTGACATCACATCAATATAATTTTATAACTTATCTTCCAATTTCTTATTTTTATTCTAAATAGTGTACTAGTAGATGTTGCATTGGATACATTCATATCCTTTTGGAAATCTTGGGAAGCTCCAAGATCGCCATCAGGAGTACTTGCTTCCACTGCCAAGTTGTTGGCCAAGGAATCTTCTGTCTCGTTGTGGTTTGAGGTTGTGGTTATAAGATCCAACTGTCGTGCATACACGTATTATTTTATATTTTTGGCTACCTCCGCAGACATTTCTTCCGTATGGCTCTGTGATTTCTCACCAAAGTGTCCCTGATGCTTTTCCATTTGAGCTGCAGGTCTTTACCTGAAACCAAACACCAAGCATGTGATTATTTCATTTATTAAAATCTCTGTTATGAAATACGCTTTTATTGCTTCCTTATTTTTGTATAGGATATGCTTATATACAACGAATATGTTTGTTTCAGATTGTTTGCATCAGGATGTACATAAGCTGACCAACACTATACGTTTTGGTTTGGTGTAACAACAGCAAGCGTGATTGTAAAACAAATGTGCATTGCTATATGGGTAGCACTACACAAAGAAACGTTTGTACCACTGAATGATGTAAATACTTGGAGAGACATTGCGACTGACTCTATGACAAATTGTAATTTTCCTCATTTCCCAGGTGCAATTGACGGCAAGCAGGGCTAGAATTATGAATCCACCACGCTCTGGTTCAATGTTCTATAATTATAAGAATTAAGTTTCTATTGTTTTGATGGCAGAAGCAGATAACAAGTACAAGTTAGCTTACGTTGACGTTGGGGCATATTGTAGAGATTCTGATCCAACTGTGTTCAGTCATACAAGCATCGGGAAGAAATTGGAAGAAGGTTCTTTGAACACAACCTCCTTACTATATGTATTCATTGCTGACGAAGCCTTCGGGCTGACAATATACTTGATACTTGATGCGCCCTAACAATGGTAAGAACCTAAATGTTCGTTCAAGAGTCTACAACTATCACCATTGCAGGGTGCGTTAAGTGTGCTTTCGGTATACTCAGTAGCAAATGTCGCATTTTTCTCAAGGCGATGGCTTGTGAACGTATGTAGTCAACGTATGTTGTGCCTTACACAACTTTTTGAGAGATAGAGATGGTGTACGATTTGAAGAAACTCTTGAAATAACAGGGCTGTAAGACAGTGACATCATCGCACCAGTAGTGATAGGGAAACCAGAAACGTACATGTACAGAGACAATTTTGCTGATTACTTTTTAAGTCGTATGGGCTCTGTACCATGGCATATGAACTTCATTTGAACAGTTTCAAGGAAACTGCTTTTATGAGCATATAATAGAAGATAAACCTTGATTGAGACAACATTTACTTCAAAATTGTCAACATTTATTGTCCGTTGTAAACGTTGTAACATTTCCACAATCGCTAATTGCATGATAATTTCATGATTAAGTATTTCGTTTAAGCCAATGAATTGTTACACCTGATATGAGACGTGTGTATGTAACTGACATTTTGTATGTGGTTTATGTTAATTACGCCTGAGAGTGAAGTAATTATTATGTGTAATATGATTTTCTCATGTCAGAATACTTGATTTTCAATTGATACTTGTTATTTAAAGCCATTTTAATTATTGATGCAATTTTTGTTGAGATAATTATTAATTACTTTGACTGATCTTTAATTATATGTTCTATGGCAGCAATATGGGAAGTCTGTACCCCATGGACTCTTAAGTTTACCGGTATTGATTCCCATAACTATAGCAATGAATTGTAATTTGTGCTGGGCATGGCTTAATTACAGATATAGTATTATTTCCTTTCTAATATGATTACAACTCCCTGGCCTAGACTAATCTCTGCAACCACAAATCTCACACTGTTACTCTGTGTGTCCAGTCTTGCACACAGGGTTGGCGCCCATTTTACCCCTGCCGAACCATCTCGTTAACCATACACATTAATATCATATCCTCCCATTTTACACAAATATTTTCCTCACAAAAAATACATATGTACCACTAGTTTACTATACATACTTTGGTGCCAACAGTGGGGCTTTACTCCTCCATTTTAAAAGATAAATTGACACTTGGTGCAATTTAATGTGTACTTATTTCAATTACTTAAACATTAAAAGGGTAGTCTGACCTCCGTTTGATGTTTCGATAACTAGGTGTCGAATTTATAAGAACATTTTTGAAGTATCCTGTGTCATAAGTATTACCGTTTTATAATCGTTTAACTATATATATTATTTACATGCGAAAACGACCATATTTATCGCTTAATTATGTCCTAGAATGCTGGTAAAGGGTTTGGGTGGGTTAAAATTTTTTGGGGTTCCATTGGTGGGGTTTTACAAACTAAAGTACATAATACCCTACATTCCTTATGCCCAACAGGCCCGAAACTAGAAAGTACAACATAGCAGTAACATGCATNAAAGTACATAATACCCTACATTCCTTATGCCCAACAGGCCCGAAACTAGAAAGTACAACATAGCAGTAACATGCAGTATGCAAACGGGTAAAGTACAAGTCATTCTAGTATTACTGTTACTAGCTATACATATTGTAGGGTTCTAGTTAATCCAACAATCCTAAAATAGCCAAAGCTAATACCATAAAAGTTACTGTGTTTCTAGTAAGTTCTAATGCATACAAAAGTACTCTTTATTTTTTACTAGTTGTACTCACTGATTTTGTTTTTTTGCAACGTCCGACTTCTCGTCAAAATCAGCATGGGATATCCTGCATATTGCAGTCCATTGTTCCTTTTTCTTGTTTATATTCTTGTATTCTTCGTCACTTGTATCCCGCAACACTTTACGATTTCAACGCAATCAATTAACAGTTCAACTTCCACAGAAAATTCATATATCGCAGCACTTGCACTGCTCTCCGCCGTAATACATGACCGGAAAGCACAACAGTGACAACGCGGTGTGAAGATACGCTACCAGTGGAGTGGAGTGGAGTACGACCGTGTCGGCGTGTGGGCTGGCGAGGGAGAAGGGTAAACAGTGAGGACACCCCCCCCCCCTCAGAACTCATTCCCAAGAAGGACCAACCGAAAGACGTACGTCTCGTGCCGGATCGAAAACGTGCGTTCGCATAAACGGTCTAACTCAACTCAATGAATTTAGAAAGAACGCACGTATATTTCGGGACGTCTGTTTGAATACTTGACGGATGGCTCTGGCAAACGCACGTTCGAATCGAACATACGTCGATGCATAAAATGGCTCGATTTAACCAATGTACTTAGGAACGTACGTTTTCCGACGTACGCACAAAAACGCAGTGCATAAACCCAGCCTAATAGACGTGTGACAATAACACTTTTTTAATGGGTACCCCAGCAGCCTCCACCTCCTCCACCACTCCTTTATTTCTCCACCATTCGTGTCAGCCATGCGATCGGCTGTTTACTGGCACGTGACGAGCCTTCGCTTTGAGAAAAGAATTAGGGGAGCGCGGAGGGGCGAAGAATTTTGGCGCCGGTTCGCAGCTTTATCTTTCCTGTTGACACTTCGCGAAGAAATAAAACGTCACCGAACGGCGTGGGGTTGGGGGGAAATAGGAGGAAATAGGCGTTGGGAGCTACGAACGGAGAAGGTTGCGGGGTGGGAGCAAGAGAAAACTAAGAGTAATTCGATTGCTTTTGCCACACGAACGGGTCCTTTGTCAGACATTTTCCTCCGGCCTCTTTAAGCTATACTCGCATCCCGCAACAGAACTTGGGTGCAACTGAGGTTTTCTGCAAACGCATTGATATAAAATCAAGCAAAGTTAAGTAAGATTTTTAAAAAAATTATTAACAAGTGCAAGTATTTGTATCGCTTACATGACGGTTTCACCTGGGTTAAATAATTTTAGCGCTTGTGGTTTACAAAACATATTCTTCAGAGCTAATTAATAAGAATTTAAAACATTTTAAATTACGAATTAAATTAAATTATTCAAGTTATGTGTAGGATTTTTATAATCGTTCTATCAAGAAGTTTAAGTATTAGCTTGCTCACGTGACATTTATCCGCGGTCAGAAAAATTGTTTGACGTGCGCTATTGACAAATCCACGAACTTACTTCATCGTCCGCCAACTACGAAAAGGCGGGTACGCAAACATGTAAAAAATTATTTTTAAAAAAAACCTGTTCGCAGGTTTTTATGCAATTTACTGTTCTCGTGTACAGTTCTATGCAACCTGTAAGGCCACTCTCGTAATTCGTACAATAAAAATAAATTATTTCGCTGGGGGAAATGGCGGCGTTAACATCTAAGCTTCCATCCAAAATTAGAAAAGCAGAAAGTTTAAATCTAAATTTTAAAAAGTTAGCAATTTACATTCTAGTTTATATTGAAATTATAGAAATAGTGTAGAAGAATGCGTCGTACTATGGTTACAAAAATATCAAAAACACAACTCAGCAAAATTACTTGTTACATTATTCATAAATAGATGAAGTCAAATATAGGGAACAGAAATTTAAAAAAAAAAAAAAAACCCTAATATATGTGTTGTGGTCATAATAAAAATATAATTTCCACGTATTACTACTGCGTTCACTGACATCCAGCCACCACGTTAAGTACTCAGCGTGTTGTGTTCTATTCAAGCCTGCCTCTCATTCGCTAAGTTACTGCGTTCGACACCTGTTCGCCGCACGGCGGTTTATCATTCCCGAATATTTCCCATTTCTATTCCGAGCGAAGGTTGGTGCTGTTCAATCGTCTGACCCTTTCCCAATCTTCCGCCCATTATGTCAACACCGTGATTTTCCTCACCGCGTGAAAGGGACCGCGGTGGCTAAGCGGTTAGCTTGCTCGCCTCCCACCAATGCGAACTGGGCTCAATCCCCGGCAGGTCACTCCCGGATTTTCGCAGGTGGGAGTCGTGCCGGACGATGTCCCTGGTAGGCAGGTCTTCTCGGAGATCTCCCGTTTCCTTCGCCCTTGCATTTCGGCGCTGCTCCATTCTCGCCTCGTTTCACTCTCGTCGGCTCTCAAGACCTCGTTAAGAGCCACCCAAATCCCTCAACACAACTCAAAAGGTTGTATTGACACGTTCCTTCGGAATCGTAAGCCAAAAGAGTTCTTGGACAACGCCACTCGAGACGAGGTTCCTAAATGACTGTCGGTATTCAGGTGTGCTCAGAAAGGCACATTAGGAATGGAATGACTCCCAATTTTTAAACTCTGAGCTGAGGAAAAAGTGATCCCGTGACTTGTCCTAGGGTTTTTTTATATCCGTGCGACTTGAAACCAAAATTTCAAAATGCTAAAAAGACGACACGAGTATGGTTTTCATTCTCCCGGTAGTTAGCATCATCAAGATTTTGTGGAATGGGATCAGGAAAGTAATTTCAAAGTACACCCCCTTTTCAAGTACCGTTGTTGTTAAAACCCACAAGGGGGTTAAGTTCCGTGACGTTCCAAGAGCCGAGGGGTCGTTATATATGCATTGGTTATACATTTATGCATTGAGTCGTTGGGGGAAGAAGGGGGGAAGGAGATAACCCCCGTTCTTGTTGCCCCGTCAAGCCTCCCTCCACCCCTCTGTGCCCCACCACTAAATTCCTTCGACTGGTAGCGCTCTGGAAGGCCTAAAATATATAATATATTCATACATTTACGAACCCGTAAATAATGGCCGCAGCGGAGGCTGTGTGAAGGCCCGCGCGTTTGAAAATGCGTGTAATATGCTAATTGACGCCCGGCGGTCAAGACACCTGACTGAGCTGCCTAACGCCCCGGGTTCGATTCCCGGTGGCTTCCTGCGCGTCCGAGTTCCCTAGGGCGAGTTTCCGTTTTCGAATCGAGGTATAGTACATTATGTAAATTTTGTGCCATTTTAGCATTTAAGTTACCCAATATTAGCATCTTTTTTTAAAGCGTGTGTAATAGTAACCTAATAATAATAATAATAATAATGTGTTTCCTGGCTGCGTCGGTAAATTTTCAGATACGGGAAATTTTTCCTTCGTAGGTCCAAATATCGTCTCTCTACACCTTCATACTGCAGAATCGAATGAACAATATTATTTTTTTTCAGTAACATGCTGCAGAAATGGAAGAATATAGTACAAAACATGCATATTAAAAAGAAAAGAAAGAAGCTTCGCTGTTTTCGACAGGTATATAAGACAAGAAAATCAGCAACAGTAATTTAATCAGTAACCACAAAGAAACATTTAAAAAAAACTACCAGATAAAGTAAGCAACGGACTCACAACGACGGTTAAATACATGTACACAATGTGTCTGGGGTGATATCAATTGCGATGTTGTGTACTGATTTTAAATATCGGGGCGATAGTCTTTATTCAATCAGGATACACACAAAAATATGTCAAAACCTGGGAGCAAACACAAGTTTGTGACTACTTAAATGCGCTGGATACCTAAACATATAAATGTTTTCCAATTATAGTTTTCGTTTTCATAGTTTATTCATAGTCTTCTGCTGGAGTCGTAGTTACCTATAACCTGCAGTGTAATTTTTTTCCTTTAAAGTTATGAAGAACTATAGCCAAAAAAACGCAACATTTTACTCTATTCACTTTTAAAATATGAAACAAAATATCCTTTAATGTTCACATCATGTATATATTCACGTAGCAAGAAATATACATTTACATTCAATTGCAGTACAAATGATTTCATTTTGGCAGGTGAGTTTGCTGTTATCGCTTGTAGTTGACGAAAAAAATGGTGACATTATAATTAATTTGTGAAAGAAACTATGCTTAGGACAAAAATGTTGTTCCCCCACAAATTATAATAAATGACATTTCTACAAGTTAAATAGTGTTTCCTATAAATGTGTAAAAAAAATTGTCTGTGATCCAGTGTCTGTAAATTAAAAAGTTACTTTCCTGGACGAGAATTTCATCTGCACCGAACAGGTAACAATGGTTGTGAACAATGAACGTGAAGCAGCCAACTGCATTATATTCCGAAGTTGAACATTTAACACGTAATTTAAATTACGTTAATAGTGTTTTTGTATTTTCTTGATAAAAAGTTTTTAATTGCTTGTTTTCATGTTATTCGTTGCGAAATATCAATGTGCATAATTTCACACTTTCTACATAATTTTTAAGCGAAATCAATATAAAAAAATTGTAATAGATACTACTGCGCCATTTGTTGAGCAAACACCTGAAAAACATCTTTTGAAAAATGCTGAGTTGCTAATCACGTGAAAAATTCGTATTTTTTGCTGAAAAAGAGTGGTAACCAACGTAAAAACCACAAAACATTTTTTTATTAACATATTTACCAAGATGTTAATTTGTCAGGAAACACATCACCCTTAGTTAGATTAGTAGCGCAGGTGAGTTGTTCGACGACTGATGCGTTTATGACCAAAGATCCCTTAATTTGAGTTCCTATGAATTATTTTATTTCATTTTTGATTGCATGCAAGTTGTCGTCAATAGATAAACACTTATGATAGGAAACTTTGATGTTTAAAATGTACATAAATTAAATGAGTCCATACTAGCGAAAAACAGACCTAATCTCCATAAACAGACAAAACGAACCTTCCCCGTTGGCCGCGGACGTTGCAGAGAAAAAACAAAGTATTCGTCGCTGCTACAATAAGAAAATGATAGTGGATGCAATTGAGGGCATTTTCATCACAGACAGCAACACTTCAAATGTACAGTCATGGAGATGAGTTTTCATACAATACCCCTTTTTAAATTGTAAATTTTATATGCAAAAGAGGAGCCACGGTAGTGTAGTGGTCAGACCACTCGCCTCCCATCTAGGCGTACCGGGTTCGATTCCTGGCGAGGTTGCTCCCGGATTTTCGCAAGTGGGAATCGTGCCCGGATGATGCCGCTGGTCGCCGCGTTTTCTTGGGGATCTCCCCCCCCCCTCCTCCTCGTCGGCTCTCAAGACCTCGATGTTAAGAGCCGTCCAAATCTCTTCGCTCACTCACTCACTCACTCATTCTTCCCAGTTTCTTTTACGCCGCTCTCTAGTCTGTTCCTCGGGTAGAACAGCAACTCCGCGAAGAACCAAAACCGNTCGCTTGTGTTCTCAGTCCTTGCCGAGCACGTGTTTCCACGCCGATATTATGCAGCCATTACGTCATCGTCTGCTACGGCGCATTGGTGCTAATTATGAAAACAAGTTAGTGTATTCGTACGTGCCTGTTGTTTGAGCTGTTGCCGTTCGCAAATACAATTTTTGCAAGAAAGATTGGCAAACAAAGTTTTGGACATGCCAAAAACTAAACGATCATCGGTGAGTGGTTCGACTTACAACGCAAATTCACAAATAATAATCTGCAATAAATATGGGAATCTAAATGTGCTCCCTTGTAATCTGAAGACTAAACTACATAAAATTTAATTAACACTAAGAAGAATATTTTTACAGAATGATACCTAAGTAGGTTGAGAAGAAATATTGTAATACGCAGATACATTGTAACACATAGCTCATTAAATGTAAACTATGTTATTAAAATCATATTTTCCGTTCAAATTCGTTGAGATATATGATGGTTTAGGATGCGCCTGCAATATTCCAGGTCTAAACAAAGTTTCAACAAGGACATTGGTCATTCAGACTAAACACTTTCTGTAATTGTTGCAAAGAATTCTTTGTAAACGTGTTGTAGTGTCTCTCAGACACTGCGCGAGAGATGTGTAGGGTTGTAGTTAGTCCCGCGTAGAGAGACACCGTGTAAGACATATGTATAGAACTTAAGTGTGTGATAGAACACTCGCAAATAACACAACAAAAATTCAAATGCAAAACAACCAGAAATATCACTAGGAAAATTATCTAATGCTACTGTATATAATTACTCAGCAGGGACGTGGCGAGAAAAATGTAGAATTTCATTAGCTTTATTGTAAATCAGATTTATTGTGACAGGAATAACGCAATCAATTTACAGACTAGGTTTTATGTGTGGTCTCAGCAACACTAGCCTCTCTCGTGCCTGGTGTGTTTCATTTTACTTTAGACTTGGTGTTGAAAATTTCTAACATCCAGAAAAATTAATTAATTGATTTGATTATTTGCTCCAAAAACTCAGTGTTTTGAGAGTAAAATTCTAAGTTGCAAGTTTCCCGTGGTTAAAATAATTTGGAATCAGTGTAACTTGAGAAAAAAAATTTCCTATCTGCTTCTTAATAAAATAGTTCTTGAACTTAGCTGATTATAATTTAAAAACGAAGAATTCTTACAGTTCTAGTTATTCCTGATGATCTCGTCTGCAGTCGCATCCCCTGGATGAGGCAGAAGCTCTCATAGCGGGCTTCCCTATTCAGGCTGTCGGGTCTGCAGTGCCAATGCAATCCTAGCAAATATTAGCAAAAATGGAAGTTCGAACTAATCACCCTGAAAATATACGCGGGCGGCAACCGATACAGGCCTGCTTCTTCCCAAGACTTACCTCCCGTCTTCGTCTCCTTCGAGACGGCCTGTTTTCAGGTTCGAACTCGTGTCCTTGCAATATAAACTAAATTAAAATCCTACGTGCTAAACCCACGCGGGCTAACTTCTTGCCTTCGAAGACCAAGATGGTAAAAAATTACTTTTAAACACTTAATTAAATAACGACGTCTACCGCTGACCAATTACGAGAGAGCTAGAGGCAAGAATTACTCACCACGTCACTTAGTTCCCATGGTAACGGATCAACAACTGCTCATATACTAGGGCCTTCTAAACACATTACAAAAATAACAGACTGGAAATACATATAAATGTGTTTACTACCAAATAAAATAAAAATTTATATAAGCAGTGAAATAACATACAAATTAACATAATTAATGTGCCAATGAAAAATAATATCTGTGAAATCATATTCCGTCTTACAAATACATAAACACGTGAATAAATTAAAATCTGCATAAGGCCCAATTTTACGACATTAAAATGTTTATAATAAACATGAAGTCCACAGCACTTGCTTGTTCAAATTCAATATTAACTTTACAAATTACAGGCTAAGGTTTTTTTAATATGCAATAAAGTATTTGTAGTGTTACAGACATGTCTTTGACAACTAATTTCCAAAGAATTCCTTGCACAAATATTAAAAAAAAAAAAATGTTTTCAAAATGTATGCCATACGTTACCGAATTAAGCAGCGTGTAGTGGTTAAGAGCTTTGCAGCAGGATGGCAGTTAGGAGCACTCTCACACTCGCTGGCTGAGTTGTTTATAAAGGAAGAACAGCGTTGTAGAAGATGGTGTAAACAAGATGATATTGCAGAAGTGTACTTGTCTGTCGCGATACTAAATTTCCAGTGCTGAGTCACTGCAGATCATTCAGTTATCCCCTACCTCTTATATTTACTTTGATCACTATAAATGGCATTCTTTGTAAAAAAAATACGTGTTGAAATAAACTTTTTTAAAATCATCAGCACGTTGCCATTTTTAATGATGCAGATTACTGCTAAATCATCGTGTGTGTGTCTACGCACACATAAAAACTTAAGGTCAAAACTTTGTATCCTTAATTCGTTGGTTGCAATTTGTCTCCACAGAGTGGAAAGTATAGGAACCACCAGAAACTAATCATGTAAATAATTCTTCCATTTTTTTCAGTAAAACAATTTTATAGCAACCGTAATTTAAGTCAACAAACTTTCAAAAATCAAAAAATTGCAAATTTATAAATCTAAAGGTAATCTAATCAAAAATTATATTTTCGCAAAATAAATACATGCAATACGTAAAATGCTTGCAGCGTTTTATTTCACTGATTGCGAATCACCCAAAAGTTATTACTTTGGTTTGATTTAACTGTCCTAAAACACAAAAATGCTTTTAGAGCTCTGCAATCTGTTATGTATTGTACAAGTATACTAGTGTACTGGTGTTGCATTTTCTTTTTTTAAACTACGACAAATAAGATTATTTACCACATGAACGAGCTTCGATCTCAGACTCCTCCAAGTTTGCTGTTTTACGTTTCCAATTTTCAAGAGTCAAATAAACACGTAAGTTAATATCAACGGTAGCCCATCGTTGCATTTTCATTACGAAAATAAAGTTTAAAACATACGATGTATGGTCTTACGTCCGGCTTGCGGATTTTAATTTCGAGTCGAAGAACTAATTAATTTCACAAACTACAGGAAATATTTAAGATGGAATACTGAAGGTATGAATAACGTTTAACTGATCAGAGATCTCGCAACCTCGCAAAGCAATGTGGTCATTTTCAGTGGTCGTTACCCCAATGTTTTATTAAATTCCGCAAAGCAGAATTTTTAATTGCGGATTATTTATTAGCATGTCAAAATTAATGGAAATGGCCGCCGTGATTTGCTTCCCCTAATACATGCCATTTTCGTGGAACTTGCGCATGAATACATGAAAGGAAATACTAAATGCCTATATCTGGGAAAACCGTGCTATACCCGAAGCCATGGAGTTAAGAGACGCGCTGGTTATTAACGTTCCCACAAATAAAAACTTTTATTTTATGTGAACTTGAATGCCTTATAAACGATTGGGCTTAGGATACTAACATAGAAAAACCTGTTTAGTTAGTAAGTTTTGACATTGGTATTAATAATCCATGATTTGGAAATATACCGCTCCATAACAGTCGATCAAACGTCAGTTATTTACATAAAATGATTTGATCACTAAAACTATGGCAGGTTTTAGTGGCTGCAAATTTTCTTCCGATTAAATATTACCCAGAAACGTATTGCTAAATATTTTCCGCTACACTCTGTGATCTACCCCTCACCGCCTTTTTTTCTCTCTAAGAAAAGGACAAGTGGCTTAGCTTTAACTTGATACCATTAGTCTTGTGTCTGTTATGGTTTTACTCATTCGTGACAAGCCTGCATCCTCGGGTGTCGCCTCTGGTATACTGTAATTCATCTAGGAATGTAACATGAACCAAAATCTTACCGCATGAGGTCTGCAAACTTTGATAAACATATTTTCAAAGCCGTTTTGTCACCAACTCTGGGTTAAAATTCTGTAGTCGTGATTGTTTCTCGAACAACTTCTCCTTCTACAGTTAAAATTCTTGAATAATTGACACACTGAAAAAAAAAAATTTACAGGTTGCAGTTCTATGTTTAAAAACTATTGCGATTATGATAACGAAACTTACAATAAACAAGTTCAAGTCGTAAATGAGGAAGAAAATTTCTTAACTTTGATAGTATATACTTGCATAACAACTTTCAATATTATATAAATTACAATAAATTGTTACGGCTTTATGGAAACGGTTTATTCTAGAGATATGTTACATTAAAGCGAATAGTTTTTATAGTCACATTTGATTACGTTGAATCGGTACCTGAAA
The DNA here is from genome assembly GCA_002778355.1 of Clitarchus hookeri. Lineage (NCBI taxonomy): Eukaryota > Metazoa > Arthropoda > Insecta > Phasmatodea > Phasmatidae > Clitarchus > Clitarchus hookeri. Next base: position 106,620 of record NQII01004341.1, read on the forward strand.
TGCGTGCTCTTAAAATTTTATGCAAAACTTATAAATGGCAAACTGTTAGTATTTACATTCTTTCATTTTTGCGCATACAGTAACAAAAAGGAATACCTATACGAGTACTTTTATTTTCAGTAGTTTTTTATTTCAGTTCAATTCAATAGCCTTGTTTAAACACCCCTGTCATTTTTGAGTAGAATAATGACTATAAACACAAGTGTATCTCCAAGGGAACCGTTGGTGACCTACACTTCCCTGTATTTAGAGTAATTCATAAAACAAGTGATGCGTTCATTTCAGCGAACACACTTCCCTAGTCTGCCATAGTCTGCAAGCACCGCGAACTGTAACTGTTTCGAGTTCTCTCCCCCAGAGCCCTCCTGGAAACCGGACGTATTTACGCCCACGACAACATGCGTACACTGGAACCGGTTTCAAAAAGACAGAGACGCGGTTGAGCTCCACAGACATTACCACTGGACGTCATTCACCGGGACGGCTGAATTAAGTCTATTGCNTTTTTTTTTTTTTTAGATCTTCCCCGGCGTGCTCATTAAAGCGTCTTACCGCTAGATTCGCCGCCAACTTCAGTTGCAGCCTTTCGCTGTACTCCAAAACCGCGCGAACCCCCTTTCAATTGCTTCGTCGTCGTTACGTCGCGTTTCCACGCCATTTAAGGCTGATGGCACTGCACGAGACTTTTTTTTTTCTCTCCTTAACGACGGAGTTTCTGTCGTTGTTCCGCTGCAACAGTAGCAGTCAGAGCGCGCAAAGAGGTTATAACGTTTTATCGGCGACTGTATCCCAGCGCAGTGGGCCTGTCAGAAAGCACCCTCTCACTTCCACCCCCTTCCCCCTTTTCATTTCCTTCTCCAGCACGCCACTCCCTTAAACGACGTCATTTTGCGGCGGAACCTGTTCTAAATACCATCTGGAAGTATCAAAGGGTCGTCCTCGTTAAATGCATGGGCGACTTGAGTTAAATACACGCCAGCACGCCGGTGGGTGGTTCTGAGGAGGAGAAGGGGGAGGGGGGATTAAGGCACACAGGCCTGCCGCAAGGACATGGCAGGAAGGACCATGATTATCAAAGGGTCCCGCCGGCCTGGGTACTTGATGCATAAGGAGCTCCTCCCCCAACGGTAAATTGGAACCGACGTCGAGGGCGCTCTCCAAGCCCACTGGTCGATCGTCGTCAAAGTGACATCGAGGGGGTGGGGGGGCGGTGTTAAAACGAGGTGGCCGTCGAAGCGATGCGGTTCGACGCTACACTGCGCGTCTAATCACGAGCAGACGAACGCCTGTCGGCCAAAACGAACATCGGCCTGCGTGCTGCCCATCGTACTGAACCAAACGTGCACGACACCAACCTCCCGAGTTGTAACTTAATTCTGAACGTAAAATAAGACCACGCCTGGAGAAAAAGAAAAAGAAATCATGCCTGGTTGCTAGCATGCTTGGTTTGTGTTCCTCCACTACCATAACTTTTCTAACCATGCGAAGCAGGTAAACGACGCCATGCCTCGTGCACGCGTCATAATGCATTAGCTCAGCGAAGCTCAGTGACTGCACCTGAGCAAGGACGGCTTAACTTGCATTTTATCACTGAGGAATTGGATGCAATAGTACGTGACTAAATTTACGAGTGTCGCGCCCTCGATTGCACTAAATATTTCGGAGTCAAAGTTCTAACGTCTGTAATCTTTCGGCGCGTAACGACACAAATTAAATCCAGAAGTCCGATAATTTCATTTACTTGCAGAATGAACAATACTTGCTACTAGGATTCTCGTATTCTGCGAGAATTTTAGAGCCTAAATTTTGTCGAAAGCATAGAACTAGGAAGAAAGTATATAGAAGAGCGACAAAATTTCGGTTTCCACGTCTTCGACCTTGGGAGAACTAGGGTATGGTTTATAAAGTAACGCAACCCAATTTGTAAAACATTTGCAGCATGCGCTATCCAGCGTTGATCGAAACAATGTTGATGCCACTCTACTGGGACGATCTTCTAGCATTATCAATTCACCATGATGTGAATACAGAAATATATCGGTGCTAAGTTTTTGCTGGACGTATTTGCAGCTGAGCTACGTCTTGAAAATGTTCCACGAGTTAATGTTTCGAAGCCACGTATCTTTGCCACTAAATGCAAATAGAGGCAAACCCACACACCGTAGATTGGAATAAACGTGTCACTCGATGTTGAGTTGAAGACACGTCTACTGCTTGAAAAGACACACCAAATAATTTCACCGAGAGAATTATTCATTACTATTGTCAGTCGTGATCATCTTCTGACGTCAGGTTGTAGTCCATTGGTTAATCACTGGTTGCCCCTACCACTTGCGCCACTAGGGACTTTAACTCTGGTCATTATTAGCTTTGTGGAAAATGTAGTTTGTTGTATAGAACAGCACCAAAAACTTCGATGAATCTGCATCTCCCTGTCATTATCGCGGAAAAAAGCAGTAAGCAATACAAATCTCGTGCTCTCTTGGGCACTGTGCAGCCTGTTTCTTATTCATAGCTTCTACAGTAACCACCAGCTACAAGTCTCTGCTGCAATAGGCTCATTATTGACAGTATAGCCAGTGTGCTCATTATTTTCTGGCGTCTTATTGACTCAAGTAACTCATGCAGTACACTGCAGATTTAGTTACCCTTCTTAAACTATCCGTCGACTATTCGTATTCCACAGTCCTGCAATATACGACCAGTTTAATTTAATTTTTATTTTTAACGACGTGTGTGGCATTACTACCGTTGTACTATCTGAATCAATAATTATTATTTCTTACATGATTTTACTTATCAGTTAAACACTTTTAGCTATGGAGTAAATATTGAATACGCCAATCAAATACGCTCACTCTACAGGGGCTGCGAACATACTGTAGTGCATTGTATGTCAATACATCAGCTTAACAACCGCGATACTGTAGGTACCAGCTCTCCTTCGGTAAACATCATCTCATCGGGGCCTGGCCTTTGAGTTGAGTTATTCGGACGGCTCTGAAACAACGAGGTCATGAGGGTGAAATGAGGCGAGAATGGAGCAGCGCCGGAATGCAAGGGTGGAGGGAACTGGAGATCCCCGAGAAAAGCCGCCAACCAGCGGCGTCGTCCAGCACGATTCCTACTTGCGAAAATGCGGGAGTGACCCGGCCCGGGGATTGAACCCGGTTCGTCTTGGTGGGAGGAGATCAGTCTAATCGCTCAGCCGCCACCACTGCTCCCCTGACCTTTTATGTGCCCGTCGTAGGTTGAGGAGATCGCCGTTGACAAGGTAGCATAAGATGCTGTGTCCCTTCACAATCACCTGGAGGAACATAGCTTCTTTAGGTGTCACGGACTTGAACAAACGTCGATGCGTACAACTGACCCAGCCTACCAAAGGGACGTATACTTTCAGTGAATGCGAGAGCGGCGACCTCCAGCACTGCAGGATCGTACCAAGTAGCGCGCAGCTAAACTAAAATCGTCACACCAGTTGAGAAAAAGGTCGTCAAATAGTTATATTTGAAACGATAGGTGTTATTGCTGTGTTTTGTCTTATGGCTGTGTTTTGTTCAATTCTGTCTCTTAGTGAATGAAGAGATTTCGGGTGACTCGTAATATCTAGGTCTTGTGAGCCGATAAGGGTAAAGTGAGGTGAGTATGTAGCAGCACCGGAATGCAAGGCCATAGGAAACTGGAGATCCCCGAGTAAACCCGCCGATCTGTCTCTAAGTGTTTAATGTAATTCATACCTCTTATGATAATCACACATATGTACGCATATGTATGCACGTGGTTAAGTGTTAGAGAACGCAAAACCTTAACTTCACCACTAATAAAACGATTTGATAAAAATAATATTATAACAATAAACTTTTCCATTTGTATAACGAAGTCATTATATTTTATTAATTAGTGATTTTTTTTCATCCTAAAATTCATTGAATATTTGTCGGCATATTTTTACTATGCATCGTTTCGTATTCAATTTTTTAATTGAACCTTTGAAAAAACACCCCACGAAATGACATGTTCAGCTGTTTCCTAAATATGTAATGTATCACATGCGTTTTATGCGTGTGTTAACATAAAAGTACTTATTTTTGGTTAAATTGAACATTTACTTATATTTTATTCATAAATTATATTTAATTTATAATTAGTACGAATAAAAACACGGAGATTATGCGTAAAATGATTACACCAGATGCGCACGTATACGGCGCGTTGTCCCTCTGGTGTAATTTTCTTAGCTTTGTTTGCATGAGGCGGAGGAATATACTGGTAGTATAACTTAAGCAGGGCTTCAGAAAAGTTGGAAGTAACAATGAATTGACTATAATCAAATTTCTTTTAATTTTTGTACTTCAAGATAATTACGTTTCATGTTACATATATTAAACGGCGGTGAGAAAACTAATGAGCTAAAGTAATAAAGTATTACTGTGCCATATTATTTAAAGGGAATTCCCTATAGTATGTGAAATGGTACTAAGTTCGTTGCATTATGGTGCCCTCTGGCGTATGACGCAGTTTACGTTCTCGCCTACAGCATGCTCAAAAGTCCTCGATACCACTGCCAACCCCAACAATTTACAGCTGGCCCATAATTATCTATACAATGACTAACATTACCTAATCCGCAGCAAAAAATGAAATAACTTACGTGTAGGGATATGACCACTTACAAGGGGTTAACACATTCAAAATATTGTGTGTCAGAGCTTTCACCATATATTGTAAATCTTTTCCCTTTACAGGAATTACAAATATCCAATAAAACATTTATGAATGTATAAAAAATATAATTACCTCTTTTAAAATTAACACTAAAATTTACGTTTGTAGCAAGTGGTGATGGCTGAAACCCATTATTTAAATACGAATCTATAAACGGTCACCCATTCATGTTCTAGCATTTGCCAAAACTTATTTCATTGAACGACCTTTTTAATCAAGTTATTACTTTGTACTCTTGCTTAATCATTTTGAATCATCAGTCACGTAATAGTACTCTTTCTTTCTCTCTTTCTCTCTCGCTCTCTATTCCCCTTTCGCGCTCTATTTCTCTCTCGCTATCTATTTCTCTCTCGCTATCTATTTCTCTCTAGCTCTCTATTTCTCTCTCGGTCTCTATTTCTCATTTTCTTTCTCTTTTTCTCTTCCTTTCTCTCTATTTCTCTTTACCTCTCTTTCTCTTTTCATATTTCTCTTTATCTCCCTTTCCCTCTTTCTCTCTTTCCCTTCCTCTGATTCTCTTTCTCTCTTATATGTATATGTATATATATATATGTGTGTGTGTGTGTGTGTTTGTGTGTGTGTGTGGAAAAAATATGTGTTATTCATGGTAAAGTGAGCACCTTTTACACCCCTCCCAGTAGATATTAACCGCTAAAAAATATATTTTGTTGCAGCCTCAGACGTTAACGTTTGTCAGTGGTGAAATTTATACATTGTGTTTATTAGTAATATGGCAAAGTCTTAATTAAAATGTGACGGTAAGATAAAAATTGCCCGAAAGGATGTTGGCCGTGGGCGCAATCCGTAGGCATTATAACTCTTTAAAAAAAAAATGTACGTCAGGTTGAGTGCAGACATATGCGGGCCGGTCTTCAGCGTTTAATCTGAGAGCGTTCTACCTGGTCGCCTCCGTTGTTGGCGGCGTTCGCCGTAGCGAACAACCCATCTGCTATGTCGATGTCCAACTTGACGAAGGTTGTCACAAGGTAGAGTGCCAGCGACTTCATATTTTACGTAGCCCAAACTTGAAATAAACCGTGATGTGAGGCAAGATAGGCGGACGACACATTTATGCATACAGTTCAAATGTGGCCGTTCTACACCTTTGTAAGGGTGTTTTTTAGCGAATTTTTTTCCCCTCTTATATCTCAATTAATGGCACGAATACTTCAGAAATTTCAAGCAAAAAAGAAGAAAAACTATTATGATTAAAACTTTGTAATCAAAATAGGCCTATTCCCTTAAAAGAACCTAAGCTTGTGGGTGTCGTGCCTTTATATTACACTTATCTAATACGTGATTCTACGTAAATCTGCTTGCATATAAGTCTCAGAAGAACACCATCAAATTATATGTATTTTCTTATTGTTTATTCCCGTATTGTTCACGACTGTAGGCTTCTTCCGTTTTTTGTTAATACTAGATAGCATCATTAAGCATCCAGTTTAGGATAAATCATTGGATCGTATAAATTTCAGAGAAATATTTTCTTTCTCGATACTCAAATAATTTTAGGAGTTCTTGTGGTTTTAGCCTACTTTCCGAAGGAGCACTTTCTTGTGTGCGCGCGTGTATGTGCCTGTGAGCCTGTGCGTGTGTATACCCGCACAATATTGCGCTAATGCCTGAGGTGCCGTGTGGCAGCGCTTATACTTACCGTGCGCTGCCGCGGAGTTTTGTTAGTAGTAGTTAAAGGTTGTTCGGGAGCAGTTGTATAAAATTTTCTGTGAACTTAATTAGTTTTCACAGCGCCATGAGGCGGGCACGTTGTCATAAGAAGATATATTTTCCAAGACCACACCAAACTCGGTACTTAGTAAGGACATCTTACTTTCATAGTTTTCAACCACGCTGGGCACTTACTTTCGAAATGGCGGCCATTTTAATATTTAGGATGATATGTCATATCTCGGAAACCATTCAACTGATTTCAACCAAATTTTGTATGTTGACAGCGCATTGTGTAAGCATGGAATTTGAGAATGGATATTGTAGTTGGTCGGCTATTTCGAAAGATAGCACGACATTAATAAATAAAGCTTTTACATTGTATCTCGAAGAATAAAAGACCAATTCTCGTCAAAATTGCCATGTAAGTAATACTGTTATAGATCATGTAAATGTACGCTACTAAAGATGATAAAGCATTTATTCACAAAATGGCGGCCATACAAATGTTTTAAGTTTATTTGGTATAACGACCATACCGTTCAATAAACTTCGACCAAATTTCGTATGCCTATATTATCTCAAATATGCAATACATTCACCACTTGTTTCCGCCATTTTGTAAGATAGTGCCACATGAATTTATAAAATTGTTATATAATCTCGGGGAAAATTGACATTCCTGCCAAATTTGGCAAACAAGTAGTACTGCAGCAAGTAATGTATACAGGTATGTTTTAAATAGGTCATAAAAAAGCAACAGTTTTCTACCAAATGTAGCATACAACTAGAACTATGACAATCCATGTAGACTAATATGTTGCAAGAGGGTCAGGCACTTATTTTGAAAATGGAGGCCAGATAAACATTTTAGCTTAGTATGCTTTATTTACGATACTACGAAACAAATTTTAACTTAACTTTGTGTGCTGGCAGTATATATTATAACAATCAAACTATACTATACAGAACCTCATTTCTCCGCCATTTTGTAAGATAGCCCCACATGAAAACAAAAAGTTTTTATGTCATATCTCTGAAAAAAAAACACATTCCTACCTTATTTTTGGGAAGCATTCGTGCTGTGGCAAACCATACTAATTTATGTTTTGAATGTGCAAGGCCTTATCTTCTGAATGGCGGCTATAAAAATGTTAGCTTGATGTGCTATATCTACGAAAATATTTAACAGATTTTAACTTAACTTTGTATAGGCTACTGGCAATATCTGAAACAATCATAGAATGTGCTAATACATAATAAATTTGGTTCTCCTCTTATGAACATTAATTGAAAATAGAAATTGAGGTTTCATGCCATATCTCGAGGACCAAACCGATTCCCACCAAATCTTTCACACAAGTAGTGCTACAGTAGGGTATGTATACTAATTTGTTTTAGGTGAGGCAGGACTTTTTTTTAATGGTGTTAATATAGAAAATTTTGATTAATATATTATATCTGTCAAACAGTTCAACAAAATGCAATCAAATTTTGTACTCTAACGGTATTAATGAGAAGCATCAATTGTGCATACGAACTCTTTTGTCGGTCTTTTTTTTACAAACTAGTGCCATATGAGAAAATTGAAAACTTTGCCATCATTCCGGGACAATTCAACCAATTTTCACCAAATTATGCACACCGTTAGTGCTACAGAATACCGTGCAAATTTACATAATTTAAGTGGGGTCAGACACTGATTTTCAAAATGGTGGCCACATAAATATTTTGATTAGTTTGACGTATCTATTCAGCAATTTGACTAGATTCAGCAACATTTTATGATGACATTATCTATTAGAAGCTTCGTGTACAGATTTTTTTCTTTTTAGGCAATTTGGTAAGATAGCACAGATAATTGAATTAAGTTTTTATGTCATATCTCGGGGACCAATCAACCGATTTACACCGAATTCTTTACACAAATAGCGCTACGGAAGGCCATGTAGACTTAGATGTTTTAAGTGGCTCAGAATTATTTTCCAAGATATGGCATTGTAAATATTTCAAGTTAGTGAATCCTATCATTCAAAGCATAACACCGATTGCATCAGAAGTGTATGCTCAGAACCCTATCCCCATGATGAAATTTATTGCACTCTAGCTTATTTATCGCACGTGTGTATATATTTGACTAGTTACTGTTGCATATATTTCTGGTTTCATCTGTAATGATACTGCCGTCAATGTGACATAAATACCTACATACCATCAAAGCTTTTAAAAACTTCATTAAAAGTTATTTGCCCCCATGTTTAGAGGAAAGTAAGCTCATCAGTTATATCGGTAACTTCTTGTTTAAGATTTCACTCGTATTCAGGTAAATATGTTTACCTGGGTGTATTGAATTTGCATTACGGGTGAAAAATAATCCTAGCGCAGTGGTCACACTTTAGCCATTCGTGAATTTGATAAACTGTTTGCAAATACCTGTGGCTACCTGGCATCGGATACAAGACTCCTTTATATTTAATAAATAGTATAAAATAATTCACTATGTTGGGAATATTGGAAGATTGTATTATCTGTGGTCAGATAAAATGCTATTATTTTTATAATGTAATAATAATTTTAAAATTTAATTACGAAATAGTAGGGAACTACTTTCTGTTGTGGAACGCTACGTTTTCAATTGGGACACTTAATTGTATGGCCAGTCGGCCGGGAGTTACGGCTGTAGAAAGTTACAAAATCGTGGATTTATTTTTGTACCTGTGAAATTGATATAGCATTTAAAATATAAAATGTTTAATGCATATTGTTTTTGTTTTGTAAAAGTGGTGTGATTTATTTGTTAAATCATACACGTTCCATAGTAAAAGGAAGCCATGGCGGACGTATTTTTAAAACGAACATTTCATAATAGCTACGCATATTTAATACCAGTTGATAAACTTGCTGCTTTCTGACTCCATTCGTTAAATGTAATGCTGTATATAATTTATCTGCAAAAAAAATACCTATTCTAAGGCGTGGCTAGAGAGAGTTTTTCTGTCAGCTTTCCCAAGCAATTACACTCGGAATAGGGTGGATCTGTAGTACAAAGGTAACACTTCCTTCATGAGGACTTCAGAGGAAGAGAGACAGAGTTTCGATTACTTCATGTAAAGAGCTCCTTTGAAGCTGTCTTGGTCCTGCCTCTTGGTCCCACTTCCAGGAAGCCACACTATTCGCAGTGCCATTATTCCAACTGCGAACCAATGTTTGTACTCAATTACCCAAGTTGAAAGGCTGAAAGGAGACAAAGTGCAAATTTCCTCGTCTGCCTTCGCGATTCTAATTCGCTTTCGATTTGGAAATTGCTTCCGTGCAAATAGAAATATAAAATAAATTTGGAGCTCGCAGACACGCTAAGAGACATTAATAAAAACTTTTATTTTTCATCTACCCTCTTGAAAAAGGGATTATCACCAGTATTACATTACTGCACGTCAGGTGAATAGTTTTTACTTCGGAACACAAGAAATAAACAATGAATAACCAAAATTTTTTTGAGTGTCCACAATTTTTTAATTTTAGAATTCTACTTGCACTTTGGGATTAGATTGACAACGATTTTCAAAGAAAATCTAAATAACCGGTTTCATCAATACCTGCTTAATGTCATCGAGATGAGGGAAAAAGTAGATCACTGGATGAAGCCCTATAATAGTCGAATCATTGACACCTTGCCACAAAACTGACAATCAACGGCACAGGCATCTTTGAATTGGATTTAAATGACATGACGTCCTAATGCCACGTAGTAACTAATGTTAAACGTGTTGTTTCAATAATATTTTATGCATTTAAATGCTCCTTCAATTAATGGATAATAGCTTCAAACTTGTTAGTTGAAATAGTGCATGTGGATATTTGATATTTACCCCATAACTTTCGTAAAACGAGGATGGAAAACGCTACGGGAATTCAAATTTTCCCTTCTCCATCCTTTCACAGTACGCCTGTCTGGTATGGAGTACAAGACCTGCCGAAAGAGTCGGATATTGTAGGCTCTACTGCATCAACAAACACGCTCGGTTAAGGTTAGATGAGATATTCATGATTAGCATTTAAAGAGAATCTCTAAGTACCTAACATTGAAGTTAACATGTTAATTATTACACTGAAGAGCCAAAAAATCTGGTATAGGCAAATAACGGAGGAATGGAACCAATCAGAGTAACGCGATGCGGTCGGTAGCTAAATCGGTTACTGCTGCTACAATGGCAGGTTATCAAGATTTAAGTGAGTTTTAACGTGGTTTTATAGTCGGCGCACGAGAGATGGGACATAGCATCTCCGAGGTAGCGATAACATTTGGATGTTCGCGTACGACCATTTCACAAGTGTACCGTGAATATCGGGAATCCGGTAAAACACCACTTCTTCGTCATCTCTGCGGCCGGAAAAATGCCGTGAAAGAACGGGACAAACGACGACTGACAACGTGACAATTGTGCAACCCTTTCTGAAATTGGCGCAGATTGAATTTGTGGACTGCCTTGCAGGATTCATGGTATAAATTGCCTCCTGCATACCTTCAGACATTAGTCGAGTCCATGCTACGTCGTCTTGCGGCACTTATGCCTGCTCGGGNGCTCTTCAGTGTATATTCCACTGAAATAAGGTAATTTAGAACTGAAATTTTTTAAAACTATTTATTCACAGTGAGTGTTTTGAAAATCTAAGATGTCTATGTATGCGACTTATGGCATGAAGTGATTCATAAGGGCAACATACACCTTCTAAACTATAACTAAAATTGTTATATACTAAGTGGCTGATGTCCAATGGAAAGCGCTGAAGCCACTTAAAATCTATAGCTGTATTCAAATCACATTACATGGAAATAAATGAGATTCCCTCGTTATTTTGGATTATTTCGAGAAGGTCAGCATAATTCTTTTTAGCGCAGAACTACTAATAAAAATAGGACATTTTACAGAAACTGCCCATTCTTATTTCCATGAACCCCTGGGTTTTCAAGGAATTCTTGTACTAATTTATTAAAAAAGAATTCCTTTAAATGGGAAATATACTGTACATTACAGTTGATGTTTGCATACTATACTTGCTGCTGTTTTACTCTTACATTGAGTGATAAAAATACTCCACGCCTTTTTCAAAGTTTTTGCTTTTTCGCAGAACTATATGTTAAGTGTAGCGAGTTAAAATCAATTTACTGGTCTCAGTAACTGTTCCTTTGTTAAATTGCTGATTGGGTACATTAGTTGGTGACGAATTTTCGCCGTTAAAAGATTAATTGAGACTGATGATAATATTCTGAGCATTCTTTACAAAATTTTGGACACCTGGTTTTACCAAATTTCAATGGTAACTAAAGGACTCAATAATTGATATCGACTTTATTTTTTATCACACACGGCACCCATCCGCTGTCGAACGGCAAATGGCACCCGGGCACGGGTCGTGTTCCAAAACTGTTTTGAAGGGTGTCACGGGCCTGCTCCGTTTGAGGCAGTTTGTGGAGAGTCATGGTCGAAGACAGACGCAAATTGATAATTATTGGTTTGGCTACGACACCTAAGTAAGAAGAAGAACAATAGACATTTGTGGGTTCACCCAATAATTGAAAAGACATCTCCATGGCGGGCACAGCACATTTTTCCATGGTATTAGATAAGATGGGGCAAAATTTTTTAATTATTTCCGCATCAGTCTTTCTCCGGTAGTACGTGCCATGTTCATTGCCTCTGGAATAAGTAATTGATTTCCACGAACTTTCTTGTGTATGTGCTCCAAAGGGACCCAGTTTTATACGATGTTTTATACGAAGTTTATAAGGAGTTTTATACCACGGTTTGGACCCACTTTTATACCACGGTTTGGACCCACTTTGATACCAGGGTTTTCGATGTTTTAATTCAAGTTTTGAGTATTTATTCCGTTTGAGAACTACTTGCCCGGCCTCTCTTTATTTGCCGTCCGAAGCAAGGTTTCGTCTCCAGCTGCATGACTCCGCCTGGAGAAGTTTCAGCTAAGTGCGAGCTTCACGGAGCATTTGTTTTTTAACCTTATTATCTTCTGTATCACATCGAAACATAAATACGTCACTGATTGATGAAATTTTATTTCTTATACCGTTTGCGACGTAAAGTGTGATTGGAATANTCGAAACATAAATACGTCACTGATTGATGAAATTTTATTTCTTATACCGTTTGCGACGTAAAGTGTGATTGGAATATTTAACTGTAATTTATGAATTATTGTTTATTGCGAATCATTGTCCAAGTTATATAAAATACGCATTTGTATTTCAAATTAAAGTTAGATAGGTTGTAAGGGGTGCTCTCCAGGTTTTCCATAATCATTTCACGAGATAATTTCTGTTTAACAGCAATTATTTATTGAGTTTTTAACTCGAAACTTTATAATTTTTGCCTAGAAATGCAAGTGAGTTAATTAAAAGATTTATTCTAAAACTACAATTTTATAATATTTTCATTTATATCTATATTTGGACATTAAATAATAAAATAATAAATAAATTGTTACTAGAATCAGTTTTTAGATATGTGCGTGGTGTCCCATTTGCCTAGCACATACACCTTCCAAACAATTAAATACTAATAGTGGCATTAATAGTACCATTCATCTTGTATACATTACTTGTAAGTTCTCTTACATCGTATAAAAATTTAGATCTAAATATTTTTTTGCATAATGGCATGACAAAATCACAATTTTAGTGTTTTGGGGACGTATAAATAAAATAAACGAAAATATTTACAGTAAATTTAGCAAGGGTGACTGAAAGATGTTACAATTTATCAAAGTTAGTGGGCTTTGCCAGGTTATTTAAGGGATGGAGGTTTTAGTTGAATAAGTGTTAATTATAATTTCCTAATTGATATACAATAATTACAAAGAAAATACTCTCGGCTGAGTATTCCACAATAAATTGCTATCGCTCTCTATTTACAATAAATAAANAATAATTACAAAGAAAATACTCTCGGCTGAGTATTCCACAATAAATTGCTATCGCTCTCTATTTACAATAAATAAATTCAATCAATACAATTTACAATCACCTCAAAGAAATTAATGTACTTAAATAACTGAAATCAGTCGAAATAAACAGTGTTTTAAAACCTGTCGAATTATTTTATAAATCACATGTCCATATTTGACAGTTCCAATATGTACAATAAAGTCCGTGTCACGTGTTAATATAGTGCCACCAGAGTTCAGTTTGGATTCCGTCAGTCCGTAANAATAATTACAAAGAAAATACTCTCGGCTGAGTATTCCACAATAAATTGCTATCGCTCTCTATTTACAATAAATAATTTCAATCAATACAATTTACAATCACCTCAAAGAAATTAATGTACTTAAATAACTGAAATCAGTCGAAATAAACAGTGTTTTAAAACCTGTCGAATTATTTTATAAATCACATGTCCATATTTGACAGTTCTAATATGTACAATAAAGTCCGTGTCACGTGTTAATATAGTGCCACCAGAGTTCAGTTTGGATTCCGTCAGTCCGTAATGTTCTAGAGATCTCTGAGCACCCTCATGCACAGTTGCCTTCACTCTTCATATGCCACGTCCTCTCGTTCTTCCACACCGCAGAAACACTCGTCTGCCGTCGTCTCGTATCCTCCGTCATCACCCATCCTCTCCTCTTATGTCCCTCACTGCACCAGACTTATCCAGAATACCGCACTTCAGCCAGATGGTTACTACCCAAGACTGCCAACATTCAAGATACGATGGTATTTATAGTGTCGTGGGCTATAGCCCACGACATCGACTCCTCTAGCAGGGGGGAGGGGCTGCGATACCACCCAGACCATATGTCAATCATTCCCGGCCACTCGGTGACGGAACAGTGAGCGGGTCTGCCTGGGGGAGGGGAGGGTCGAGGTGNTCCGTAATGTTCTAGAGATCTCTGAGCACCCTCATGCACAGTTGCCTTCACTCTTCATATGCCACGTCCTCTCGTCCTTCCACACCGCAGAAACACTCGTCTGCCGTCGTCTCGTATCCTCCATCATCACCCATCCTCTCCTCTTATGTCCCTCACTGCACCAGACTTATCCAGAATACCGCACTTCAGCCAGATGGTTACCACCCAAGACTGCCAACATTCCAGATACGATGGTATTTATAGTGTCGTGGGCTATATCCCACGACATCGACTCCTCTAGCAGGGGGGAGGGGCTGCGATACCACCCAGATCATATGTCAATCATTCCCGGCCACTCGGTGACGGAACAGTGAGCGGGTCTGCCTGGGGGAGGGGAGGGTCGAGGTGNCATATGTCAATCATTCCCGGCCACTCGGTGACGGAACAGTGAGCGGGTCTGCCTGGGGGAGGGGAGGGTCGAGGTGGATCCTTCCTCTCCCCTTCGTTGCCCAGAGCCGGGTCCACTCATAACAAGGTAACACAGTGCCTGCCGTCCAGTGAGGCAGTCGGTGCATAACAATAATGTCTTCATTCATTGTAAGGCGGGCTAAGCAAAATGTATTTTGTCAAAAAAGTTGACTGCTAAAAATTAAAAGTATGCAAAAATTGCAATATTTTAAACAATTTTTTTTTTAATTTGAAAATATTTTATAACGTGATTTTAGAGGCTTCTTGAAGTAACACGTGGTATCTTAATTCAGTGTGAATTATCTAATGTCGATTAGTTAGTTTTTATTATCTCTACATCCCAAAAATAATAAAATTGTGATTTAGACATCAATTATGAAAAATATGTGGTCTTCGAAATTTTACTTTCAAGTAATTTCTGTAAGTTTAACAGTATTTCGTAAAAATATAAAATATTGAAGTGTATGGTTACCAGCACCCTTAATGGGCTACCGTCACGCGTAGAGCGAATATGGGGTAGTGGCATGCCAGCTGCACTGCAACAAGCTTCGTGTCCCAACACTGACTTGCTTTACTTCCTACAGAATTGTCAAAACACGTGGTTTCGATCAAAGTTAGCACAGTGTTTATTTCAGTAAGTACTTTGGTGTGATAACACACTACTCTTGTTTAAATTCTGATACGCATAATAAAGTTACAAAAACGCATTTTTTGCTTTTTTTCGTAAAAGCACGAGTTTAAGGCTAAATCCAAATGCAAGCAAACGGCATATCGATGTTGAAACACGTTACGAATTAGCTTTTAAGCCATTCATACGTTAAAGTGTTAATTTGCATGAGGCGGAGGGAAGGAATGCCCTGAAAGCACAAGTTGTAAGAAAGCACGAGTTGACTATAATTTGGATGCCACCTAAGTTTTCCTCAGTAAATTTTCTACGGACGGCAGCAGGAAGTCTTGGTTAAGTTGCCTGTAAGTCTAGAGCTGTGGTTGAAATGCTTTTTCTTGAAGATCGCGTGTCTTGAATCTTCGTATAAATTGTATTAAAGGACCGCTCTTTGCTTTCTCCTACAGTATATTTACAAAGTATAAAATAACATAATTTTAAATGACATGGAATGTGAGAACTGGCGTGATGAATTAATTGTATCCATAGATACGTACGTTTATTTATAGCAGAAATAAGGAATTAACTCAGAGGTAAATAAGTATTTCCTTTTGCGTAGTAAAAATGTATGGCATCTGCTTTAAATTTTCATGGAAAGGATAAAGCTTTTTCGTTGTACGTCGGCATCCTGGAGTCATAAAGCCGAATGTACAACTTACCCATCTGCGAAGTTCGACTGTCACTTCGCTTTGCCAACATAAATATACTCGCATAATCGCAAATTTCTTACGCATGTCGAAATCTACAAATGTAATGACGTGTAGCCTAGGCACCGCAGCTCATTAAACTGGTGAGTGATTGAAGAATTTTGGGTGGCCATCGAGGTCTTGAAAGCCGATGAGGGTGAAGCGAAGTGAGTATGTAGCAGCACCGGAATGAAAGGGCGGGGGAAACGGGAGATCCCCGAGAAAACCCTGCCGACCAGCGGCATCATCCGTGCACGATTCCCACGTGCGAAAATCCAGAAGCGTCCCCGCCGGGAATAGAACCCAATTCGCCTAGGTGGTAGGCGAGTATCGAAACGACTAAACCACCGCGGCCCCCATCAAACTGATGACTGAGCACTAAATTGTAGCAGTAACTATATTAGTGGATTTCCACACGTGTATACAAGTAACTAGAAAACATAGCACCACCGTATAGCATTAGCATTCCGGAGTTTACTTACTTCAGGTTTGGAAGAACCTGTTTCTTTNAGAAAACATAGCACCACCGTATAGCATTAGCATTCCGGAGTTTACTTACTTCAGGTTTGGAAGAACCTGTTTCTTTCTAGAGGCCCATCCCCTGAATAGGCCGGTGGCTTCACACATCAGGGCCGCTTATAAAAGCAGCAATCAAGCCTTCTGTTCCACCACTGTAAGAAGTTAGCTGTCCTCGAGGACCGACAACCCCCAAGGCATTACCCAGCCAGTCCCAGTGCCTCTAAGTATCATCGGCCAGCTGCTATAGTCCATTCGTGGTTAATTACAACTTTTCTGAAGGCCTGCTTAAGGCGGTAGTATCCATTCCATCTTCGATTTTTCTTGCAAATCTCCGTAATGAAAATTTATGACCAGACACAAAAAATCGAAGCTAGATATGACATAGAGGAATTCTTTACAATTATTATTTATTTTAAGTTGGCGTGGTTTCAATTATGCCTGTATTTTCTCATGTGGGATTGGCATTATTAAATAACTATGTAATATTTTTTTACGGTTACATATTTGTTACTAATCATGCAAGAAAAAATAAGTTGGATTTTGAAAGAACTGTCAAGATGTTCCCTGTACCTTTGCTAGCTTGGTTTTTAAATATTGGACACTGAAAATTAAGTTATAAAGGAAAATACGTAAATCCAAGATGGCAAAGGATACTTTCCCTTTAAGTTCTACTTTCAGGCTGCTGTAAACAAAGAAGTCTGGAAAATTACGCCAAAGGGACAACGCGCCGCATTTGTGCGCACTCAGTTTAAACCATATTTTGCATGAGAACTATTTCTAACTGAGCGTTACCAGCACACATATCTTCTCTTTTTATTCAGATTAATTATTAATAACATATTATAATTTATAAAAAAAAGTAGAGCTAAGTAAAAGTTCTAGTTTAACCAAATATATAATATTTTTGTGTTAACAGAAGTCAAAAATGCTTGTGATACAGGATATATTTATAAAACAACCAAACAGGTCATGCATGGGGTGAGTTTTAAAAGGTTTGATTGGAAAAGTGTTGACACTCCGAATAGACTATATTCACGTGTCATCGTATAGTGAAGGCAAACANAAAACAACTACATCTATCTCAACACTACAAGACTAACTTCATTTTTTTTATTTATTTATTTTTTTATTTTTTTTTAACTAGTCTCCGTTGTTGTCTATAACTTTACCGTGGATCATCTGAAAGTTTTCTCATACTTCCTCTCTCCGTAAGGGGGTGTACGTTTAAGTTACTGCGTGTTTTAGAGTTGCTTAATTCATAACTGCTTAATTTATTATTTACCGAGTATCATTTCGGATGCAGTCGGCAGTTACTTGTCAACGCATCTGCAACGTCATTTTGATCAAGTATTAGCAGAAATATTTAAGCAGGTATTTAAGGCATGCCAAACGTTTTCACCAAACTTGATTTTGTATTTAATTATCCCATTTACGACCCGAATGTTACATAATAAGGAAACTATAATTGCAGCTCTAGTAGATTTCATTCAAATAATATTTACACATTATTATAATGTACATTAAATACGCTTGTAATGATTAACGAGTAGAATTAATTATTTCACAATAAACTGTAATAATTTAGGAATTTTTTTTTTTTTTGGAAATTCTTTATTCCGTAAATTTATACGAAATAAGTCATAATTTTCTTCATCAAAATTAGGCTACCTGATTATGCTGTCAACAAAAATAAGCCTGCTCGAACACGGCTTCAATTTAGATAACTATGTATATGTTCCTCGATAATCACGCGTTTTTCATCACCTAAAACCATTTTGAAATATCATTAATTTTGAAAATGTTGATTACCTAAATTAGAATTACATAATGTAGGCCTAATATCTCTATGATAAATATGAAAAACTATTTAGTTACAAAATATTTTCTATTGTTTTGAATACGTTCTTCAGTTAGTCTGCCACCCGCATGAAAATCTGCCNTCTATGATAAATATGAAAAACTATTTAGTTACAAAATATTTTCTATTGTTTTGAATACGTTCTTCAGTTAGTCTGCCACCCGCATGAAAATCTGCCGAGGAGAATAAAAAACGAATGGGGCATAAACGGCGGGGAAGGAGGGGTTCGTTGTCTTCTGCCAACCCTCCCTCAAAACCGGTTTAGTAAATATCATCGAAATTAGTTTCTTTGAAGGATGGAGGGGAAAGATGGATGGGATGGACGGAGGGTTCAGAACTTGCTCCCCCTTCTCTGCGGGGATCGCGTAAGTATTAGCTACAGTGCTTCAATATGCATGAGCTCGCAAAGTCTGACTGCTTACAACCCCTCCTCCCTTCAGGCCCTGCTTCGCACCCCCTACTCCCCCCCCCCTAGTGACATGTGTCGCGATTCAAATTTCATGGCTCAGGAAGCGAGCATTCCAACAGTCCCTTCAGCCCAGCCCCTCTTCCAAACCACTTTTTTTATGCTCTCCTCCCAGACGGGAAAGAAAACAAGTTACGTTAATGTGATTTCACTTGCTCCAGGAGACCCCTGGAGAGCAGGAACTATTTCAAAGCTGCTTCTCTTTAAAAATCTTGCATAAAAAATTCAGGAAATCTCTTCCAAACCGTCGCAGAGACGTTCGGTAGCGCACAAAATTACCCCAAGAGGCGGTGCTTAGCTATTCACAGAGAGTTCTCTTATGTATAAATTCGTGAAAAAAGTGTAATTTATGCCAACGCACACTCGCCCGTGTAAATGGTATTATCGAGTCCAGTGGCGTCATGAATTTTCTCTTCTGGAAGATTTGGGCAAATATCTGTATTTGCTATACTTGGAGCCTTAGCTCGTAATAAAGTTTAGGAGACTCTCAAACACTGGGAGCTGTCTTGCTGCTAACAGCTTCGGTGCGTCATTTGGGGAACGCCGCCAGATGGATGAGTGTATCCGCTGCCGCGCGACTGTAACCAACGTCGGCTTGGACTGAAGTTGTTATACAGGGTGCGCGTCATGACGACCGTGAGTCAGCGACCGGCAGACTCCAGTGGACCCATCGCTCATCTGCAGAGAAGTGCTGGAGGGTATTGGTTTGAGTCCGGCCTCGACATTTTGTTAGTTTAATTCGAGTTATAGTCTGTTCGCAGTAACTTCACACTTTTTGAATCAAACCTTTGTATCGAGAGCGTTTAGATACGCATTTTAACATTAAAGTTTATCTTATGTTTGGTAAAATCGAACTATTGCTTGTAATCTATAAATGGATTTATTTCTTTTATAATGAATCGAAATAAAACCAGAGAGAAAATAGGTGTTGGTAAATGGTTAGTAAGAAATAGTTCTTATACAAAATATTATTACACTGAGCGCGCTTGAATCAGGTGCGTTGTCCCTTTGGCGTAATTTTCTAGACTTGGTTAAGGTTTGTGTGCATGAGGCGGAGGAATATCCTGGAAGTAGAACTTTAGCAGGGCTTCAGAAATGTTGGAAATAACCGTGAATGCACTATACCAAGCCACTCGGTTGTTGGTCTCGTGTGATGATTAGAAAGAGTTTGGTTTTAAAACACACAGCAAATATATTGTGGGACCAGAGTTGTTAGGTGTAGTTTACGGGCATTGTAAATTCATTTTTCTTTTATTTTGCATTTTGAGTGCCCCGAACAGCATTGAAGCCATACTACGTGAACACTAGATAACCAGGAAAGGATGCGGTATCGGCCAGGTTTTTCATTAAGGAACCATCCCAGTATTTGCTTGGAATGATTGCTTTAAACCCTTAAAAACGGAAAGCATAATGACAAAACCGGGAATCGAACCCTGGTATTCCCGAATGCGAGTTCAGTGGTTCACTCAGTGACTCGGTAAGCAGAGTATTTTACTGCGTAATTCTTCATCGAATGGATTAAGTTAATTGCGAGCCCATNAATTTTTCTTTTATTTTGCATTTTGAGTGCCCCGAACAGCATTGAAGCCATACTACATGAACACTAGATAACCAGGAAAGGACGCGGTATCGGCCAAGTTTTGCATTAAGGAACCATCCCAGTATTTGCTTGGAATGATTGCGTTAAACCCTTAAAAACGGAAAGCATAATGACAAGACCGGGAATCGAACCCGGGTATTCCCGAATGCGAGTTCAGTGGTTCACTCAGTGACTCGGTAAGAAGAGTATTTTACTGCGTAATTCTTCATCGAATGGATTAAGTTAATTGCGAGCCCGTCCCTCGATAGTCTTCAAGAATAAGGCGGGCGGCGTTAATTAACAACGATGAATAAGTAACGCTTTGGTAGCACATCTTAACAGCATGGGGGGGGGGAACACTGCATGAATATTTCAAATGCCATTAGTTGAAACAAGGGGCCTAGTAGTTAGGCGTTCAGCACGCCGGCATCCCATCAAAGCGACTGCGAGGGACCCGAGTCCGGATTTTTGCAGCGGATTTTTGCAGTGGAAAACGGGCTGGGCGTTTCCGACGACCTGGCCGGTAGGTTTTCTCGTGGGGGTCCCATTTTCCGCTGGCACCACAACATTTGTTCGCCTCTCCCCTTGCATCTCGCATCACTTAAAACATTCACCAGGTTACACACGTTTTTAAAACAAACTACTTCACACTTTCACAATCTATTATCACACAAAACGAAATAACTCTTCAGACCAGGGCTGAATACAACTTTCAACATATCGGCTTACTGCAGACACTAATTTGATGCCTCCTAATATGTCCGGAGACATTTTCAGACTGTTATAGCCAGTGACGTGTGGTGAAGTGTTGCAAGGTAAGTTGGTGCTTGCTCACCGCTGTACACACTCGGCGCACGCAGCAGGAACCAGAGTGGAGCCGGGAGAAACATAATGTATTGCGGCCACTCACGAGAGAGCGGCGAGGCACCCAATACACACGTGATGTGACGTCAAATGCACTACTGCGTTTAAGTGGCCGATGTGTAAACTAGCAAGCCATTAGGTATAGCACACAGCAAAACACAGCTTACTTACCTTGCGACAGTTCATCACACGCCGCTGGTTATAACTTAAAGTAGTCATGAAGAATTCCTGCGAAACTAGTATAGAACCCTGAATTGAACTTTGCTACAGACTTTCCACCAATACAATTACAAGGTACACGTAACACGACGAGAACTTCGCACACCAGTTTAGAGCTTTNGCTACAGACTTTCCACCAATACAATTACAAGGTACACGTAACACGACGAGAACTTCGCACACCAGTTTAGAGCTTTGCAATTAGAAGCGATGGCGCACTTGATGCAGGTGGCAGTTTCGCCCTTATCGCTCCCGCCCTCCGGGGCTTCCCACGTGGGAAACAGTTGCAACGTGTGGCTGTTATAAAGGTTCGCAAAACAAGTCTGAGCAAGCAGCCCACCCGCGAAAGTAGTCAGAAGAAATTAGTGCCACATACCAGCTCTGCTATAGTCTAATTATGGTTACTTACAACTTTTCTGAAGCCCTGCTAAAATTATAATTTCGGACAATTCATCCCTTTCATGCAAACAAAGCTTAACCGAGTATAGAAAATAACACCAAAGAGAAAACGCGCCGCATTCGTGCGCACTCAGTTTAATAATATTTTGCATTAGAACTATTTCTTAATAGGCATTACCAACACTCATTTTTTTCTCTGGTTTCAATCAACATAATTTTAATGGAATATTATAGNTAATAGGCATTACCAACACTCATTTTTTTCTCTGGTTTCAATCAACATAATTTTAATGGAATATTATAGTTAATAGGTAAAATGTAATTAAAAGGAAAATTTAACAAAAAATGAATAAGTAGATAAAGTATGCCGATCCGAGGACAAGGGCTGAGGGCTGCAGACCTGCGAATCCGCCATAATCTTGTAAATACCCATTTTTCCTCAGAATCGACCACTTCCCCCTTTAAATCGGCCTTTTTCTCTCAAAATTTCCTTTTTACCTCAAAATTTCCAGTTCTTCCAAAAATTTGTGAAAAATGTGCTTGCTCCTCAATGTGGCTGACTGGAATCCCCAAAAGCCAATTTTAGAGCCATTTGAAAGATTTTGGAGGCTTTCTTAATACTTGAAGCTCACTTTTCTCCCTTCCCACCTACCAATAATAACAAATCAAGAAAAATCAAAAATTTAAAAAAAAATCTTAAAACTCGAGTAACATATAACATAAGACTCCCTTCCCTCGTTCAACCCCCCACACCCCTCCCGCAACACCTATATGTCACGAAAAGCATCGACCATCCCCCTTCATCCTTTCCTCTTCTTGCTTTCTTGCTGTCCAACACCTCTTCCCACACTGCTTTTGTAAGTCAGGCATAGCTTGACCTTCACCCCTCCTTGCTTCAAGTCTGTTGCGTCCAACCTACTTAGGCTGCATTACAATATTAATACGCTCATTTCTTACACACTTCATTTCAACATATACCTTTGCTACATTATCAATGATTATTCTCATTCAGTGATTAGCCATTACAGCAAATATTTAAGTACTAAATTTATACTTGCCCACGTCATTTCGTTTATTTATTTTTTCATGCTCTCTTAACATACCAACCTGTAGTGGCATATCTGAAAACGAAGACCATATTCTCTATATCAGGGAAGTAGGCAGGATACAACACAAGCAAGAAATTAGACTTTTTCATTGAAATTATATATNCATATTCTCTATATCAGGGAAGTAGGCAGGATACAACACAAGCAAGAAATTAGACTTTTTCATTGAAATTATATATATTTTCATACTTCAAACTACAAACATAAAAACAGAATCCTTAAATTTTCCACCCCATTCACGTAGTGTATTTACAGCAGTATGCTCACTTTTCATGAAGTGAATATAATCTGCTTATATGCAGCTCAAGACACTATGCTAGCAAACGTCCAACCAGAACCCTTGGCCATATATTCTTCACGACAAAGTTTTTATTTCAAGGCCTCTACAGCCCATGAGATACTATCAACATTGTACAGTGCTTGATTCGCAGTCTTGATTGCTCGGCGACTGATTTCTTTGTCCAAAGGTTGAGGCTTTTCGTAGGTACACTACAGCCAAACATTGTATTTTATGGGGCCTTCAACTTCTTCTGTTAATTGATTGAAGCACACCCGGACGCATTGGGCCGCGATTGTGATAATGGGATCTACCGCCATGCAAATTTTTTCCGAGTGAGAGAAGGATACGCGCTGACGCGGCAGAGTGTGAATGTGAGAATTTTAGCATATTTTCGGTCAAGCATGGCGGTCGCAAAAACACAAAGTTCCCCGGTGGTACCACGAGAATGGAAAAGTGCCGAGTAAGATCTTGTTTGCGGGAGCTAACGTAAGATAGAAAGTAGTGCTCCTGGTATAACCTAAAATAGGTCTCGGCCACCAGGAGGGGAGGTTGGTGAGGAAAACGCTGGTTCCACCGGGAACTTTGTTAATTGATTGATTATCCTTTGCTTAATATGGTCCAGATGTAATAAATATGTATTTCGTACCTACGGACTTATTTCAAATCACATAATCTTTTAAAGTACCTTTGAGTTCTGATTGTTTGAGGTATAATACGTTCGATGTAGTTTCGCCAACAGTAAAANATAATCTTTTAAAGTACCTTTGAGTTCTGATTGTTTGAGGTATAATACGTTCGATGTAGTTTCGCCAACAGTAAAAGCCGAGATTCAGCAGCTACGAAACGACCTGTACTAGCTGTAGGCCAATATATTGTCACAGTAACAGCAACCAAGCCTTGGCGAAGTCGTCGTTGACAGCACTGCTGTAGGTGTACCATCCGAAGAAGTCAATGGCACTGTTGGTGCCATGCATGGGGAAGACGATGGTGATGCTGCTGCCGCAGGTGCCCAATCTGAAGAAGTCGATAGCACTGTGCCACCCTCAGGTGTTGATAGACCAGCAACCTTTGGCTCCACAATATATTCCAGTTGCTTACACAAGCTGAGACAGTGTCTTTCACGACTGCCACTGTCAAACTAACCTTCCTTACTGGAACCCAGCTCCTTATATACTGGCAAGCAGGCACTGTGGCATTCAATGTTCCACCCACCATAACTCAAGTTTAGAGAAACTATATAGTCCAGACCAGCCGACAAGACCAACCTGCCATACCATCCACCTATACAATAAAATGATAATTGAAAATCTCAAAAAAAAAAGTTTTCTAATGAGTGTCTCGTTGCTAACCTATTCGCAGAAACTTCGCAAAACATTTATACCAGAGTTGACCAAACCAAAGTGTCATACTAACATAACTTAACCTACCAAAGCCCCTCCTCCCAAAAAAAACCAAACCGAGCATAATCTAACCTATCAAAGGCCAGAAAAATAAAAACTAACCTAACATAACCTACCCTACCATTGTCCAGATCAAAATGATACTTATTCTAAGCACTCACATGCCCTACATGTCTAGCATTATTTCAGCCACTTAAGAAAATTTGATATGTCCAGGTATCAGAAACGCACTTCAAACAGTCTGCAGCTAATCAGCACTTCGAGTAACATTCACCTTACACTTATAAATGAACAGTTGGATCAAGCAGAATTACATTTAAAATCCAATATAGCCAAATAGAAAGTCAGACACCATCACATCTACCCAAGCAACCATACATTCAAGGCCAGCCCATATCCCAATAATCCTTATCATCTGTCAACATAACATAGACTGATTCCAGACCACCCAATGTATCAGCCATAACATCTTTGACCCAAGTATAACTCAATTCAACCATACCACCCAACATGCCAATCACACCATCGATCATACCTCAAGTGTACCAAGCAACTATAGAATTCAAACCAGCCCATAAACTAACACCCATTCCATCTGCTCTGCCAATCTACACCATAGCCCCTAATGACCCATAAAATGACCCATATTATGACCCATATTATGACCCATAATGACCCATAAATGTAATCTTTGAAAATTTATAGTTTTTCTTCATTTTGTGCAGATGCCACAATTAGTCTGTCGGTAATTTGCCTTTGAACACTTGTTATATGCTCGTCCATTGGCATCAAATCGCGAACGATCTCGGTCTTCACACTATCCATCTTCAGTCCGAGCTTGGACAAGTAAGTGTGAAAGAATATGCTCTGATCAGCCAACACATTGCGTAATTCAGAGATGAAGCCATTACCAGTTTCTAGGACGAAATGTTTAGTAGCAACATCTTTGGGTCGTTCGAGTTCGCAAACGTTTCGAATTATTCTTCTAACAATATCGCAATTTCCATTGTTTCTTGGTATGAGACAACCTCCATCTTCGTCTTTGTCAAGCCGCAGCTTGAGGCTACTCTGCCCGAATTTCGATATGCTGTAACTCACTTTTGATGGTCGACGATGAACTAATCGAATCCACATTGGCACCCGTCATTATGTAGAGGCCAGTCTTTTACGATCACACAATTCCATACTTGTCTTTCCAGCACAAATAACACACTCTTGAAATCCGATGTAATGTCTGTATTGAGGTGGTTATCGTACACATGCCACAAATTCATATCGTCCATGCGAAACAGCACAACAGCATTAGTATAATTGCGAAGCAGTTGTTTGGGTATGCGCGAATAAGTCTGACCAAGGCACACGCAGTCCACGTTCGCATGCCTTCCCATGCTAAAGTACTCCTGGCGGCAAGTCTGTTTCTCACATGCCACATAGTC
Source organism: Clitarchus hookeri (assembly GCA_002778355.1). Classification (NCBI taxonomy): domain Eukaryota; kingdom Metazoa; phylum Arthropoda; class Insecta; order Phasmatodea; family Phasmatidae; genus Clitarchus; species Clitarchus hookeri. Next base: position 132,829 of record NQII01004341.1, read on the forward strand.
GAAAATAAACACCGAGTTTGGCAATGCTTCTTTCGGTGGCACGAAGGTCTCGTTATCGCTGCAAGGGAAATATTGCACACCATCTACGGCCTGCAGTACTCGTGCCAATCGCTGGTATTTTGGTTGTTGGAGCTATTTGGAGTGCAGGTACACATTCTCGAACCTAGCCCATTCTCTCTTTCCAGTACGCTCAGTAGGACACACTTTTTTCCCGCAATTTGATGGACCCACGATGATGCACCCACTGTATTCGGAAATAGGCTTCCATGTCACGATTCGTGGGCGATAGCTTCATCTTCAGCATGAATGCATATTTGGTGTAACTACCATACCATTTGACCAATTTCAACCACATTTTGTTTGCTGACAGTATATATTACAATTACCAAATAAGTAAAAAAAAAATTTTGTCCACCATTTTGTAAGATATTGTTACGTGAATTAATAAAGTTTTTGTGTAATTTTTCGGGAAACAACTGAGATTCTCACCAAATTTGGCAATAAAGTAGTACTGCCACAGTTTATATAAACAAATATGTTTCAAGTATGTCAGAGACTTATTTTCAAAATAGCGGCCATCTAGGTATCTTAGCATAGTATGCTGCATCTTCGAAAAAAATCTACTCAATTCCAACTTAACTTTGTATGCTAGGAGTATAAATAACAAACATAAAATGTCTATAAGGGACTTATTTTGTCCTCCATTTTGTAATATATTGCCACACGAATAAATAAAGATTTTATGTCATATTTCGGGAAACAAATTTCCCGATTCATACCAAATATGGCAAACTAATAGTACTGTTGTAAGTTATGATAAATAATATGTTTTACGTATGCCGGACACTAATTTTCAAAATAGTGGTAATATAGCTATCTTAGTTTTGTATGTTAAATCGTCGAAACCATGTTATTAGTTCCATCAAAACTTTATATGATGATTGTATAAATTACAACAATTAAATGGGTACACTCAGTTTCTTTTGTCCGACATTTTGTAAAATGGTATCACCTTACAAAAATTGAAATTATATTATTTCCGAAAATATAAGAGATTTCTACCAAATTTGGCAAACACTTAGCACTATGGCAGGCTATGTAAACTGATAAACTTTGAGTGGATCAGACATACATATTTTCAAAATGGCGTCCATATAAACATTTTAGCTCCTAATTTTGTATCTACGAAACTGCAAAACCAATTTCAACTTAACTTTGTATTCTGACAGTATTAGTTATATCCATAAAAAATTGTCTATGGAAAGCCTCATTTCTGCGCCATTTTGTAAGACAGCCCCACATTAAACAATATTTTTATGTCGTACCTAGGGAAATAATCAACCTATTATTTATTTAAAATTTGGTGAAGAAGTTGTACTGTGGTAGGATATATTAATTTATATGTTTTAAGTATTTAAGTCTCTTATTTTCTGAATGGAGCATATACAAACATTTCAGTTTAGTGTGCTATATCAACAAATCTATGTATCAGACTTAAATTAAACTTTTTCTATTTTATGTATGACAATCATCGAATGTGCTAATATATAAACTTTTTGCCCTCCATTTATGAAAATCGTCACATCATCAATGGGGTTTTTATCCCATATCTCGTGGACTAATCAACTGATAAGCATACAGAGATCCTCCTTTGCCGGATTTTTTTTCAAAGTAGTATCAGGTGAGTAAACTGAACATTTGTCATATTTGCGGAATAATTCAACTAATTTCCACACAATTTTGCACACTTACAGAATAATAAGTATAGTAACATTATTTACATGTTGTCAGGCAATTATTAAAAAAAATGGTGGCCATATTCATATTTCCATAAGTTTGGCATATCTATTTCCAAATTTAACAATTTTAATCAAACTGTTTATGGTTAAATTGTCTATAACAAACATCGTGTACAGAGCCTAATTGTGTAAGATAGCCCCATTTAAGAAAATAAATTTTTAATGACATATCTCGTGGACCAACCAACCGATTTCCATCCAATTTTTCACGCAAGTAGCGTTATGGTAGGCCATGTAAACTTTCGTGTTTTAGTGGCTAAGATACTTATTTTAAAAATGATGGCGGAGGAAATATTTTAGGTTAGTGAACCCTATCATTCAAAGCACTAGACTGATTACATCCGAAGTTGATGCTCCGAATCCTACCTCCGTGATGCAGTTGATTGCAAGCTAGCTTAATTTTACGAGGTTTTCTGAATTCCAATCCCGGATAAGACAACCGCATNGTTTTCTGAATTCCAATCCCGGATAAGACAACCGCATATTTTAATTGTCTTTGTACTATTTTCATATGTTTCTGGCTTCATATGTAATGATATTACTGTCAATGAGTCGCCAATGCCTACCCACCATTTAATATTTCAAGAACGTTAATAAAATTTATTTGCACCCATGTAGAGGAAAGTTGGCGCATTAGTTGTCGGTAAAATTTTTTTAATACGACGAAACACTGAGGTTACAATTAACTTCTGAATTGAACGTTTGCATTTTTTTTCCCCAATGCGATTGAGGAGTTCTTTTAATTTACTATTTTACGTCGTTTCCCGAGAACACTCTCTTTCTGGCCTA